>OZ012695.1:37134943-37359943 GCA_963942565.1 Maea johnstoni
CACTAACCAAACCTCTGATCTTTTATTTTCCCTTTCCTGATCTTCTATTTCTCGGATATTATATAACACACTAACTCAGTATGCGCCGGCCATAATGTTCTAAAGAGAAAGAGGCCGTATCTGATGATGATGATGATGATGAAGGAAGACCCCGAACATGAACACGTTACAGTCAACCTCCCCCCCACCCCTTACTACACCCGTTCTACTGCCGACACATGGCATCCAACCCTAGTTCCGAAAAACTCTGGATAGTGATAACGATAACAAACACGTCGTGACTTCATTTGAAGGGACATGCAGAAATATCACCGAGCTGTGCGAGCACTTAAAGGGGTTATGAAGAGTGTTTTGAAAAAAATGAGTTAGATGCAGAATAGTAAGGCATACATGATATTATTTCAGTATGTCTATGCCATTCTGCAAGAAAAAGCCTTATTTTTGCAAAAAGACGACTTTTTGCCTTGCCCGTAGCGCCGAAGGCAAAGTGTGGTGTGACGTCACAGGGGGGGCTTAGGCTGCCGCGTCGTCCTCGCACCAATGCAATGCCAATGGCTACTGGCGAGGTTCGTCACTCTCCAGTGTTAGCAGCAGTGTTAGCAGCAGCAATTCGCATTCACACCTCAGTGCACATAAGGAAGAGGTCGTTGAAGTGCCTTACATGTATAACATGTATAAATAATTCGTCTTTTGCTGCTATAGAAATGTAAACAATGTGAATCACTTAATGACAGCTGCATTGTTTACCTCTATTATCGCTCAGTATCTATTGCTCGATATATCAGGATATAGATCAAGTTATCTTTCTACATGTAACATACATAGCTACTTCATTATCAATAATTTTACTTACCACAGCTAACTTGTCTATGTGCTGCCTCTAGATTCATATGTAATCAGTCAAGTTTGTCTAGTTTGTATGTACCCAGGCAGTGTGATACCTTTACCTTAATTTTTCAGTTGTAAACACATTGATGCCAGTTGCTCCCTATCAACACTGCTGGGGTTGCAAAGTCGTCTTTTGCTTTTCGAAGAGAATAAATAAAGCTCTAATTCTTGAAATAATGGTACATGTACTTAGGGCAGGTTGACTGGTGAATATCATGCTATTTGATTTATGTACCAGTGAAAACCTTTGATATCATCATGATCATAAAAATCGAGAAAGACTCAATTCAAGAGGTGGAATTTTGGATTGAGGGTGTAATATTTTGATAGGACACACACATTTTTGCGGAGACGGAGCGTCCGCACCTGCAAGTCAGTTAGAGAAGAAATAGGCATATCTCACTAAACTCTTGAGAAAAAAGCTGATCACCTCAGTATGTCATTCAAGTCACCATACTAATCATAGGTGACTCTGGCAATACCCTTTTTGTATGTTGCACCAGTACCCTAACAATCTTTTTTACATTAAAATATATGCTATGACCTCATGTAATTGCCTTTTTTTGTGTGCATGTTGCTGTACATGTACTATTTATTTGATGGTAGTGAACACACATGTGTCTGGAAGATGATGTAACGATCGACAAGATTGTGATAGTGGTCATATATGTATTGTGGCCCTCAGCGGTTGTTCAGGGTCTGACAATAAGAATTCAAGCTAGGGGCCCAAAAAGATCTTTTGATAAAAATAAGTGGTCAAAAACAGGATTTAGGTTTATTAATCATACTATTTTTGGCCCCTAATCTGAAAAATCAAGGGGCCCACAGCAAAATCTAGGGGCATATGCCCCTGGGAAAGTCAAACCCTGATGATGCCAGTCTAGTGAGTTGCCAAGAGATTGAGAGGTGATCATTGCCTTGAAATTATTAATGTAAGTTATGCTTTCTTTTGCAGATAGGTCTGTCACAACACCATGGGAAGACACACAAAGTTGTGCGGAGAGCATTGGCAAACAAGCTCGATGTAACCTAAGAATGCAGCGTGTTCTTCCCATTTCTAGCACAAGTAGTTTGTTGAATCACACGGCCATTGGACACATAAAGGGCGCGCTGACACTGACAAAGCCAGGGATACAACATTTTACTGGCAGATGATCATAATGGAATGTTTTTAAGTGGGAAAAAATGCATTGAAAGGTTATTGGGGTGGTCACATGATCACTCTCTTTCCCCAGATTCTGCTAACTATTCAATGCCTTTTTATGAGCAAACGCATGCGACTCGCGAGCAAGCTCGCAAAATAATCAAAGAATTGACGCAAAAAATTCAGGATATGGTGCATTTCACATTAAGCCACGGGACACCTCTGCGACATGAGATTTTGAATATTTTGCTAACTTTAAAATCTCTGCTCTGTTTCTAACACTACATCTGTTTAAGTAGCATGACTAGATAACCAAAATAGTGAAACATCTGCTGTGCTATAGCTACTGTTCTAAAATTAGAACCGGAAACAATTTACTTTCAGGATGGTTTGACATGCCAAAAACAAGATTGGTGTATAAAAAGGCATGGCTCTTATACCAGACACAAGTATGGTTGTTGATGCAAAGCATCAATAGTCAAAAGGCGGGGCCAAGTTATTTAGGAACTTGTGAGGGAACCGAATGTATAAAGAACATTAACATTATAGAGTAAAATAATTTATAATGACTAGATTTGTATCATTTTTGTAGAAATGAAACAAATATCGGAATTCAAGACTCAAGCTGGAGACTTCTAAATCTCTTGGGTGCAAAGCTACTTGGGTACGCATCAGTTTGGTTACGAACCAGTTTGGTTACGAAGTCTCCTGATTTCATTCTATACACATAGTAATTTTTTTCTTTAGTAATTTTCCTTCCTATACTGAAAAATATACTTTATGTCCGCTTAAAATAATTTATATATTTGAAAACTTCATGCTAAATTAAAAGGAAGGCACGATTTTCCGTGGCAAAGGAAATGTACCGGGCCAACATTTATATTATAACTAATCAGAATAGGGAATTGTATTCAGTCCGGCCTCAGCATTTCCAACATGGCCGTCCGGACTATGAACATTTCAAAACAGCTTCCCATATAGGCGTGGCCTGAGGGCCCCGCCAATAAACTTGAGTCTAGATAGATAACAACAATTGGAATCAGTGGTGAAAGGCCTGAAAATGATGTGCTGCTGGTGGCTTATTTGGTCAATTTAAAAAGATGCGAAAAAAAGCTGGAAAATCACTGAAACCCTGGCCTAATAAGGGTACTCTGACATCTGAAAGTAGTCTGTGAGAGCTATCTAATAAATACCAACATGACAAGGTTTAGGTTTTTAAAAATCTTTGCACTCTAGCTTTTTGGTTTCACATAATTTAGTAGTTGTTACTGCACTACTATCTAATCCACGAGGACCTGATAGTTTAGCATTACATTTGAAAGGCCATGTCAAAATGCCTGTATTGGTATCCCTGTAGGCCTTTTTATCATGTAAATCATGGAATGTGTGAATTTTCTTCCCACTTTGAAGTCCTGTATCTCGTTCAAAAAAACTAATTTCAGATGGATTCAAAAAGCCTCTTGAACTATGAAATGTATTATTCACACTGAAAAACCATACATATCAAATGTTAAATTATAAAAATAAGTGCCAGGAAAAGCCAGATAATGTATTTATTCAGAGCATCTAGACCTCTCTGGCTTAATTTCTATGGATATTCACACAATCTATTTTTTACCACCCAAATCTTTTTTTTTTGTCTTTGAATCAACCTTGGAACATTAAACTTACACATTTGGAATCCAGGAACTTAGGGCTTTCATTTGATGTATTGTTTGTTAACATGAGTGAAGGACTGGAAGAAATTTACATCTGAATTTAAGGCTAAAATTATCATTTTCGGGTAGGTGATACAGTTTTTAGGTGGCGGTACAGGGTCGTACACTTTAAATTCAGACTTGAAACTTTTTGTGGTGCTTCAATAACCCCTATAGACTAAATAAAACTATTCATGGGCAATTAGGACGATGTAATCAGGTCTCTTGTACTCGGGAGTCGGGGCACTAGCAGGACGCTTTTTTTGGTATTTTCAAAAAGATGCAAATTCCGGGCCCCTAACCTTGACCTCTTCAAACTGCTCAAGACTGCTCAATTTTTATCCTAGAAAGATGGTGCTTATATTTTTGCAAATCGGAGATGTTGTGCTTTCAGATGATATCTCATTTGTTGAGATCGTATAATGCTAATAAATGGTCTGCAGTCCCTAATGTAAGTAGGGTGTCCCAGCGGTACCCGGTCATAAGGGTACAACTACCATAAGGGTACAACCATAAGGGTACAGATCTGGGACCATAAGGGTACAGATTTATGACCATAAGGGTACAGGTATATATATTGTATTTTATATGTGAAATAACTCTTTTTAATGGAAATCTGGCCAATCAATATACAACATAGATAACTTAGGAGGGTACTCACATGATTTCTTTGTGTAAAATGTTGACTTTGTAGAGCTCCAGTACAGAAAGAAAGGGTACATCGCAGCCAGTATTCCAGTGTTCCTAATGATATATTCCAGTATGTGTATGGGTTTTTACTATTCATTTAACTGTTTTATACCCTTTTAAAATGAAAGAATGATCTGCAGTCCCCAGCAGTATCATACATCTTACTCCTAGCTTGCAAAGAGATAGACTAATTTGGATCTGTTGTCTGGGGGTATGACAGAGCACTGAGCTGTTGGGTGCTGGATTCAATTGCAGTTCTGTGTAGGTTTATTTCACAACTTACTGAGTGGCAGGTGGATTATATATAATCTCTTTCTCTCTGATCTCCGTGAGTGTTGACCCAACAGATGACATTTGACTTATTGTAATTTCACAATAAAATTTTATAAGTACATACAGTATCAGTGTCTGACCCATTTCTTACTTTCCTCTTCTCATATTTATGTCAATAACCTTCACATCAGTTAAAATGAAGTCCTGCTTTTAACACAAAAAATAGGTAATAGCCTAATAGGTTATTCCTTTTGAGTAATGTTCTGTGAACTTAAAGGACAATTCCAGCATGTATAAAACAGAGGCCCAAATAGTTTATTATGGTATTCTCTACTTAAACCCAAGTTCCCACCAGTGCCAACCTTCATACAAGAAGTATATTGCTGTTAACCCATCATAGAAATATCATACAATAAAAAATGATGATGTAGACTTTCATCATATTGTATTGCAATCTGCATGGATCTTTTTTCTAAAAAAGAGTTCCAAATGCAATTATCTCTCATATCAAGAAATGTTTATCGTATACATACAAGATCAAATAGATGTATTATGAAAAATAAACAAGAGCAAGTACAGAAAGATGCAGGCAAAGTTGTATGAACTTTGGGATAAGCGTCGTGCCAAGGACTTGTCCCCCATGCAGTTACTACGAGCCTGCGCTTATCTGTATGGGCCTGTTGTTAACTAGTAAAGAGAATGATATAAGGTGGTACCGTGACTAGTAACACTCAAGAAAATTTCAAAGATGAAATATATATATATATATTCTATATTATATGCTGTTTTATATGCTGAATTGGTATATCTGTATATCTATAATTTAAGGGATATCTGCTTAAAAGATGCAACTGCATCTCTCTTGTTCAAAAATACTAAATTGGAGTTTGAACTGACAGAAAATTTACATGCTATTCAAGTAAAGGAAGGAAGAAGAGGAATGACAAATCAGTTATTGATATTTTGTTGTATTGTAATTTATTGAGGCATCCAGAATAAATTATAACATTTGTCTAAGTCAATCCATGTGTTTGTGATTTCTATGGGAATGATTTACTGGGATGAGGGAATGGTTTATACATAATCCACCAGTCACTCACTTGTGGTAATTTTTATACTGGATCAAAAACAAACAAAGAGTTTTCAGGCAATTATTTAATATTTCAAAGCATGGATGTATGTGAATAAAATTCACTGATAAGTAATAGGGTAATTCATCTATATAGTTTGCCTAAATCTTTTACAAATAACCTAATTACCCATAACCTATTTTTTCTTGAAATCTAACTGGTGTGAAGGTAACTGACAAGACACATAGAAAGTCCTAAATATGAAAAGAGGAAAGTAAGAAATGGGTCAGACACTGATACCTTATGAAATCAATGTCATCTGTTGGGTCAACACTCACTGAGATCAGAGAGAAAGAGATTATATAAATAATATAATCCGCCTGCCACTCAGTAAGTTGTGAAATAAACTTACACAGAACTGCAATTGAATCCAGCACCCACCTGCTCTTTCAAACCCCCAGACAACAAATCCAAATTAGTCTAACTTTTTGCAAGCTAGGAGTGAGATGTATGCATGATGCTGCTGGGGACTGCAGATCATTCTTTCATTTTAAAAGGGTATAAAACAGTTAAATGAATAGTAAAAACCCATACACATACTGGAATGATTGTAGGTCAAAATCGCCGATCCGAAAATCGCCGACTACCTGAATGGCCGATTGCAAAAACAGCCGATGAATCATTGGGCCCGCCTGAAATAAACCTTCCTATTCCTCTAATTCAGTAATCGAACTTTACATTCTCCACGTGTCAAGTGTCATAAACATTCTTATAAACATTCTGAGTGTTAATTCTAGACGCAATTACGCCACAAAGCCGAGACATCCTAAAGTTAGAGTGGCTAGCTACGCGACATTTCTTCTTGAAATATTCTTTTTTAAGTCCGAAATCCGTCTAATGATAAATGACATCACTTAAAACCAATCCAAAACTTTTTTATCACTTTCCACACTCGTATAGACGGACACTAAGCCTAATTGATTTCCAATAAATAGGGCCCTTTTAAACATCGGCCTTTCTGTGAAAGGCGATTTTGTGAACGGCGATTTCGGAATCGGCGATTTTGACCATATACCTACTGGAATATATCATTAGGAACACTGGAATACTGGCTGCGATGTACCCTTTCTTTCCTGTACTGGAGCTCTACAAAGTCAACATTTTACACAAAGAAATCATGTGAGTACCCTCCTAAGTTATCTATGTTGTGTATTGATCAGCCAGATTTTCATTAAAAAGAGTTATTTCACATATAAAATACAATATATATACCTGTACCCTTATGGTCATAAATCTGTACCCTTATGGTCCCAGATCTGTACCCTTATGGTTGTACCCTTATGGTAGTTGTACCCTTATGACCGGTATTCGTCCCAGCAACCACGTCTGGTGAGAAATGACTGTTTATTTATGACGCCCGCGGGTTTTCCATTTTTCGGCCGTATCTCCCTTGGCCTAGCCTGGCGATCCTGGTCTCATTTTAAAGAGGAGACCCAGCTTTATAAGTGTAGTAAATGTCATCATTATTGAAAACGAATTGGCCGAACGGCGGCAGGTTAAAGTTCTATCTACTCAGGAACCTGCACCACAACAACGATCTAACTCGATGGGCCGAGGTGACCTAATTTGATGGGCCCCCCCATGTGACGTCACGCACTTAAGGCTTCGGGCGTGAGAGAGGCCAGATTTTCGCCACTTTGAAAGGCTATATTTCACAATTTAAATAAAGAATCATTTTAATTTTTTCACAAATGTATTTAAAAAGACTTTATTGATCATCGCACAAAATCTGGTGGTATTTTGAGATGGTCGAAAAACCTCTTCATAACCCCTTTAAAGCTTTGCTTTCTCGTCATATTAGCCTCAACGGCCGATACCACAGTTAGAGTATGAGTTGGGCATAAACTGACCTTATTCTAGCCCTGTAAGTGCGAAGACGTCGACCTCCTTATTATTATGCTGTTGTTACTTGACATCTAGGTTACAACGTACAAGTCCGCCATCATGGATTTAACTCCTTATGCCATGGCTATGACGTAGACGTAGTGTGCCCAAGCCTTGTTCAGCGCCATAAACGTTGATCAACGTTCCCGTTGTTCAGATCGTCATAAAATGTCAACGTTGACGACGAGCGAAGCTCTTGACAATAACCTGAGACACAGGAACTTGCTCCAGCTCAGTAGATGGAAGAAAAAGAGAAAATTAGTATCAAGTATAATAATATACTTGATACTAATTTTCTCTTTTTCTTTGTTTTCCAGGCAATTCAAGCGTCATTGCCCATTGATTTGGGCCAGGAACGATCTCAAGACCCATCAAAAAAAAAAGAAAAAAAAAAAAAGGAAAAATTAAAGGCCCATCTACTGAGCTGGAGCAAGTTCCTGTGCCTGAGAGTGGTAGGTTATGTATTTCTCTGCAATAACATAGCTCAATTTTCTACCCGTAGTGCCAGCATGTCCCGGTGGGACCTAAAGCACTGATTTCTGGCCAAAAAAGCATCCATATTTCTTAAAAACGCTGACTTTTTCCAGTATAAAATCACATCTTCTTTTATCAAAACAATGACATTGGATGAACGGGAACACATATTTTAACTTAAGATGTTATAATCCTCTGCCTGTTCAGTTTACAGCAGCAGACTCGGAAGCCCACGTCACTTCGGGAGTCACTCGGCGTCAGAGCCGCATACATTTTCACCCCCCATACTTCTTACCTGATTACAAAAAAATACCCTTTTTATTCTAAATCGCCGACATTCAGAGGTCTTAAAAAAGACCCCTTCTTCCGCGAAATACGTAAGGCGGGTGCGGCCCCCTCTACCTGAGAGCCCCCACAATACCCCCCTCCCCCCCCCCCCCCCCCCCACGCACAGCATGTACTGCGAACTATGTAGTTAATGATGCGTGGCGCGCTTGTATCACGTCCTATTTGGCGCCAGTTTCTAAGGAAAATGAACGCTGCACGTCACAACACACGCACATTACCATTGTTGAATTTTTGTGACATAACCAACAAACACCAAGCTGGGTTTATAAATAAATAATAATTTTTTATTTATAAGTAAATGATATAATATATACAATAAATTGATTAATGGACAGTTTCATACTAATATGTTATATATATAGTCCATTATAAAACATGTTTATACATACAATTGATTGACAAAAAATTACATGGTTATATACAATTTTTAAATAAACATGCTAGCATGTAGCTGCTAGGAAGCTAGACAGAAACATACTGCATTGTAGATATAATATTACTTTATGTACACACAAAGATTAAATGCTTACTACCAATGCAAATTTAAAGATGAAAATCACAGACATACATGTAACTACTAGATAGCTGGACAGCCACATGCATTATCTGCCACTTCCATGCTTAACCCTTCCAATGCTGAGGATACTTTAGTCCAAAAAACAAGAAGGCAAAGATCTTTGAAAACCATCTAAACCCTGTCATGTTGGTATTCATTAGAAAGCTCTTGTCGAGTACTCTCAGATGAGTACCCATATGCTAGGGTTTCAATAATTTTTCAGGGTTTTTTGCATCATTTTATATTGGCTAAATTAGTCACTAGCAGCATAAGGGTTAAACTATGGGCTGATCTCGTGAGAGAGGGCCTTGCATAATAGTTTCACAACATACTGAGTATAGATATTTTGATAAAATGGGTAGGGAAAAATATTTTTTGAAGGAAAATATTTTGGGTGGGTTTTTAAAACAAATAATTTTGATGATTGGCAGCAGCTACGTCCGCTGCTGTCAGATAGAAAACACGAACTGACGTGCGTTCATGTTTGTTTGTGTCACGTGCCTTACTTGACAACGTGACGTCATGTCTGCAGCTTTTGGTTTGACAAGAGACCAATAGATGGCGCTCCTGTCATGACACAAAAATCGTTCAGCAAGCAAGCTTGCCAAACGGTAATTTTTTGTGACATAACCAACAAACACCAAGCTGGGTTTATAAATAAATAATAAATTTTTCTTTATAAGTAAATGATATAATATATACAATAAATTGATTAATGGACAGTTTCATACTAATATGTTATATATATAGTCCATTATAAAACATGTTTATACATACAATTGATTGACAAATAATTACATGGTTATATACAATTTTTAAATAAACATGCTAGCATGTAGCTGCTAGGAAGCTAGACAGAAACATACTGCATTGTAGATATAATATTACTTTATGTACACACAAAGATTAAATGCTTACTACCAATGCAAATTTAAAGATGAAAATCACAGACATACATGTAACTACTAGATAGCTGGACAGCCACATGCATTATCTGCCACTTCCATGCTTAAACTATGGGCTGATCTCGTGAGAGAGGGCCAAACAGTAATGATGAGACATCATCAATACTGACAGCCCATAAAGAAAGGAGGGGAGTTAGGAGATTATCACTTAACTAGGTAGAACAAAATGGGAAGGCCGGACGTAACCCTGGAAAGCTTGGCTTTTCCACCTTCCTGTTGATTTTATGATATTGTCATGTATGTTTTCTTTTGCTAGTTGTGTAGCTCTACCAATTCTAAATGAATGAGTACTATAATACTTATCATTGAAACCCTGTAACTTAAGACAGGTTTTAAGGAATAGAGATACATTTTGCCTCGATACAGGTTTTTTGTTTTTGAATATGAACAAAGGTCCTTGAACTTTGGGTCGCATTGCTAGAAAGCTAGACAAAGCGTTGACCGGACAATACTTTGAATTAGTTGGTTGCAAATGAAATGTTGGTGTCAAATTGTATGAATGCTTGTATGAAGAGAACTTTACTTTATAGCCTTGACCCTGCTTTGTGTTGATGGGTGATATTTGGTGTATTTGTAATGTGTGCATTTTTTCCTGCGCTTCAACAACTTCTCTGATTCTCAAACACGCGTAAAAAGTGAATAGAAATATCGCTTTAAAAATAACTTGGTCATAAGAACTGTCTGATGCAAATGCAACAGCCTGTACAAGTTTATGCAAAATATTCCTAGTTATAGGGCGTTTATATGAAGGTTTGGATTCCTTCCTCTTTTGACCAATGATAGCTTTTTTGATTAAGAAGGTCTTGGTTGGATCTTCAAGATTGCCAATTTTATGAACAAAGGATATGGTTGAAATATAAGATTTAATTGTGCTCGAGCGAAGATTTTGATTGTATAAATGGGCAATAAAAAGAGCAACATGTTGAGTGTGCACTGGGAGCACTGGTACCTGTTGGGTGATATTTTCTAGGAAATTATAGAAATAATTCCAGTTTCGTAAGTATGCTTTTTTAGTTGATTTTGCCATGGAGTTTTGGAGAAGTTGTTTCAATGTATGGGAAAGTTTTGTGGTTGTAGATGTGCAGGTATTAATGTTGGCGAAAGCTGCATGCCAAATTGACTTAGTAGATTTGATGTAACCTGAAAACGAGCAATAGAATCAGCCAAGATATTTTTGACCCCTGGTACATGGACCATTTTTAGATTAATGTTGAATTTCAAAAGAAGTAGAATTAGAGGTCTTACAATTTTCATGATTTGTTTGTCTTTAGAAGTTTGGTTATTAACTATTGTGACGACTGCTTGATTATCACAATGATACGTTATCTGAGTGTGCTGAAGTGAATTTCCAAACATGCCTATGAGTACATAAACCGGGTACAATTCAAGTATAGCTATATTAAGTGGTGTCCAGTCCAATGGCCAATGTGATTGGATCCATAGAGATTGGAACGTTGCACCAAAACCAGCTTTTGATGCATCTGACCACATGTGCAAAGTATTTGAATTTTCAAAAGAAGGCAAGCTTATGATAGATTTCCCATTGTAAAACTTCAGGAACAGGTGCCAGATGCGCAAATCATCTTTCGTTTCTTTGGTTAAGCGGATTAAATGGAATGGTTTTTTAACCTTGATTTGCTGTTCATACATGCGCCGTAAGAATGCTTTCCCACATCTTATTACAGATGTTGCAAATTGTAGTTTCCCGCATAAAGATTGAAAATCTCTCAAGGTAACTTTGCTTTTTGAAAGGAAAAGACTTATTTCACTTTCATAGTTTTGGAGGTTGTCTTTTGGAAGATAAGCCATCATTTGTTTGGAGTCTAGGCCTATGCCTAGGAAAACTATGTCATTGCAAGGTCCCACAGTTTTATGTGGTGCAAGTGGGACACCTAATTCCGCACACAATGAAAGGAATGTGTCTAGATCTTTTTGGCATTTTTTCTTGGTATCCTCTATGAATAGAAAATCATCTAAGATTTTAACTACATTATTAATTCCAAATTTTTTGTTCAAAATCCATTTCAGTGCAGTTGAAAATTCTTCAAATATTTTGCAAGATGAAGAACAACCCATAGGCAGTCATTTATCGTAATAATAACCTTTCCACCAGAAACCTGTAAGGTGGTAATTTGATGGGTGAATGGGTATTATTCTGAAAGCATCTGAAATATCTGTTTTAGCCATGAAAGCTGGTGAAGGTGAGTTTTGAATGTATGAAATTGCGTCTTTTATGGTAGCATAAGATACCGTAGAATCGTCTTTTGAAATATTGAAATTTACAGAATTTTCATCATACGGGAATGATAAGTTATGAAGTAGGCAATATTTACCCGTGTTCTGTTTTTCCCGAAGGGCTAATGGGGAACATTTGAAGTTTTTGAACGGTTTATGTTCGAAAGGTCCTGATAGCCTACCTAACTTGCTCTCTTTAAGAATTTTTTCATCAACTGCCTTGGGGTTGTTAAAAGCTGAGATTGAGTTTGATGAAGTTAGTGTAGATTCTGGCCCATCAAAGTTTAAGTAGAAACCCTCAGTAAACCCAGCAATGAGATACTGAGCATTAGGGTAACCTTCCAAATACTTATTTAAGATTTGCGCTTAGACCGGGGTTGGCATTGATTTGCTGCTTTGATTGTTTATGTTGGTATTTAGGGTGGCGGTTGTTACACTCTGGGCATAAATGTTTGAATGAACATTTTTCTCTGGTGCACCTTTTTCCAAAGGTGTTATATGAGAAACAGTAGCCCTTTGGTATGGTAGATGGGGAGGTGTTGTATGATTTGGTTGAGTTACTTTGGAACTTATTTGAGGGACGAAAAAGATAAGCCTCCCGTTCTAAATCAGCACGAACAGTGTCCCATGTGAACTGGACATACTCCCGATCAACGCGAAAATGGTAGTCATAGGTGCGCCAATTTGCTTGGCGTGCCATCATGCGTTGTATATGCTGGTGGTATGTAAGCATTTGATCCAGTTGCTCTGGATATTTCTTTAGATAAATGGACATATATGTGTCCCATGCCTGGTCCCACTCAAATTCCCCAAGCTGCTTTTTATCTTTATGTTGGAATGTGAGAGCTGGCTTTTCCGAAAGTAAAGAATTTGCATTGAGTGAAACAGTATAGGATTGAGGCATGTTATGTGGATTTAAAAGCTCACAGAACTCGATATATTTATGTTGCCAGATTTTAATTTTAATTTTTTGTGGAACGGTTTGACTTACAGTCAGGCCACCCGAAAATACGGGACGTTGTTTGTTGAATTGAACAGAGCACTCACCTTCATTATCACTATCGTCAATTTCATCATCACTATCAAGTATTTTTTGACCTGAAGGCAGTGCATTAGATGATGAATTGAGTACCTTAGTGGTAGAGGACTCGTGAAAAGAATAGCTCTGGGCATGGGAAAAACTATCATGTGCACCAGAAGTTACTGAGTTGTCCAGAATGACAGTATTTTGAGGAGATAGGTTTTCCTATGGTGGTGTAGATGGTGATTGTGTAGATTGTTGTGTCTGAGTTGACATAATGTCCAGTAGCTTTTGTTGAAACTCGGCTTGTTGAAGCTGCACCTGAACCAAAGTGTCACTTAAAGCAGCTATTGTTGGCCTCTTGATTTTGGCCGCTGATGGGACATCAGTGCTAGATGTCTCTTGCACTAACCGCTTTGGTGCTTTCCGAGTCCTAGCTGGAGGCATATCTGAAGTTATATATTATCACAAATATATGATTATGTGATAATGCTTAAGGTAAATGGAAAGTTAATATGTGAACTTAATTTAAGGATGGCAAGATAATATGCCTAACAATTGGTATGTAACAATACCTATCAAAAGAGTTGAGGCAAGATAATATGCCTAAGTGACATTGTGATAATGTCTAATTTAAATGGCAAGATAACAATCGGCATGTAACAATACCTATCAAAAGAGTTGAGGCAAGATAATATGCCTAAGTGACATTGTGATAATGTATAATTCAAATGGCAAGGTAACATGCCCAATGTAGAGTAAATCCATGATCAGAATAAAATGGCAAGATGATATGCCTAATGTAAAGTAAATTAAAAGGATGGCAAGATAATATGCCTAACAAGTGGTATTATAAAAATACCTATCAAAAGAGTTGAGGCAAGACAATATGCCTAAATGACAAAGTGATGTCTAAATCAAATGGCAAAGTAAGATGCCAAATTGGAGTAAGATCATGTCTAGAGTAAAATGGCAAGATTATATGCCTAAATGGTATTGCAATAAATACCTAGAACAAATAATTCAACATAACACCACAGGATAATAATAACCAAACAAAGGGTATGAAATTAATCTGTTAGTATAACAATTTGTCAACCAACAGTTAAAATACATTTTAAGTTCCCAAGATAATGTCAAAATTGAACTATAAAACTGCATGAGTAATGTTTTCTTTGCTGAAATGACGCGTTGTCAAAACAACAATTTAAATCGAATTATTGGTGAATAATAATTAACTCATGTTAATTTTATATTAGAGTCAGTTACAATCTTAAATTTACTCACGTTCAACTATGACAATCTTGGTAGCATGGCAAAAGTTACTCTTCTTAGAGCATTTTTGTACTTTTTGCGACCTAACACCTTTTTTGGGTGTATGGTGTCACGAGACCATGTACATATATCACTGGTCCAAAAACCCTGTAAAGGCTTATAGAATATTTGGTCCTCTATTTAACAATAGTTTTTGATATATCCATTATATCTCTGTATACTGTCATTGAGCCAAGCTGAATGTCCTCTTGGTAATGCTGAAAGGATTGCCACTTTCTTTTTTTTTTAATTTCAAATTGCACATATATCTGCAACAATTCTGGTTTTTATTCTCCATAACATGTTGCATTCACAGTATTACAAATAAATATTCACATGGGTGAATTTTCGTTTCCCTCGAAGTGTATTATCAAAAGATATACCAGCTGTTTTTTGTATGAGTATCGTTTCTTAAATCAGTAATAAATACTTCCCAACGATTTTGAAATTGCACATGATTGTTTTGCACCATATTCTTTGACTTAAGGATACTCAAATTTTTCAGCAAACTTCTTTTCACATCAACCATTTCCAATCTCGTACCACTCTTTCTCTTTTGATATATTACATCTTTTACACTTATTATCAGTGTCTGACATATCGGGTCTTTGGATGTACAGCCAAAGATTTTTTCTTGATCAGAGATAATGAAGTGTGGATCATACAGGTCTCTAACCCATGAAATTGTTTCATTCCAAATCCTTGCTGTATTATTACATGATATGTATATGTGTTCAATTGTTTCTGTATGATCTTTACAAAAAAGACAATTTTCATCTTCTGATATCCTCATTTTCTTCAATAAACAATTGTTTGTACCTGTAATGCTTATATCACTACCCACAAGACTTGAATATACATTTTTATTGTCTTCACTTCCCATATCCACTCTATATAGAATATGTGATGCTTGGGGTCTAGAACATAAACCGTGAACATTATATTGTATCATAATACTTTGTATCTGTTTTTTGAGGCGTAAGTAAAATAAAAAGTTGCAATTGATATTCCATTTTTGTTCAATTGTCTCTTTGCTTAAGACATTGCATTCTGTATCTACTATATCACCAATTGTCAATATTCCCATTTTGACCCATGAGTCCAATCTTTCATTTATTACACCTGAATTATACCAAATTGGCGTGGCAAGAACTGATTCAAACCCCTTAAAGGTTGGTTTGTCAAGAATTTTCAAGAGTGCTTTAATCGTGTCATTCCAGAATGGATTTCGGATTGAAATTAAAAGCTTTTTAAGATATATGTCTCCATAGAGATAGATTTTATCCATTTTATATAAGTATGGAAAAGATACCCAAGCTGATTCAGAAACATATATTCTTTTGAACCATGATACTTTCATAGTTGCATCTATGAATCTAATATTTGGGTATTGGAGACCACCCTCGAGCACTTGCTTTTCAAGTATTTGGCTTCTGAACTTAGGTGTTTTTCCTTTCCAAAGAAATTTTTGGAATATAGCTTCAATTTTTTCAAAGGTAGACTCTGTCGGTGAGGGTAGGGACAGCAGGATATGTATAAATTTAGATATAAAAAGACTTTTAATAACAGTGATTTTTCCAATTGTGGTTAAATTCCTAATTTGCCAAATTTTTATTAAGTTGTCAATCTCTGTGATTTTTGGATCTAAATTGAGTTGGGTAATATTGTCCAGATCTGATACATCATATTCTATTCCTAAGGATGTGAATTTTTTTGTCCAAATTAGATTCAGGTCTGGACATAAAATATCACTGCTGTCCCTATCCCTTCCGAACTTTACCACTTTTGTCTTGTCTACATTTATTTTCAGTCCAGAAACCAAGTAAAATTCACCCAAAATATTCATACATAATCTTAGGTTCATCTCACTACTAGTTATAAATAAAGTGGTGTCGTCTGCAAACTGTGATACCCTGTGCTCCCTATTCCCGACCCTATATCCCTGAAGTTGTGTATGTTCCCTAAAAGCAGTACCCAATAGCTCCACCGATAGTACAAAGATGTAAGGGGAAATGGGGTCCCCTTGTCTACATCCACGTTCAAGATTAATTATATCTGAGCAGTGACCATTTTGAAGAATTTTTGATATTGAATTTTTTTGAAGACTTTTGATTACTTGAATGGTCAGGTCACTAAAGTTAAATAATTTTAGAATTTTGGTAATATAGTCCCATGAAATTGAATCAAAAGCTTTCTCGAAATCAACTAAAATTAATAGGCCACTTAAATTTTGGGATTCTGATTCTTTTAAAATGTCTAAAGTTAATCTGTTGTTTTCACCAATAAAGCGATTTTGAACGAAACCTGTTTGACTATTTCCTATCAATTTTGGTAAGTTTTTTTTAATCCTATTGGCCCAAATACCTGAATAAAACTTATAAATCGAGTTCAGAAGTGTGATGGGACGCCAATTCTTTAATTTATTCCTAAGTTTATCTCCCTTCGGGATGCATGTAATAATTCCCATTAAATGATTTTGACTAATACTCTTGTTTTGGAAGAAGCCTTGCATTAAGTTAAGTAACAAAAATTTAATTTTAAACCAAAAAGTTCTACGAAACTCATTGGTAAAGCCATCGGGCCCTGGGCTTTTATTAAGACCACTTTTAAAAACCTGTGTCTTAAGTTCACATTCAGTGATGTCCGCGTCTAAGGCTGATTTCTCGTTTTCATTTAAAATATTAAAATGTCTTGGAAACTCTGAAAGATTTGACTCCTCTAGTGGTTTTATCTGTTTTGAACTGTATAGAGACTGATAAAATCTTCTCATCTCTTCTAAAATGTCAGGGGGTTTATAAATCTTTGTGTTATCATCCAACAACAACTCCTTGATATTCTTGGAAATAAAGTTATAATTCTCAAGATTTAAAAAATGCTTATTGGGTTTTTCTCCCAAATTGAAGTCCTTAATTCTCGATCTTATAAAAGCTCCCTTTAGTTTAATATCCCTTAACGTTTCCAATTCTCTCTTTTTTTCATTCAAATTATTTTCCAAAATGTGGGCTGACATATCCAGGATAAAAAGTTCATCTAGAGATTGAATCTCTTTGACCAACTTTTCTTCTCTGTTGGATCTTTCTCTTTTTTTCCTAGCTGCAAAGGCTATAAAGATCCCTCTCAAGTGAGCTAGTAGAACTTCCCAGAAAATTTCAATTGAAACCATAAAATCTATGGTGTTATTATCAAATTTTTTGACAAAATCTGGATTGTATGGCAGCAGGCATGTATTTCGACCATAAATGAAATACCCTCTTCTATTAGATGTATCAATTCGTTGTCTTTTAACAATTCAGCGTTTAACTTCCATAGACTTTTCCCTTTTAAGTTTTTTTCCAAGTGTAAGTTTAAACCAATTTTGCAGTGATCTGACCTATGTTTAAAAAAGATGGCTGAATCCGCATAAATATCCAAAAGAGTGGTCGAAATTATGAAGTAATCCAGGATTGCCACTTTCTTAATAGAGGAATGAAATTGTAAAAGTTCTCTTGAAATATCTACTACTTTTGTTGCCACTTTCTAAAGGTTCCCTGCCTGCTGCCAGGTCATTAGATCCATATTGTAAAAACAATAGAGCAGGCTGAATGTCTGTTATAAGTTCATGTGGCAAAGAAAAACTAGAGTTCATGATCTGTGATCCCCTTTTCCCAATTAAATGAAAATTTTTAACCAAATGGTCTAATTTTAAATGATGTGATACTTCCTGGGGGGATAAAGGGTGATCAACAGACATATGGTGGTGAAGTCCTGACACAAAACTGTGCCCTAGTAAACAAATGTTCACCATGATAAGATTTTAAAGTAAATAAACACCTACTCAATTTTTTGGTATACACATATATGTAGGGCAGATCCAAATCCAAAAGAAAACCAGCACTTCTTGAAGAGTAGTAGGTTTTTGAAGAGTAGTTGAGTGCTATCAGTCCTGCTGCCTCAAAAGTGGATAAAACTGCCAAAATACGTTTTTAAGATGGACAGCAGCTATGTGTGCTGCTGTCAGATACGATTTACTATAGTATTTTAAGAAATAAGTTCGTTTTTTGTTTTAAAACAAATAATTTTGATGATTGGCAGCAGCTACGTCCGCTGCTGTCAGATAGAAAACACGAACTGACGTGCGTTCATGTTTGTTTGTGTCACGTGCCTTACTTGACAACGTGACGTCATGTCTGCAGCTTTTGGTTTGACAAGAGACCAATAGATGGCGCTCCTGTCATGACACAAAAATCCGTTCAGCAAGCAAGCTTGCCAAACGGTAATTTAGTGTATAGGCTTCACGATAAAACGCGTATATTTCTCTTTTTTGTCCGCAACCGTGGGTCGTTAAAACATATCCATAGTTCATATGTTGTAGGACATAGAGCTGGGCCTGTGAATGGGCATAACAAAGCTCAGTGTTTACCCACTTCACTCAACTCCGTCTGACGTCACTTCCTTTTTAACAGCGGGACCCGGACGTTCCATAAATTGATCAATGAAAATTTAAGGCCATCGTCCTACATTTTTCACGTTTATTGGTGTTGGGATATGCCTCAGATGAATGCTGAGAGCGCTATGTGTTGCTCCATTTCAGTTTTTGTTCCATTCTGTTAGACTTGGAGGTTATCAGCTGGATGATATCAGGGGAGTGTGAGTGCAAGATTTGAAATTTTGGGGAGGATGGTCAAGCAATGAAATTAATTTGATATCTTCCAGTTGAGCAAGATAAACTAACTTTGGTTCATGTTGCACACAGTCTATATTGTAATGGAAATCTACACACTTTATTTATCCATAATTATGCAATGGTTTATTGTAAAATGCAGCCTGACCTGTAAAAAGGAAACTGCATATTGGGCTTATATGTTACTTGCAAATAGTTGTAAAAATGCTACATGCAGCCTGACCTTTCAAAAAGGAAACTGCATACAACATTTTGTATTGTAATATTGTTAATATATTATACTATTTAAATAGCAGCTCGACTTTATAAAGGAAACTGCTTACATTAGTACTTGTTGTACTGACTCTATTATAGTAATTTATTTTTTCTATAGTTCCAGAATGATGATGTATAAATCATTAGCAGCCTGACCTGTAAAAAAGGAAACTGCAAATTATAATTGTAATGTTACATGTTGATATCAAACTTATACTATATAGCAGCCTGACCTTTAAATAGGAAACTGCATTGTCTACTTTTTATAGTTTCAAAAGTTGATGTATAATTATTAGCAGGAAAATGCTAATTATAATTGAAATAATACATGATTGATATCATACTTTACTGTATTCTTGTACAGCAGCCTGACCTTTAAATAGGAAACTGCATTGGCTATTTTTTTTATAGTATCAAAAGATAATGTATAATCATTAACAGCCTGACCTGTAAAAAGGAAACTGCTAATGATACTCGCAATGAAACTTGTTATCATTAAATTTAATATGTGGGGTCATCAGGTTAGGTCTAGATCTGAGATCATGGCATCATGGGAAAAACCTTCAAAATATTTCTTGAATCTTGAAAAAAAACATTACATAAATAAAACCATATCTGAATTAAAATCAGAGAACGACCAAATAATAACGGAACCGAAACAAATTCTTATAACTCAAAAAGATTTCTATCAAAATTTATTCACTAGTAAAAATACCATTAAAATAGAAGACTCATATTTCGAACATTACCTTTTAAATTTACCCAAATTACCAGACAGAAATAAAGATTTATTAGACGACCCTTTCACTATAGATGAATTAGACAATGTTATCAATAAGAGTAAATTAAACAAGGCGCCTGGACCAGATGGTTATACCAACGAATTTTTAAAAATGTTTAAAGAAGAATTAATTGTCTGGTTATATAGAGCTTACTATGAATCTTTTGCTAAGGGCGAATTGAGCCCTAATATAATTAATGGAACTATCACTTGTATTCCCAAAGGTGGTAAATTGAGAGACTCCTTAAAGAACTGGCGACCTCTTACACTTTTAAATGGTTCCTATAAATTCTTATCTGCCATGATCTCAGAGAGATTAAAATCAGTTTTGGAAACATTAATAAATAATGACCAAACGGGTTTTGTATCGAATCGCTTCATTGGCGAAAACACTAGACGACTTTTTGACATCATCAATTTCACTGAGGTTAAACAGATTCCAGGCTTACTTTTAATAGTTGACTATGCGAAAGCATTCGATACTATCGACTGGAATTTCATAACAGATTGCCTAAAATTGTTCAATTTTGGACCAATTTTAATACAATGGATATCTCTCTTGAGAGAAAAAAGTTTTTCCAGAATTGAACAAAACGGTAATTTTTCAGATATCATCTGTCTTTCCAGAGGCTGTCGAAAGGGAGATCCTATATCTCCCTACCTTTTTGTGCTCTGTGCGGAGATTCTTTCTCATGTAATACGAGAAAACCCAAACATAATAGGTATAGATACGTATGGTGTGGAAAACAAACTGTCACAATACGCAGATGACACTACAATTTTTATTAGTGCTGAGAGAGAGAGTCTCAAGAATGTCATCCGAGTATTGGACTGGTTCAGGAAAATATCAGGTCTCGATGTTAATAGAGACAAAACTAAAGTTATAAAAATTGGGGCAATAAGGGACAGGAGTATAGCTTTTGAAGGAAGCTTTGGTCTAGAATGGACCAAAAATTTTGAAGTATTAGGTATTAAATATAGAATTGACCATATGAATACCATAACAGATGATAATATTTCCTCAAAATTAACAGATATGAAAAAATTACTCTCAACCTGGAGTATGCGCAACCTAACTCCATATGGTAAAGTTGTTATTATGAAATCTTTAATTTATTCAAAAATCACACATATACTTCTGTCCCTACCGAAACCATCAGAGAAGGCTTTTACAGATATACAATCACTGATTGATTCCTTTTTATGGAACAACAAACCCCCGAAATTTAGACGTGAGATTCTAGAAGCTGAATTAGCAGAGGGGGGAATGAAACTTCATAATCTAAAAATCTTTAGTATGGCCCTGAAAGCAGGTTGGTTAAAAAGGTACCTTTCTTCTATATCCAAGTGGACTAGTTTGCCTGATTATTTTGAGTTTGGAGAAATCTGTACCTATGGTGAAAACTATATTGACAGAATTTATGAAATAACTTATAACCCTTTCTGGAAAGATGTATTGGATTCCATTAAACATCTTTGGAAAACAAATAGAATGATTATACCTGAAAACAGATTACTCACTCCCCTGTGGTTGAATTCAGATTTACAGATTCCTATAAAACGATCTTGGAAAGAAAAAGGGATATTGATTGTGAGTGATGTACTTGACAGAAATAACTGTACTCTGAAACTCTTAGAGTTTGAAACACTGTATAATTTGAAAACAAATTTTTTAGAGTATGGTTCTTTCTGTGCAAAGATCACAAATTATCTGAACTGGAAAGATATTGCTGAAGGGAGTAGAGTACATCCATGTAATTCATACTTGAAGGTGCTTCTATCTAAAGATAGAAAAGGTGTATCTTTTACTTACAAACAACTGATGGGGAAAAATGAAGGTATAATTGAGAATGCTTGTGAGAAATGGTCAGGTAAAAAAAACAGGTAGAATTGAAATATTCTCAATGAGAAAATCTTTTATTAAAATAAACTTGGTTGACGACATTTATCTAAGATATATTCAATTTAGAACTCTTCACAGACGTTTCTATACAAATAATATTCTTTACAAAATGAAAATAAAACCATCTCCTATTTGTGAAATGTGCAATACAGATGAAGACTCAAATGAACACATGTTCATCAGTTGTACAGTATCTCAGAAATTGTGGAGAGAGGTGGAAGATTGGCTATCTGAAATTGGTTTAGCAAACTATACAATTGATGAGCAAAAGATCATATTGGGAGAATATCAAAAATCTTATTGGATAAATATTGTGTAGCGGAATAGATCCCTGGCCGAAGGAATGATCCGACTAGACATACAGAATCACCTTGCTTAAATAAAAGGTTTCTTAGTTCTCTTGCTTAATAAATAAAAGATCAGTTGGGTTTCTGATTCTCTAATAATGTTTAGCGAAGGTTGGGGATGGATACGGTGTCGAAGTGAAAACGGGACAAGCAAGTACAAATATCAACAATACAGTTTAATCACCATAACAAGTTATACATACCACCGCACTCGTTCTTCAGAACAGCAATACCAACACACAATAGTTCCACTCAATGTATACGACTATCTCGACATCACAAGTCCACAAAAGTTTTCAAAAGTCTGGTCTCTTGTAGGTAAATCCTGATGTAAACAAACACATTCCCTGACGGCTATTCCTCGTTCTCTTGTCACAATAATCCCTCTAAGTGCACATTATAAATCCATAAGTCAGCCACAGTCTCTATCTTGTTACTTGACCTCTTAGTAGTTATTCCCTGGGTAGTCTAATTCCAGTCATCTAGCTGATCCCTGCTCTATTCCTGCTCTATCACGATAATCCTCATCTGCACTTCTTGATCACTTCTCTCAGACTCTCTTCACTTCTACTCTAACCTAATTTCCCGCCCTTGTCCCTCAGTCGCACGCACAGCAGCAGACGTCCAAGCTGCACGAGCGCTACGTCACAGAGCACTCAAACTGACTAGATACATTGTTGCAAGTATGGTTATACTAGGCTCAGCAAAGGCTGAGACCCAGTTTACAATAATACTAGTGACGGAACGTGACCCGTTTCTTAGCCCTGGGGTCATTCCGTCACAATTGTGATATTGATGACAAAGAAGGTGATCTTTAATGCTAAACTTGACTGTAAAAAACCCTGACTCTTTTCTGTAAAGTATGGTATTAAAATTGTTTATAAACATGAACAATTAAAAGCTAGACTTTCACATAGGAATACACTGTTTGAAAAGAGATGGGGCATACTAAGGGATTATATGGATGAACAATAACAAGATAATATTTGAAATAGATATTGCATATTTGAACCAATATATTTACATATCTTTTGTACCAAAAAACTTATATATGTTATTTTGTACACACCAACAAGACCAATACTTTGTATATTTGTTGATATATGCTTCTAGCATAGCCTTGATGCTCGGCGAGCAGGAAAATAAACAAAAAAGGCCTGTTTACTTTTTTTAGGCTACCAAAAATTAAAAAAAAACTTTGGCGAACTCTTAATTCTTTTAGGGTTTGCCTGGTCCTTAACTCTATGTGGTTGCCGTGTGAACTGTAATTTTCCTGCTCATTTCCCTGCTCTGTTTATTAGTAGATTACTGACGGAATTGTAATTGACGGAGATCCTTGTCAGGTCAAATGCGTAATTAATGAGTGTGAAACGTATATGCTACTTTTGTGGGAGTTTAAAATACTCAGTGTGGATTGCTTGGAATCTTGGTTATAACGAGTAAATAATATTTTTCCGATATATGCTTTATGTCAAGTTGACTCTGTGGATTACTCCACTATGTATTGGAGTGTGGATTTGTGATGCTAGTTGCATATGTACATACAGTTTTATCATACAAACTTAGTTAAGGCTGATTGTAAATAAATTAATGTTTTTCCTGCATATGCCGAGTTTGTTTTGTTCATGTTAATGTGAGGACAATGGAAGGCACTTTCATTGTGTTGCATTGACAGGGACTTAAATGAATTGCGTAGTCTTAGGTTACATTGGTAGCAACGTAATTTGTGATCATTGTTGCACGAGACAACATGACGCATCCATGCTTAGGTGAGCGATTGTTGTGCATCATATTCAGACTGTTTTGTATGAGGCGCCGTTGTGGACAAAAGTAAAAAGCACAGCATAAATGCATGTAAAAACTTTGAAATTAACTATATTTTCAATGAAAAATAAAGAAAAACTTCGAAATGAAATAATTTGCACTGTAAAAATAAACAAAACATTGGAAACTTTTCAAAAATTTTGAAAAATAAAAATTATTCACTCTAAAACACTAAGATACGCTAAACTTTTCCAAAACATTGATATTTTTTGTAAAAAAATTTGAAATAAAAATTTATTGCGTTGAGAAAAGTCAAAGAATCAATGTAAATTTTCAAAGATTTTGAAATTTACATTTAATTCTCTATAAAAGTTCAGCAAAATAGTGATTTTCGTTTCACATTTTCTTTGATAGTATAACATTTTTCAATTTTTCAATGCCTTTCTTTAAAAATCTCAACGCCTTTTACTTTTATTTCAGATAATCTTTTTTTTTTTTGGAAGTTTTTCTATTTTATTTCTGAATTTTTCTTTCTAAATCTCACTGTAATTCTATCAATTCTCACTGCGTTTTTACGCCTCATCCGGGTCATAACTAGTCATTAGGCTTCTATAAATAGCGTGCAATCTCAGTCTTACGCATGTGATCGTGAACTTGGGTACAACTCAGTAACCTTTGATAAACGGGTGGGGAGTGGTATGTGTCTGTGCGTGCGTGTATGTGGGTGTGTTCGTCTATGGAACGCCATATGACCAAATATTCAACATTTAGAATGTACGATGCAACATTTAGAATGTACGATCCAACCTTACTGATTACGCATCAACATAGCGAATACGCACCAACATGGCAAATACGCACCAACCTGCCTGCGAATACGCACCAACATGGCAAATACGCTCCAACCTGCATTCGTCAATATCATTTGGCCAGATATAGAAGAATGCAAGTTGGTGCGTATCTGCGTGTGCATGTTGATGCGTATTTGCAGTTCACTTCCGTCGCATTTTAAGGGGAGAACCTATGGTGAAGGGGAAACTCCTTGCCATGTTATCCATACAAGGATGGAATCTGTGTTTAATGGACGTACGGGAATTTAGGTATTTGGAGCATCGGACATGAACAGAGAGTCATGAATACATTTAAGCACAAATCTGAAGAAATTTAGGGTATTAAAAAAACGAATAACATAAATAATAGGGGATAAGAGGGGCACATATGACCAAAAATAACGCCTTCTAGGTCTATTACTTTGAGCATCGGACTTGAGGAGAGAGTGATAAATAAATATAATCAAAAATCTGAAGAAATTAAGGGTATTATAGTCTGTCTGACTTGGTTGGCCTAACAGCTTTTTCCTCTTTTTTCCCACAAAATTTCGTATTTGCTATTCAAACTTGGCAAACCTCTTAGTAGCACTACCGCGTGTATGTATGAACATACTTTTTGTCTTAACTCTACAAAATGTTGATTTTGGGGCTTGTATAGCCAAAAATAACGCCTTCTTTTATAGGCCTAGGAAATAAAATAAAATAACAAAGAAAGAGAATACAAATGAAAGAACGTTATAATATATTCATATTTAATCAATTTCAATTTTTTCAATATTTCAATCAGCATGCTGTCGAGGTGCGTTTAACATTGTTAGGCATTTGATGTGACGAAAAAGCATGCACAATGTGGGGTGCTCCAGGAGAAAATTTAAAACTGTGCAGCATTGCTCCAGTTCACATAGAAGGTATTCAGCACGGTTTTGTGCTATAAGTGGGAGAGACTGTAAAATAAAATATGCTCTTCTGTCTCATCCATGGCCAAAGCAATGTGAGATACTAGGCAAGTGCTTGAAAGCTATTTAGAGCTACACCGGACAGGATATGCAAACCCAACTGGGGCATTTATGACCCCCACACAGAGTAGCATTGTCTCTGAAGGGGGCAATTAGCATGTGCTTCAGAATGGTGGGTCAGGAGTGCTGGTGTAATGGGATAAAGCGACCCCAGAATCTGTGGACCCCCAGTCACTGAAAATTAGGGTCCCCCTGGGATATTGACTCCTAAGCACCTGTTGACTTACCCCTGAATAAAATGACACCTAGTCCTAGTCACTTACCCCTAGTGTATCAAGGCTTCATTGTTTTCTAATAAAAGCATTATTTTGATTTTGATTTATTTGCTGTTCTTATGATAAACCATTAAATATATCATTTTAAGCAGACAAATATCCTAGGATACAGTAAACAATAAATAAAAAAAAACATTTATTTTTCAATATTCATAATTCAAGGTATTTATTAATTTTGAAGAAAGGAAAAGTAACTAAAATGAACTATGAATATTCAAAGAATAAATAATAAATATGAAAAAAGTGTTACAAATATTAAATATAAACTTGAATTTTCTGTATTCAGAAATGATTCTTTAATATTAATATTTATTTCAATATGTATTGATTATTAAAAAATATTGAAAAGGTCTTTTTGCATATAATTGGTAAATTGAATTGCGAATATTGGAAAATTATTATGATAATATAAACTTTTTCAAATATTCATAATTTCTTAATATTTTAAATTCATATTTTCATATTCATGACTTTTCAATGTTCGTAATTCATTACTCCGTATTCCTAATTTATTTTTCATTTTTGTATTAGTTTTTCAATATTCATGATTAAATGTTTTTCTGCATATTGAAAAAGGAATTAATGAATATTAACAAATCATTAGTGAGTATTGAAAGATAACCTTGAATTTCCAATATGAGTAATTTATTTTTCAATATCCATAACTCATTATAACTCATAATAGGGTTGGTGTTGGCTAAAAGGCCAACCCGCCTGATATTATCTCGCACTACACACTAAGTGTAGAATATGCCTCAAAATATTGATCTGTATATAACGGTAAATAGACACTAGCCTATGTTGCCACTAGGCTATTGAATTAAGTGTATTGTGTAGAACATGCTTCAGAGTTCATACTACGTGTAGAATACGCATTAAAATATTGATCTGTATATAACGGTAAATAGACACTAGCCTAGGTTGCCACTAGGCTATAGAATTAATTGTATAGTGTAGAATATACTTCAGAATTTTGATTTGTGTATATACCGGTGACTAGACACTAGTCTAAGCTACCACTAGGCTTTAGAATTAAGAATACTCTATGTATATTAATTTAAATAGACGACAGTTATAAGCTACCTTTAGGCCTCAAGAATAAGGTATTCTCTTAGATTTATTTCTTATATCCTCCTGTTCAAACCTTTCATCTCTTTAATGTATAACTTATAAAATCGCATGTAAATACTACCCTTAAAAAACTCATTCACGGTATAGCATTGTGAAATACGCATGTTTAATCTATATTTATGTAATATATATATTTTAGTAATATACTATGCATAGTATGCTTTTGTAATGAAAATTACAGTCAATAAACATACATACATACATTACTCAATATTCCTAAATTATTTTTCATATTCTGTATTAGTTTTTCAATATTCATGATTAAATGTTTTTCTGCATATTGGAAAAGGAATTAATGAATATTAACAAATCATTTGTGAGTATTGAAAAATAACCTTGAATTTCCAATATGAGTAATTTATTTTTCAATATTTATAACTCATTTTTCAATATTTGTTATTGATAGTCATTTTTAAGAATTATTAAATATATTCATTACTCAATATTCTTAAATCATTTATTATCTATAAATGATATTTTAAAATTCATGTTTTTCCAATATGGGAACAATGATACATTTTATGTTTATTCTGAGCACATTATTCTACATTGAAATTAAAGTTCTACACTAGCTGTCATTACCAGTCCAAGTGACCTTGTTAACTTAAAACAGGGAGGTCACTGTCATCTGTTACACCGGGGAGGTATTTCCTGAAAAACATGTTAAAACCCTTACTTTTCCCTGGCCTGCCCCTCTCAAACCTGCCCTTGTATTATTATGATATCACTTTACAAAAGTACGAAAATATTTAGCAAAAGTGTAGTTTAGGGTTCGTGTAACTAGAAAAAATCATTACACTGGCTATGTACATTAACAAATATTGATTATATGCTTAATTCTTCAAGAAAAGTCTTTCGTAATATTTTGAACTTAAACCTTTTATAATTTTAACTTGGAATTAGTATTTTATAAAAAGCAGACCAAAATCTAGGGTGTCTTTTTGCCTAAAATAAGGTATTTTTCATGAACCAGGGAGTCCAATAGACACCCAGCTGGCTAAGACCCTGATATATATCTATATCTATATCTATCTATATCTATATATCTATATATCTATATATATCTATATATATATATATATATATATATATATATATATATATATATATATATATATATATATATATCTATATATATATATCTATATATATATATCTATATATATATATATCTATATATATATATATATATATATATATATATATATATATATATATATATATATATATATATAAAACTTAAAGATTAGGCCGAGCATTAAGGAATTCCATATGGCAGTGTGGACGGACATTCCCCTCCACCATCGGTTCCCCCCTTCAAGTCGGCATTGGTGAACGGCGAATACGCATCAACATGCAGATACGCACCAACATGGGAATACGCACCAACCTGCATTCGTCAACATCATTCGGCCAGATATAGAAGAATGCAGGTTGGTGCGTATTCGCCATGTTGGTGCGTATTCGCCATGTTGGTGCGTGTTGCATGCAGGTTGATGCGTAATTAGTCACATTGGATCGTACATTCTAAATGTTGCATCGTACATTCTAAATGTTGAATATTTGGTCATATGGCGTTCCATATTCGTCTGTTCTAATAATGAAACGTAACGAGCAGAGGAAATCATGTAGCCAAAATACTTTTTTTCATCTGTAGTTCAGGCAAGAATGCCACTCCCCACCCGGCTATCAAAGGTCACTGATATGTGCCCAAGTTCACGATCACGTGCGTAAGATTGAGATTGCACGCTATTGTCGTCATGAAGGTATTCCCTGAGTTATTTATAGAAGCCTCATGACTTAGCTATGACCCGGATGAGGCGTAAAAACGCAGTGAGAATTGATAAAATTACAGTGAGATTTAGAAAAAAAAATTTGTAAAAAAAAAAAAAAATCATTGAGAAATATCAAAACAAATGTGAAAAAATTATTTCATTCCTAAGTTTTTCCTTATTTTCCATTGCTTCTATAACAATTTTTCATTGAAAATATAGTCAATTTCAGAGTTTTTACATACATTTATGATGTGTTTTTTACTTTTGTCCACAACGGCACCTCATAGTTTTGACAGTTGTGCTGTAAGGTTTCGATGGGGAGGGATGTTTTAAAACCCACCCGCCCACCCTGTGTTATGTATTTGCATTTTGCAAATAAGTTTTATTCTTCAGTAGTGTGAACTGTAATTTTCCTGCTCATTTCCCTGCTCTGTTTATTAGTAGATTACTGACGGAATTGTAATTGACGGAGATCCTTGTCAGGTCAAATGCGTAATTAATGAGTGTGGAACGTATATGCTACTTTTGTGGGAGTTTATGATACTCAGTGTGGATTGCTTGGAATCTTGGTTATATCGAGTAAATAAAAATTTTCCGATATATGCTTTATGTCAAGTTGACTCTGTGGATTACTCCACTATGTATTGGAGTGTGGATTTGTGATGCTAGTTGCATATGTACATACAGTTTTATCATACAAACTTAGTTAAGGCTGATTGTAAATAAATTAATGTTTTTCCTGCATATGCCGAGTTTGTTTTGTTCCTTTTAACGCATATTGAATGAGGGCGTCTGGGAAGGAACACAACGGAAGTCAACGGAAGCCATTCAGATTCCGTTTTCCCACCATGTTGATCAACGTTTATGGTGCCGAACAAGGCCAGCCACTAGGTAACGTCAACAGGGGCGCGTTTTTATTGAAGGGTTGGTTGGCCTAGATAAAAGCTGTTCTGAATGAAGTCTTGCCAAGCCAAAAAAACAATGTCTGGTTGAACCGTTTGAGGGCGCTTCTAGTAAACAGCTGCATTCGCTAACTGCAGAATGCATTTAGGTCAAATATGCTCGTCTCTCGGCGTAATACTAACAATAACCTGTGTTGATTGATTAAATGTACATTGTTTTCTTCAAATGTAATTTTTGGACATTGCTTTCATCATTTCAAACACTTTTTTTGACCGTTTATTCACTCGAATCTGACCAGGAAACATAACGTGACGTCTAAGTAGAGCACCGATTAGAAGAAAGCAATGCTTATCGATCTGCTAACACCTATTCCTTCAAAAAAAATATAGTTTCAAATATCACCCTGTTAACTATGGCTAAATTGCCTTATACAACTGTATTGGACATACTGTCTGTGTGGCGATAAATTTGTGCACGTATAGGCCGCTCATGCTTCATAGGCCGCCATTTTGAATCTGCTCTAACCGACTCTCAGAGTCGGTTCTCAAACCCGTCTTCGATCCCCTGGTGTGCGTGTCACATGACCAGCTTACCAGCTTTCCGACACCAATAAAAACGGCTGAACCGCACACTTGTCAAACCACACCGTCAAAGAAAACACGCTCCAGAGTAGGTTTGTATATGTTTAAATAGATGGAACACTAAAATAAGCTTATCATTCTAAAATTATGCCATTTAAAAATATTTTTATTACTAATTGAACTGCTATCATATCTCATTTGATTGCTGTGCTAACTTTGAAAGGGAACTAATAGAGGAAATTTGCAAAATTAGTATCTAAAGATGGGAAGCCTATGGGGCCATCTATTGTATGATACAAAAACTAAACTATCAATCTACTCCCAATTTTTTTAGTTTCCCTGTCACACAATAGATGACTCTAGTTACTGGTCTGCACTATGATATGCTTGCCATAATATTGTTACTGCACTTTCCAACATTGTCCAGGTTCATGGAATAATTTTATAAAGCATTCTTCATTGCAACTTTATGAGACTAAGAAAAAAATAATTTGAAAGAACACACAAACATTTTTATATTGCTATGGTGGATTTCTTTTACTTAACCCTTTCACTCTCAGAATGTCATCATACTGGGGTCAAAGTTGCGCACTGGTCTATCTGCTAATAATAATAATAAAAATGATAATATTAATTATAATAATAATAATAATAATAACAACAACAACACTAGTATAGTTGGTATACTTTATTGAAACATCTATTTGAACAAACTTAAACTTCATCTTGTTGGACCTTTTGCAGACAAGAAATAAAAAGTTCTGTGTAATTACTGCAAAATTTTCCTTTGCATAACATACTGAGTATTTCCATACAAAAGAATAACATTGACTTTGTCATCCTTTATTATATATATTTTGAAAGCTCATAGAGTTATGAGATTTGATATTATGAGTTTGCTTTTTGAATGACTATGGAGAATAAAAATCCTGTTGCACATGTGTGCATTTTGAAATTAAAAAAACAACAATAATAATAATAATAATTAAACATTTGCAAATCATCTTTATACTTTTTAGTGAAGACATGGATAGGAAAAGAAATAAATGGTCACTGGCGCAAATGGAGAAGGCAGTGAGTGATGTTCGAAATGGAAAGAAAATTCGAAAAGCAGCGAGAGAAAACAACGTGCCCTATATGTTCGAGTCAAAAAGCAGGTGGCAATGACTACACGGCCAGGGCCTAAAACAGTATTAACGGACGCAGAAGAGGGCCAACTGGAGACGTACTTACTATATATGGAAGACCATGGTCTGCCACTGCAACCACGAGAAGCGGGCGCATTTATTATGCAGCTCGTTAAAGATAGGTTAGTTTTAAAAACATAAATAAGTTAAGATACAGGTTGCAAAATCATAAGATTTTTGGTTGCGTGGGTTTTGTATCATTTTCTATTGAACAATATGGTTTTAAAACTTTTATAAGTTTTATGACCCTGTTTAATTAATCCTTGCCAAGTTCATATCTGGGATGAAAATGCTTTGATTTTCATGTTTTAGTGTTGAAACTCTTTTCATTAAGAAACAGTTTAACTCATTAATGCTCATAATGTCATATTGTCCTTACACACATACATAAAGATATTTTTTTAACAAACAGTAACTGCTTTCACATTTGAGAGATGCATAATTTTTTGGAATTTTTGTTTTTCATCACTTTTTCTGCAATATTACGGCTAATTCATGACTAGCCAGATGTAACTGGTGGAGAAAACCCGAAAACCACCGCCTAACCCCAAGTCACTGGCAACTTTGTTACATGCCCCGGGTGGGATTAGAACCTGGACGGAGAGATGCATAATGTATTAACCCTAACTCCATGTACACAATATAATATGATGTTTAGTACACAAGTGATTTCTGTTTTACCATTCTACTAAAAGAATGCGGGAGTTTCATCCCTGAATAACCTCTGGTTGATGTCTTGTAGAGCAATGCACTCAAAAACCAGGGTCTTACCCAGGATTTAGAAACTGGGTGCCCACAATTGGCAATTGTAAAATTTTGGGGCGTACCAATTTTCAAAAGAAGACCACAATATACTGTTTACAACCATTTACATGTATTATTTACTTGATGAAATAATGTCAATATACAATGCCATAGGAATCATATTGAGGTGAAAAAAAAATGAAATATATGCTTAAGATTGACATTTTAATAAATTCCTCGCACAATATATTGAGGTGCCATGAAGGGAGATTTTTAAGGGTTTGGGTGTCCAAAAGGTGTCAAGACACCCTGCTGCCTAAGACTATGCTCAAAACATAAATGCCCCTCTCTAAACAAATGTATTACTCAGAATAAAGACAAGGAATGCTTAGGCCTGTTTTAATTGCTCCATTTCCAGAAAGAACCGTATCCCTGTTACGGGGCCAGGAAAACGTTGGTGGCGAGGGTTATTTCACAGGCATCCGAAAATAAGTAGACGCCGTCCAGACCACTTGACCAAGCCGCGTGCCATGATGAACACCGCCAAAATCATCCGTCAGTTTTTAGAGGACATAGAAAAACTGCTCATCAAAACCAGAACTAAAGAGAAACCAACGAACATATACAATGCCGATAAAACTGGGATGGTTCTAGATGGAGGGAAAAGCTTTGTTAATGGGCGGAAAGGTGCCCGGAACCAGCACCAGCAAATTGGTTAGTTTTAGGAATTAACAATTTTGTTTTTCGGCACTTCTTCTGCCATAATGCGGATAAGTGGTGACTAGCCAGTTGTATTTGGTGGAGGAAACAGGAGTTCCCGGCGAAAACCACTGCCTAACCACAAGTCACAGGCAACCTTCTCACATGCCTCGGGTCGGCCGGGTGGGATTCGAACCGATCATTGGTGAAAGACATTATAACAAAAGTAAATCAGATGAAACAGGTACCCTCACTCACGTTATAAGAAAATTTATTTAACCCCTCGCTTAATCTGGATAAGCTGGATAATCACCAAATCCGGACAAACCTCTAAGCAAATAAAACTTATTTATGTCACATAAGCCTGACTTCACTAAAACCGAATAGACTTTAATACTTAAATTTACTGAAAAAGGATTAAAGTTGCAAATATTCATGAAGTACAACACACACTTTTAATTGAAAAATGTGATTTTTTAGGTGGTAATAGGCAGCACATAAGTGTGATGGGCTGCGGCAATGCAGCTGGACAAGCAACACCACCCTTGATCATATTTCAAGGGAAATATGTGCCAAACGATTGCGTCACCAAGGGACCACCTTCAGCCCTTTACGCAGCTACACCTAGAGGCCACATGACCAGTGTATTGATGGTCCAGTGGATGAAACACTTTATAGAGAATGTACCTTGAAAACCTATTGAAAGATACTTTTATTGAATATAATTGAATAACCCAAAGAGTGGAAAGACAGATAAATGAATAAAATATAAAATAAATGATTGTAAATCTTATAAAAGAACTTCGAAATAGCTAGTATAAGTGAATGAATGAATGTGCGTTTAAAGGCCCATCAGACTTAAGACTGAAACTGTCAATTCAAAATAAATTCAATTTACACTAATTATTCCTAAAATAGTGTCATTTTGGTATTGCAGGCATAAATGTCCAGGTACAACCGTTTTGGTATTCGATGGCCACGCTACACACATGAGTCTGGACGTCATCAAATTGGCCTTAGAGAATGATATACACATCATAACCTTGCCACCCCACACAACACACCTCATCCAGCCGCTGGACAAAACATGTTTTGGTCCCTTAAAGTCAAAATACACTTCCCTAATAAGGGCATACCAAATCGTAAACCCAGGGAAAGCGATTTCCAGGAAGGAGTTCGTCCATATATTCAAAGGAGCTTGCAATACAGGGCTAAGCGCTGAAAACCTGCAAAAGGGCTTCAGGAAGTGCGGTATCTACCTTGTTAACTTAACCCATTCTATTCTGGATACGGCGTCGTCGGTATTCTCCCTTTCATAGCGGGATACCGACGCGCCAGTACGTATCTGCCGTTCTGTAAGGTGGTGTTGCCAAGCAGATGGCAGATACACTATTGAAACTACCAAATGGAACGGCAGAGGAGCGAGATTCGCCGTGATGCGAGGTAGGTTTCTGACAGCGGGATTTTCGATGATATTCTGGCCATTATACATGTTGAGATCGATAAAATCTGATTGTAAACAAACATGTTGGCCGGAATTTCATGGGAAATCACGCTTCACTGTATATTTACATGTATAATTTTACATTTACAGGTTAGTATGGATTTGAAATCGCCGATTCTAATTCAAAATGGCATCACGTCTTTGGCAGTTATTTACCACAAATTTTACTTGGGCCGTTTTTGATAAAATGGGGGGGGGGGTTTAGATCGTATTTATGGTCCATATTTATGAATACTTAGTATCAATAAGTATTCATTTTACAAAGATTTAAATAATTGGCGGTTTTTTAGAGGGTTACTGGCTTTTCAAAAAAATGGCTGCAGCTGTCCCTCTGCCTGATATACCCAGTGATGGTTCTGATATAGAACTGGATGATCAGGATGATTCAGGCGATTCTGATCAGGATCTAGGTGAACAAAATCACAGCAGTGAACTTTTCTGGGGAGATACTCTTTGGGAACTTTTGGTCACAGAGACAAATCGTTATGCTGAACAACAGCGTGCCGCCCACCCACCTCCGCAATTTGCCCCGAGGTGTATCCCGGTCAACATTGCCATAATAAAACCTTCATCGGGATTTGTATGGCAATGGGTACTCTGCGTTTACCCAACCGCAATGATTACTGGAGGAAAACCCAGCCGATGTTTCGTACCAACTTCTCGATCTACATGCCCCGTGACCGCTTCAACTTGATTTGGCATTACCTGCATTTGACAAATTCGGAAGCTCCACCGCCTTCGGCACCTGACCGACTGCTGAAAATTCGCCTGTTCATCGACTACCTCAACAACTAATTCAAGACCGTCAACACATCTTCTGGAAATATAACAATCGACGAATCGATGATCAAGTTCAAAGGTCGACTCGCCTTCCGACAGTACATGCCCACTAAGCCAATCAAGTGGGGAATCAAGGTGTGGGCGATGTGCGAGAGCAAAACGGGCTATTTTCAATGCTTTCAAGTGTACACTGGCCGTGAAGGTGGACAGATAAAAGAGCTCACCCATCGCGTCCTCATGGATCTCACCCAGTACCTCCATGGGACCTTCAGCAAAGTTTTTATGGACAATAACTACTCAAGTCCATTATTATTTTCCGATCTCCTGGCTAACGGGACTGTGCGCGTGAACCGAACTGGATTACCTGTTGCGCTCTTACCAAAAAATGCTAACCTGCAAAAGCACCAGTATCGTGTCACAGAGCGTAACGAACTGACATGTACTGTTTGGAAAGACACAAAAGCGCTCATGGTCCTTTTGATCCTAACGAGCTCGGCAACGTCAAACGCAGGTAAGGAAATTGCCTGCAACAGCCGATTGTCGTCCCGCAGTTGATCGCAGATTATCAGGAGCACATGAAGGGCGTCGACCTGGCCGATGAAATGATCGGCTATTACAGCATCAACCACCGATCTAACAAATGGTGGCGGCGCATATTTTTTTACCTTAAATTGACAAATCAACAAAAAAATATTGTAGATGTACGATTTTAATGAATTAATTATCAATACATGTATATTAGCCGTATATAAATATATAGCTTATATTGCAATACGTATGAATCTGATGTAATTGATCTAAGAGGTGACATATCTTGAGATACAGGTATCAGAAAGTGTTAATTTGAATATCTTCTCGCATTATTTCATCTGTCATAGTAATTACTTTCCATATTTCCAATCTTTGTACATATTTAGTCATTTTTCGCAATGAATATCAACGGCTAAGTATACATTGAGTGTCAACATTATACTTATTTTCGCTCAACATATATTTTGCAGGTTCTGCTTACCACGATGGCCATCCCAGTATATTTTGATTGTTTTGTTTTTTTGATAAATTAATTACTTGATTTTTTTCTTTTCTCTTTACACATGCAATGTTTGTGATCTGTACGCTGGCTTTATGAACTTTTTAGAATATTACATTTTTTAACCTGTAACCACCATATCTGTTTTGTTGCTTTGTTTTTTCAGGGCTTGAGCCATTTTTAGTGAAAGTATTTTTGTTGGCTTGTCCTTTTTAGGAAAATATTGGTCGAGTTTTCATTTAACTACACGTTCAGAACTTTTTAAAGCTAAGAGTATTAACGAGGGTGGGGGTAGTGGAGGAAACGCAGATATAATCTTATAAGCATCTTGTACGTGATTGTTAGTCTCTAATGCATAATCCTACACGGACTTTGATGTAGAAATTGGTAACTTTCTTTGCTCTCTCCTATGCCGCAAATAGGGACATGTTGTAACCAGCCAGTGATACGTAGTGGCATGTGTAGGAGGAGCCGGCGAACACCACCGACAAACCCTGATCACCCATTGGCATTCTTCTCGTGCTCCGACCAGCTTAGAAATTGGGGATGTGGTGAGAGAAGCGCGCAAATGGTGACTGCGCTTGACTCTGTCATTCATTCAATCTATAACTATATTGCAAAACGTAAGGCTGTCTAGCGTAGTTGATCAACTTTTAACTTTCGCCACTTTTGGATTGAATAAAAGTGTTCAACTTTGATTTGATAAAAATCTTAAATAGTCTAGAATATACCTATTGAAAGAAAGATTCTTTATTTTGCCATTGTGCAGAATTCCGTACTCTTTACACCTCTGCTGGTGACTTCAAAGTTTGTTTTATAGCTGTTCATGAATATTACTTGACCAAAGTATATTTTTCTATATATTAGCCGTGTATAAGCATTTAGATTGTATCGCCATAAGTATGAGTCTGATGTAGTTGTGATCACGTAGGTGACACATCTTGAGATATAAAAAAGTGTAATTTTGAATATCTTCTTGCATTATTTCATCTGTCATAGTAATTACTTACTATAGTTCCCATCGTTGTACACATTTTAATCATTTAGCGCAATACTTATCAACGGCCTAGTATACTAGTACATTTATTGTCAACATTTTACTAATTTTCTCTCGACACATATTTTTGCACGTACTGCTTACCACCATGGCCATCCCAGTATATATTTTTTAATAAATTGATCTTTGATCCTTTTCTTTTCTCTTTACATTTGTAATGTTTGTAAATTGCACTGCGACGTTATGAACCTTTTAGAATATTTCACTTTTCAACCTGTAACCACCATATATGTTTTGTTGCTTTGTTTGTTCAGGGCTTGAGCTATTTTTAATGAAATGGTTAATATCTTAAAGTATTTCTGTTGGCTTGCCCTTCTTAGGAAAAACGTTGGTCCAGTTTCGTTTAACTACACGTCCATAACTTTTTAAAGCTAAGAGTATTAACGAGGGTGGGGGTAGTGGAGGAAACGCAGATAAAATCTTATAAGCATCTTGTACGTTAGTGTTAGTCTCTAATAACCAGCCAGTGATACGTAGTGGCATGTGTAGGAGGAGCCGGCGAACACCACCGACAAACCTTGATCATCCATTGGCATTCTTCTCATGTGCCCCAACCAGATTAGAGGTCGGGGATGTAGTGAGAGAAGCGCGCAACCGATGACTGCACTTGACTTGAATGCAATTTATAACTATATTGCAATGCATAGGACTGCTTAGCGTAGTTGACCAACTTCTAACTTTTACCAGTGATTGATTTGAATAAGAGTTCAACTATAACTTTATAGAAATCGTAAATAGTTTAAAATATATCTATTGAAAGATAGATGCTTTATTTTGCCATTTTGCGGAATTCTGTACTTTTTTCACTTCTGTGGGTGACTTTCTAGTTTGTTTCATAGCTGTTCATCAATATACATTAGGGGCAAAGAGTAACAAAGTCGGGTATGGAGTCTGACTTATCTAAATTTATTAATCCTGCATTGTAATCAATTATACAATCAATACATAGCAAGTTCCTTAACTATAGAAATAATTCCAAATACACGATGCATTATTATCAGTGTGCTACAATGGGCCATTAGTGACCAGTGAGGTGAAACATGCAGAGAAGGTGCAAAATGCGACAAGTGGATACAAAGTAGCTAACATATATGCATGCTGGTGCAATATGGCTGGCAAAAAATTGATACATTGTAACCAAAGCTATACATCATGCTTCCAACCAGTGAATTACAATTACCATTATGCGAAATTGATACATTGTATCAAAAAGTAAACATCATGCTTGTTACCAGTGAATTAACATTATACAAAATGCTGAGTGCATAAAAGAGTTATTATCCTAATACATACAAGCATTACCAGAGTAATTTACTAACAATACGTACACATCATACTGTGAGTATGTAGCACAGATCTGCCCTGTTAAGGTGTGTTGAACAAATACAAGTTGTGAGTTTTATTACCGTTTAATAACTTGCTTAAAGTTACGTTTAAACCAAGTTTTAATGCAAAATATCTAATACACCTGGCAAACCTATAGGCAAAAGTTTAAGTTGGGAGGGAAGATAAGGCCAATGCTACCCTCTGACTGGCATCCCTGGCCTGGACATAAGAAATAACTGCATCTGACTTTCAAGAACCATGCCGCTGGATATCTGAAATCGGTACCCCTAGCTGAAAGGCTGTAGAACTTCCCCCTCTACGCAAAGAATGAAAAGAAAATCTATGTTTCGGAAGTCCTACCACCTCGCAAAACCTGCCTAACCACAACCGAGCTACTCCCTGCGACAAGGGAACGTCCTGAAAACCCATGTCCCCAACACTAGGCAGCAAGAATAAGGGCTGATTCCTGTAAGCCTTGGGATGAGCCCTGAGAAGCAAACTAAGTGCTCGAACTGGGCAGATCAAAGAATCCTGATTTTACAGCCAAATCCAGAGTGAAGTGCTGAGCTGCCGCCTGGGTTGTTTTGGTCCATTTTACTAAAATGACCATCTTGTCTGAAAGGATAAGCACATCTGACCAGCATAACTGCCTAGTGCAGTCAAAACCACCTGGCATGCTGGGCAATATGGAAGACAACCGTAAAAAAGTGAAGAAAGTCAAAATCAACAGGGGCCTCATGACTAAGGCCACTTTACCAAAAGCCTCTGCCACCTGAACTAATTTTTTTAGCTCCTGTGCGAAACAAGGTGCCTTTTGCACTGGAAAATGTCTGACCGTAGTGTCCACTGCCCTCAAAGTGTCCTTGAACAAAGAACTGTTAAATGCATGCACTGAGAAACCCGTAATTACATGCAAGGTAAGAGCCCCTGTGAGGTAGTTGCGAACTGCCTGTGGGGAGTGAAACTCCAAGAGTAAAAACTCTACGTAGGCAGTCAGAGTGTCAATGGAAGCTGGTAGAGACGTGATGCCGTAGAACAGTGTGAACGCCAGGAACAGACGAAACTGTGTCAACCTATTCCTCCTAGTACCCTCTCGAATGGCCTGAAACCTGCGAGTCTTGCCTGCATGCAACAGTGCTGTGAGCGTGGCTGGCTGACCTGTAACCAATCAAAGGTCAGATCTAAGTATGAAGTGACGAGAATCAACTTCGAGTCTAGTAACTCCCTCCCTCTCTAACTGATCTATCATGACCCGGAATTTTGGGTTAAGATGCGCCCTGGAAAGTGCATCCGCCTGCACCAACTCTGCCCCTGGCATGTGTGTTGGTAATAAAGTGAAGTCCCTGATAGTAGCCTCGAAGAAAATTTCCCGGACACACTTTGCCATGAAAGGGTCCTCTGTGATCCCACTGATCAACACTGTGCAGGCCGCCAGGTTGTCACAGAAAACATGAACTTTGTGGCCAGCCCAGGTTGGCCCCCAAATCTTAGCTGCTACTACTATATTAAGTAACTCCAATCTGGAGATATGATGCTCGCACTGCAAGACGAACTCTGGGAACTGGGCAGAGTAAAACTGATCCCCCATGATTCCTCCACAGCCCGACAAACATGCATCCAAGTGCAGATCTAGCTGTGGAGTGAGATGTGGCTTCTCAATGATAGCCATGCCATTGAAAGCTGGTAGTAAGGTGCCAAAGAACCGAATATCTTTCTGTGCCTCCTCTGAGATGAGCACCAGTTCACCCTCTGGCATGCCTCTAAGTAAAGCCAGTAGACGATTTGTGAAAATCCTGGTGTGTGGTGCCACGTTAGCCACAAAATTCAGAGAACCCAACAAGCTCTGAAGCTGTTTCCTAGTGGTGAACTGCCGATTCCCCCAATCCCCAAGATGCTGAACCAATTCATCTAACTTAGCTTGCGGGATAGACAGCAAGTTATTTATTGTGTCTATGTTGATCCCGAGCCAGATCATGCTAGGGAAAGGATAACAAACCTTCCCTGGTGCCTGAATCAGGCCTACCTGACAGAGGAGAAAATGCAAAGTGTAGAAGGCCCACCACGCTTCCGAATCTTGCTGCTCCGCTCCCCCCAGGTCATCTATGTAAACTGCTGAATGAAAACCCGCCCTTCTATGAAAGTTGGTGACAGCCACATTAGTGGACTGCATCATCCAAGAAGCCGTCCGAAGCCCAAAAGGTGGGCAAATATCCAAAAAATACTGCTGATTATGGCTAAACCCCATCAAAGGCCAGTCCCATGGATCTAACCTGAGCTGCCTGTAACCTCTGGCCAGGTCCGTCTTGTAAAGGAAACAAGGCATTCCCACTTCTCTAACCCGTCTGACCATTGTCTCCACATTTGGGAGATTCACAGTGGCCGGCCCATACACATACTGAAACCGAGGGATCCCATCATTTACCGAGCCCCCCAAAGGCCAAGACAAATCCATAACTATTCGGCGCCACTCTGAGTCCTTTTTAGGACGAGTGAGTAAAGGGCTAAGTTGTATGCCATCAAAAGGCAAAGCTGTAAACGGTCCCAACAAAGCCTGATTTCCCACCTCAATATCTAAATATGATTGGAAAAAGTAGGTACTAGCGGAGAATCGGCTGTGAAATTAGCTGGCCATCCAAAGGAAAGATAATCTAGCAGTAAAGGGTCAGAATAACCTTCCAAATATAAAGACCAAGCATCTAGATTGAGACCACTAGGTACCCTAATCCTAGCCCCTCTATGATTGTAATGCCCTGTAGCAATTACCTGTGAATAAATGTTCAGCATCTCTTGGTTAAAGTCGCTGCTGTTTGCTGCTGGAGAGCCCCCTGAGAGTGATCTGGGTAAGAAATCAGAGGCCCATGGATTGAGTGAAGAATGGGCCCTATGCTTGTTATTGTGCGAGATTCCTTGGCAATCTTGAAACCAACTTTCCTCCCACAACCCACAAATCTGGTTCCCAGCCATCAGAGCACCACCTGACACCATCTAGGGAAAATTGATAAAAGATCAGGCAACTAGAAAACCCTAAATGGGCCCCCATATGAAGAGATTGATGCCATAACCTAAACAATCAGGCAGCCTGAGCACCCCCGAACAAGAGAAGGAGACCCTGCCTGGAATGTAAACAAAACCCGACACCTTTGACCCCTGTGTACCCACCGATCAGATAAGGCTATAACTGACATACTCCTGCAAGTGGACACTGCAAACAGCGACAGAGATAAACACTGTGGAAGGGAAACAGGGACAGAATGGGAATAACCTTCAAATACAAATCTAGCTACCTCACCAAGGAATACTTAATCTGCCTCCAAAAGTTAATGCAAGAAGAGAACATGCACACTCCAGTCAAACTGTGCAAGAATTTGGCATTAAAGAAAACCTGAGCAAAAATTCCTGTACAATCAAGGCGCTTATTTTAGCCCTGAACTGGCTATGCATTACTGACAACCCGCTGATAAAAACATGTCAAAGTAGGGATAAGCACACAGTGTGTAACAAACAAGTGTCAGCATGACATCAACACATTGTCCGGCTCACTGAGAATAATCAATAAAAAAGTTGTACCACTGGTTAAACATATTAAGAATAACTTGACACTATTACTGTACGCTGCATTATCGAGTAACCAATCATCTATTACATGCAATTAAAATGTACTTAAGAAATGCCAGTGACTGGGCCGAATACCCAAACATTACTTGAAGGGACTAGGATTGATCACACACTTGTTACTGCTCTTGACCCTGTAGGTCCCTGCCGTTTAAGAAAGCTTTCCTTCGGCATTGACCCTCAGGGTGGGGAAATCCGATACGGCGTACATTGTAGCAAAATACACATATGTGCTTTGCCCTGCCATGATCGGTGCTCTCGTGACATTCCCCTCTTTGGTAGAGCATGCACGGAAATAAACTATTATCTAGTTCTCTGTTTTGCTGGCGATTATTGCCTGGATTTGAACCACGTTGTGCATATTGTACCCTGAGTGCCTGTATGCGATCCATGTCCCCCCAGTCAAACCTCATCATTTCTATGCTTGAAGCGATTACCCTGTAAAAATTTCTCACAGACATCCACGAGAATTCCATGGCACCAGCCATCATTTCCTGTAGCAGATTAACCATAATAACTTCGTCATAGCTGAATCTGGGGTTATTTAACATTCACAAAAACCCATAGACAAATTCATTGAGATTCATTTCAGTAAATTTCACTGGCCTACGGTCGGCCCCGCGATAGAGATAAATGTGTGGCCAGTCTATATCTTTAAGTACCAAATCTTCAACAGTTCTGGCTTGCCCACTTTTCTTACCTCGCCTGTTGGGGCCGCCGCTTCCACCTGCTGCTAGTTCAGGGGCCTCCTGGTCTATCCCCAATTCAATGATGCGCCGGGCAACAGCTTCCATGATGGCCGGATCATGCCTGACACTGCTAGGAGTTGCTGCAGCTGCTGTGGCACCTCGATTTGCTGCATTCTGCAATTGCCGCAAGGCCAGTTCCTCGCCTTCCCTCTAAAGTAGTAGATTTCTCCCCGCCGAGCCCCAGTCATCATGTGCTTCAGCCTCGTCACGCCTAGTTGCCCGTGGCCCCCGTCTGCTCTGTGTCTGCTGGGCACGCTGTCGTCCGCTACCCGCGGCTGCTGGAGTGCTGCTTTCCCCATCGCCAGTGGTGGGTGATTTACGACCCTCTCTCTGCTGGCCATCGCCGCCCATCAGCATATCCTCATCTCCGGCACCCTCCTCCAGATCTTCGTCCATCTTCCTGCATTTCTTGCCTGTGGGTGGTTCGTGTGTCCGCCCACACTTCTTGCAAAAGTACAGACGCGACATATGACTATCGTAAAACCTCTTTTCAAAAAGTCAAAGTCTGTTTGCTGCAATAGTGTGGGCTGGCGACACAGAGCTGCGAAGTGCTCGGGTCAGGAGTCAGGAAGCAAGTGACGCTAGAATAGCCCAAAGTCAAATGCTCTGAGACCACGTTTTCCAACTTAATTTTAATTGGACAGAAAATAAAGGAAGTGGTTGATGATAGGATAACGTTAAAGAAACAAAGTATTTAATAAAAAGCCTACGTGCCAAGTGAGAGTGCGTCCCTGGCCACGGAAAATTACTGTGACCCTGGGGACTGCAAGACATAGGAATGTACTCCATGCCCCCAATGCCATACAATTATTCTAATTGCTGACAAATTAACTAAAGTTCCGCACTTGTCCATCGTCGACCGTGATTGGGCAACATTTTCGGAAATAATTTACTTTGCCTATACCACAATTTAAACATCCATTTGCACGTAGGTAATTGTATAATATCTTTATCTTTGCATCAAGTAGTTGACAATTATTCTTACGTCCAACTTTTGGCGGGAACTGCTCGACCTGTTGCTTCATCTCGTTTCAAGGTCGAAACTAAAATAACTGGAGAATATACAGCAGGAAAGATACTGTGCAGAAAACATGTTATGATGCGTGCAGACACTGCCAAAGCCTTGGCTGATGATCGATTAGCTATAGGGAGTGATAGCAAACGATTTGCTATTTTAGTATTGGAGGATAAAAGGTGACATCACAATGTTCTAATAAAAATACATTTTATTATTATAATTACCCGTTTGATATATGTATTACCGGTCTATTACAAAGAAACTCTGTAGAAAGGCTTCAATTGTTAATATAGCAGTTTTTCGGTCTAATCCGCATCATTCTTTTATTGTAAAGCATGGCCGGGTAATGTACTACAGGGCTTTAAGAAAAAAAATGTGCATCTTAGTCCCTCAAATCACCACCGAACAATGGCGACTCAAACACACTTGTGTATCATGAAAAACGTTGTCCGGATATGCTGTGTTAATATCGCAGCATTTAGAATTAATTGATAACCTAGTAATCAGTTAGTTTATGATATCACTTCTCGAGACTTAAGTAATCTTTCTTTCTTTTTGTAGCCATTTAGTTCTTCGATTAAAAAAAGATGCTTTACATACTGAACAGTGATCTCATTTAATAGACGAGCAAACTTACAAAAGTGTGTTTACCTGATGTATTTTTCTCTCTCACATACTTGTTCCTTTTACTAAACCTTATCTTGCATTTTCCTTTCAGTTCTTGATCTAGTATGTATAAAAGTAATCTTACGATTTTGAAATAGCCAACCACAGCTTCATTCACTAATATGTTTACATCTTACAGTTCAGTTTGACTACTATCTCTTTCTGTTATTTGTATATATATTTACATATGTTTATATATATATATATATATAAATATAAATATATATATATATATATATATATATATATATATATATATATATATATATATATATATACTAGTATGTATATATATATATATATATATATATATATATATATATATATATATATATATACATGTATGTATATATATATATATATATATATATATATATATATATATATATATATATATATATATATATATATATATATATATATATATATATATATATATATATATATATATATGTGTTTTATATCTTCGATGTACAGTCAATGAAATACAATACAATGCATACTTTGCGCACCCTTGGGAGTCCACATTTATTGAATTGTGCACCATTATTTGGACATCGGATCCCTACGTAGTATCATACAACACGCTGACATGATAGCTGGTAATTCAAAACTCACGCGCAAAAGTTAAACTGCGAATCAAAGGCAGCTGCCTGTCGCGCACATCATCTTAAATGCGCAAAATTAACATGATATAAAATACTTCCATCCAATGCAGGCAACTCATTTCCTTAGATTAATTTTACCAATTAACGTTTTACATATTACCGTATTGAATCGGTTGTCGTTTTATCAATTTTCAATGTTGCTGCTTTTCATACTAGCGTGTCTATGGTTATTGTGAATTTTGTATCTTAGATAGAGCACATCCCTCCTGCACCTAAGACACGTAAGGTCCAATTACTTATTGAATGTGCTAATATGATTATGTATAATATTACTTGTCCCGTCTGCCTTTTTGTATTTTGTTCCTTTGTTATACTGCAGAATGGCTTATTTTTCCGTGTAATGATTTTCCCTAAATTTTCATTCTTAGGTGTTTCAGCTTCTAATATTTCCGAACAGAGTACATATGTTTTTTCGTTTCTAATTTTCCCGTTTTATATAGATTTTTAGTTTTACTATACCAAAGAGTAAATGATACTAATGGATAAGGACATGGATTTCTCCATTTTTATTTAGTCCGGAAATGTACTGTATGGTTTTTTCCTGTGTTGTGTATTATCGTTTGAAAGCATTCGGGAAAAACGGTAAAATAAAACTCAAAGAAAAAATAGCCATTCTACAGTATGTGTATCATATGAGAAAAGACGATGTATCTAGTATGATTTTGTACTTTCATCTAGCCCGGAACAGTCAATAAACATATACAAATACAGATTTTATACTGGGGGCAAAACATCATCCACAGTTACTGCACACATTGGGAAACCAAAATGTTGGGTTTCGATTCATATATACCTTAGAGCTGACCTGCCTCACAAATTGAGGGGATCTGAGGATTACGTATTCCCATATTACTAGTATTCCGAAGTAAGCTAAGGAGGAGGTGCCACGTGAACTGCTACTATACATTCAAGGCAAAACAGACAAAGGGTTTGATTCTCACCAGGGCCATGTGAGTAAGTTGTCAGTGAGTTGGGGTTAGGTGGTGGTTTTTGACAGTTACTCCGGTTTCCTCCACCACTTACAACTGGCTAGTCGCGACTTCGCCGCAATATGGCAGAAAAAGTGATGAAAAATCAAAATTCCAAGTTCCCATATTATTCCGGTGCAATAACGCAATAACGTCGCCCAAATCAAGTTTCTTTCCGGCACAAGAAGTTAGTTATTCCCGCGAATCTTCCATTTGAATTGCAGTTGCAGAGCAGGCAACATCGGCTCGATGCTGGCTATGGTCCAGTGCTCTCTCAATGCTTTCTACTCTTAACTGTGGTTACATTTGGAATGTTGATTATTGTCATAAATAGCCAGTTGGAAGTGGTGGAGGAAACCGGAGTACCCGGCTACTATGAATGAGACTTGAGTGAAGGCAAAATGCGCCTCGCTTTATATACCGGTCTATCGTATCCCTCTTTTGTATCTTACTTAAAACTAATCTGGCTGCAAGGTACGAGGGTACCTAGTGCTATGTAATCTTTAAATCCCCTGAATTTACGTTGAAGGGTCAGCCTTGGATAATTCACAATACCCAGCATTGACATTTTCATAAAAGTCAATTTTGAATATCATGTAAATCGCAACAACTAGTGTTTATGATAAAATTTCAAAACAGGGGTCTTCTTTTTCTGCCCTTGGCGATTTCTTGATTGCTTGTGAGAGCCAGATTTTCCGTTCTGAGCCAGTCGTTTAACCTGTTTTGGCGATCCATTTACATATTTATTTAGTTGGTCTAGTCTTGTACTTACAGCCTTTTCTAAAAGGTGAGCCCGATTTTTGTCCAAAACTTGCCCTACAATATTTGGCGAAATTGTGTCTGTGGATGTGTATACACTAGCGACCTCTTGTGGCAAATTGTTAGACTTGTAATGAGAGACTAGTCGAATACTACCCGATTGCTCAATGGAAACCACCTTGCTCGGCTTGACAATATGCGAAAAAATGTTTGTATTAATCACCCTCTTTTTCTCATTTTCGTATGAAAACGTGTTTATTTGGTAATCGCCGACGTTCTGCTTTTCCATTTGGTGCAATAACGTCACCAAAGTCATGTTTCTTTTCGGCACAAGAAGGTCGTTCATTCCAGCAAACAATACGTTCCGGAATCGGAACATCAGTCGCTGTAGGCAATCGTTCGCCGCTAGATTTTGTCCGAAGCTTGAGGGCTCAACGCCGTTTTGTCCCCGCCACGTCCACGTTACCGTCTTGAGTCTCCCTTCCTTTTTATAGACTTCGAGGGCTCGCCCGACAGATGGCGCTATGCTGTGTAGATATAGAACGATGTAATCGGCACCCATTAGATACTGTAGCTCCAAAGCCTTGACAAGTCTCTTCACCGGTTCTATTACTGCTCCACGATAGCGCTTCTGGTGGATGGGTGGCATACACACCGCAAGAGGGCGTCTGTTGGCCGACTTCTTGAAGTTATAGTGAACAGCGAGTAGATTGTCCAGGGCGTTGCAATTCTCGACGACACTTAACGACACTGCTATTGGTACAGATTTCTCGTTTAGGGCAAGGGGGCAGATGAAAAAATAATTACAGATTTTACCCTTACATCCCTTATCGACGAATTTTACTTTAACGTGGGATGTGCAGATCACTTCACCACCATGAAAAAACACATTGCAGCGCAAAACAGAAGCACTTTTGAAATTATTATCTCCATATCCTAATATTCGGATAGACGGACTCGCTGCCGTCTTGTCTCTGCTCCTAGGATCGTAAAATGCTGAAAATACTCGAAGCGATGAGTTCTTGACCGGTTGCCATACTTGTTTCTTGAAACCAGGAATTAATCGTTCGATTGTTTTAACATTGTACACCGTTGCCCCCTTGCGTCGGATTTGAGAACTACCTTTTGACAACCTTGACCCTTCAGTTCTCAACCTCAGCTTGCCTTGACTACCGACCACACTAGATCGGTATGCAAATAATGTTCCGCAGTAAAAGGCAAGGCTGGCCAATAGCAGAACGATGACGAACTTGAAAGTATGGAGCCGAATCATCATGACCGTTACCGTGTTGGGTGGGATGCAGGAGAGCGGAAGTATGATCTCTCTGCACCTGAAATGATATCGAACATATAATATGTAAAACATTTATTATCCATGTGGTGTTAGTTGCATCTTAGACGAATAAAAGAATGGATTTGGCGAGATACCGATTACTATAAGCGCTATAGTGAAGGCCTGGCTATGCCAGAGGTCTCGAATCTCCCCGCAGTGTGACGTCACTAGGAGATAAAGACTAATGAGGGCTTTCGTATTGTTTACATTACAGAGAAATTTGCGCGCCAACATGTACAGAATGGGACTTTTTGGCTATCCGCCGCAGGCAGCCTATTCAGGTTGACCGACTGGTTTCATATCCACTTGTTTTATCCATCTAAGGTTTCCTAAAGCTATCTCAAAACATGCCCAAGTTCCAATCAATTATTGCTTGATTGACAAACATGAACGACCATTCATTTCATTTAAAGTGATTAGAAAAATGTAGTTAAATAAAAGTTGTAACTTTATAGTCACTTCCCTGCTGCAGTTGTATCTCCCGGTACCCAATACATTCATCTAAGCCAATACCCACATACGCATGCACGCATGGAATTTGGAAGTTCGTTTATTACCACTTTTTTTTCTTTCTTCGACGTCGAGGATCATCCGATGTGTCTAGGAAAGCCACATAGACAAACCAGAAAAATTTCGGCCTGGATAGACGACAAAAACCGGGCCTATTCCATATGGGGTTAGTTTCGTAAACTACATCAAAACATGCCAAAGTTCTTATCAACTATTGGTTGATTGAAACACATGAACGATCGGTGACCTTGGCGCGCGACGAATATGACCATAGCAATTATCAGAATGAAATATTTTGTTACGTGTACCACTGACATAACACTCGTATGGAAATACAGTGTCAACATTTAATTCCTGCACTAAATGCGTGGGCAGCCCGGAATTAATACACGACCGTACACTCGATTGGCACCCAGTTTCCTGGCCATGGACGCGACCCAGGTTCCTGGTCTCACAACTGAACGTAGCTTTGATTCGCAAGCTACGCGGGTCATTGATGTGCCTAGGTGTTCCTTTACAACCAGGCACTGGCAGACGCCGGGGCGACAGGTGCAGGAATTGAATTATACTTTATCTAATAAGAAAATTAGCTTTTATTACGCGCCAAGAAGGTGCACTGTCTGACGGTATGGGATTGCTATATACACACGCCCACGAATTTTGTTTTCGGAATGGAATGACATTTTTCGATGGATATCTTACGATTAATATATCACACAGATTACTTTGGAAGGTAGGCTTACTGACGTAATTTCACGTCCGAAATATTACATTCCTGCAAATTCATGCATGTAGTCCATTATTCTAAATTGGTTTACTTGCTTAGATGCTGTGGATGGATTGCAGGTCATTCGTTTCATTTACAGTGATTAGAAAAAATGGTTAAAAAGGTGTAACTTTATAGTCGGTACCCACATACGCAAATACCCACATATGCGTGCATGGAATTTGGAAGTACGTTTATTACCACTTTTTCCTTTGATGTTGAGGCTAAAGCGTGATACAGTTTATCAACGGCGGAGAAAACCAGAGTACCTTGCAAAGAACCCCTCTACCTCCAGCCTAGGCGAGAGACGCCAACAACTATATTACCACTCGGCGTTTAGGGCATGCCCATACACGACCTCATGACCGACTGCCACCCAGTGTATAGGCATGGGTGCATGGATGACCTCACGCCTGAACATAGCTTTGTTTCGCATGCGACGTGGGTCGTAGGTGTGCTTGTCTTATTTTTTGACATGCTATCCATGGGTGTTTGTAATTGCATTGTTATTGTCTTATTGACCTAGCCAAGTTATCTTTAACAACAGTGATGGTAATCGTATCTGTGGCAGATTGTATCGTTGCTTGAGAGAAGTGAAATAAAGGTTTTTAGTACTTGTATATCAGAAGGATTGTTTTGTCATGTGTTGTTAATAGTAGTAGCCCAAAACGCAAACCTCCGAGATATCAGCACCCCCTAATGTTACCCAGTGAACATTTTGGCCCGGTCCCAAGGCGTCCACATTTCAAAGGTTTCACTGACAGATAGCTACCCTCCTTCCCCCAGAAAGCGTATGTACGTGTAGTAGCCACTAAATGGAATAACTCACATTGATGCTTTTCATCTATAATCAGGTTGTTTTTCTTGGCATCCGTATATCAAACACAGGATGATCCTTTAAGGGTTTTCACCAGTATTTACTTCCGTCACAACGGTATTCAAGCCCCACCGCAGGATTAAGTGTCGAGATGGGCCCTGTGCCCTGTGGCAATATGTTCCTGTGTTAATCATCACTTGCCATGTATTTAATGACAGTCTCCCGGGCCCCTATAACAGGAGTTAAAGTGACTGTGCATTATAGATATAGATGAATGCATCTACGTAATACCCGACCGCCGTCACTCACCCTATATAGCAGGGAGGCAATCGACCTGTTCGTTATGTATATGATATATATATATATATATATATATATATATATATATATATATATATATATATATATATATATATATATATATATATATATATATATATATATATATATAAATATATATATATATATATACATATATATATATATATATATATATATATATATATATATATATATATATATATATATATATATATATATATATATATATATATATATATATATATATATTAATATATATACGTATTTCCAGTCTCTGGTACATCAGAGAAATAGACGAATGCGGCCTGTTTATATGAATGTGTATGGGATTATTTATGTGGGGAATTCGCTATGTGATAGTATGACACTATTTGCACTGGCCTATAGGCGAACGTTAAGTCCTTTCCTACAACATATATGCTTAGAAGACCAGACACATGGAATGGAAACCAGCCGGTCAACCTGAACATGCTAGCCTCAACCAGTGTCAACTATTAGTCGCTAATAGGTGCTCTGGGCACCCCCAGCAGGTGGTGGAGATAAGGTTTCTCTGTAATGTAATCGATGCAAGAGCCCTGATTGGTCCTTGTTCCCACGTGACCTCGCCCTGCTGCCTTATCTAGTAGTCCTGGCATGAGGCCAGCATGTAACTATAGGGCATATAGTAATTGGTCTCTCGTTACATATCCATTATTTTCTTAATCCAAGATATATGTAAATAACTGACGTGTACTTCCTAGGGAATCAGTCCGGTCTGCTTACCTATAGCAAATAGACCAGGTAACTGTGGTCGTCTAATTGGCATTCTCTCTCTCTCTCTCTCTCTCTCTCTCTCTCTCTCTCTCTCTCTCTCTCTCTCTCACACACACACACACACACACATACTTGATCTTACCTAGTTGCGGATATAGGGGGATTCAAGGGGTACAACGAACACCCCTTTCCAATACAATATTAATTTCCTTGCTAGAAACTGGCAACCAAAGGGGAAGGTCTACCCCTTTGATATAACAACCCCTCCCCCCCCCCCCCTATACCTGTATACAACACCTGTATACAGACCGAACCCCCTACATAGAAATACTGTATGTACGACATGTGATCAGTGATCGAAGAATCACATTCCGAGCCAATACTTACCTACTCAACTAAGTGTAACCGTAGAGGAACCCGGACTGCTATTTCAAGTTTGTCGTATAATGTTGTCGACAGCCTTGGATGGGGTACACCATTACGATTACGGGCGTGTACACACCAGGAGCTGTGCGTGGTACTAAATACGTCGCATTTCCGTGCAGGACGTCACATGATCCCTCGGTGTTATAGCAAAAAGTGTACCATATAAACCGGCCCGTATTGCTCGCCCAAACGTAACTTCCATACAACTTCTTTTTGCAGGTTTTGACTCTCGGATCTTGACAGGGGTTATTGCAACTAGTACCCAAAACGACCCTCGATCTCGTTCGCAAACTTGACCTAATTTTCTCAGCGGCTGAGCTTACCTTGCTAACCCTTCACCCGTTAACCCCTTATCACCCGTAGCGAGTCGGTATATGCAGAGAGATTCAATTGTATGTCCCTGGTATATGCTACCTGGTCTGACATATTCGAAAATATCTTATCAAGCAATATACTGATTGGAAATAAATTGGAGAGGAATTGTTTAAAACAACTAGTACAACAACTTTCAGTAAAATATTTCTCGAAATATATTTTTTTTGAAATCAAATTCTTCATTAGGTCAGACCGTCTGTACGCTTTAAGTGTGAACTGAATGTGTTTATAAGGTTAACCCCTCACTTCCGCACACCGTCGGCTTTGCCCGCACACACACACCCGCGGTGAACAAAAATGCCCACACAATTTTATTAATATCTTACTGACCATAGCTTTTTTTCAAAAAGTATCTGAAGGACAAATGCTGTTTAGAATCAAGCCCTAACTCTCCTTCAAATACATTGTAAATTTATGCTACATTCCTAAGTTATCTTCATAAGTACAGAAGGTCCAGACAACACCTGTCAAGGAGATCTCCGAGCATGATTGGGTTAAGTAAAAAAAAAGAACAGGTTTAGGACCGGGTTTCCTGTCCCCGATAAGCAGATAAGTTGATCTTCCCCTCTGGGCTGACCAACTAAAGTCTAGTACTTTCAGTGGCCTATAGATGGCATAATATGGTCTATACTCCCAATGCTAAATTGGCATATGCTAGAAACTTCTTCGAAAACTTTTCATTTTCATGCATCCTCTCCAAAATGCATAAGCACTTTTTTAACAGCTTTCGTAAAAAACCACCCGTTTGACACAAAATCTATAGCTGCCACCCTATCTTAATCTCATGAAATCATGGGGTGGTAGCGTCGGTAAAATGCCAACCTAACAACCTAAGTTAGGAATCAAGCGCTGGTCCAACGGCTGATTACAATGACTAATTGATGTGTCATACCACCGATAGATGTCTCCCCTCATTTTGGAGGGGAGCCACCTATCGGCCGGTGTTTCACATGAAAATGGCCACTAACACGAGTCTCCGTTCGGTAAGGTTTTTCTTTGTTTAAATAACGTATTTTTTAATAATGTTTGAAGTCTGAATTTCAGTCATATTCAAAGTTGATAATATTACCTAGGCAAATTCATTAATAATTATCTATTTTAGTGGAATTATTAGTCAGGTATTAAGTGGAGAAAGATCGTTTGTGGGAAAAATTGTGTAGTGATGCGGGCGATAATCGGAAATGATTTTCCAAAACCTGTCTCGAGCTGCCTGCACTTTCTTTGCCAATCCTATTGATTTATCCAGCCCTCCATTGAACTTTCTAGGCTAGCCATATTATGTATGATAATATGACGAGAAAGCAAAGCTTTAAATGCTCACGCAGCTCGTTGATATTTCAGCATTACCCTTCAACATGGTCACATAGAACTTTTTAAAGTCACTAGTTACAACTTTCACCCTCAAGAGCACGCTTAATCTCCTATATAAAAGCTGCACGCCGGTGTATCATATACTTCCTTACCTAAATATACCACTTTTTTGTAGTCATTTCAAATAAAACCGCTTTTATACTCAATTTTCCACTGCAAGTGCAAATCTTTAAGACTGTTTATTCTTGTGTTAAGGTAGAACCCTATTCATTACACGGGTCATTTTTAAAACTTGAATATCTGAAAACTGAGTTGAATGAAGACAGCGGTACTTGTGCTATTGAAAAGGTTGCACCTCATAGTTACAGAATAATGGTAAACTTATTAATAAATGACTATTTTGAGGTAATGCGACACCCTTAAAGAACATATCTGGATGTGTTTCGTCTGGGAGTAGTAGACAGGGAGTGGGTACTGTGCTTGCATCATCAAATATCGCTGCCTCTCTATGAGTCATATATAACATGTGTACCCCAGGATTGGCTGCCTGCTGAGCCCATCTCCTTGGCAACCTATCTGACCTGACAACTTCAATATTCTGAAAGCTGAGATTCTAAGGATTACAGACATACCATTATTTTTATTGTATGACAAATACAATGGCTCCCAAGCCTGAGTGCTTCCGTTTTGGTCATGGACAAAAGAATGTTTAAAAAATAGCTAGAAAAGCACTCGCCAATTTGGATGTTGACGTGGCTTCACAGGCCCTGGGTCACACTGAAATTGCCGCGAAACCAGTTGCGCATGCCTGGATTCCAGCCAACATCCTGCCAGCCTCATTCTGAAAAAATCACGTCACCAATACTTTCCCAGTCTACACTGCGTAACTCGAGGCGCACACACTCTAGGTACTAGCATGCTGTGCCTATGGGGTTGCGGATCAAGGGGATGTATCTCTCTGGTTTCGTTTTTTGGCAAAATGTTGAGACTATAAACCTTTACTTGAGAATGAGAGTCTACAATATGGTTATTCATGTCTTTGGTGAGGTGCAAGTTCCTACCTCAACAGGGGATTTGCACGATGAGTATCTTAAAAACATTTTTGAATGTTCCCATAAGCCTCAAAATTACTAACAGCACATAGTTTACATAGTAAATGCTGATTTTCACGTCCTGTCAGAATTCAAGGTACCTGTGACATGACCTTGCACCTACAGGGGGTTCATATCTGTCATATTCTAAAATAATGGCTTCAAAGACTAGTATCGTTATTCAATTTCAAAATGGTCTATCTCGAAGGCATCTGCATGGTTAAAACAGACAGCCATGTCGTTCGGGAACAATGTAACAAGGAAAACCCAAAGGGCCCCTGCCTTTTGTGCTCTCGAGGTGACCACAATAGGTTGTTGCCAGCTCGATATTTGTGGCGGGTGAACTCTGCTTATGTGTCATCTTTTGTTTTGATCTCCATTCTTAGGGGCCAGCCAAGGACACCACCTAGTGGTGATAATCTTGGTGTACTAGACTATCACCTTAACATCCCTCCTACACTGCCACAGCTGACTGCATTTGACCCATAAAGATAAAGACTTGCATGGCCAGTACCTGCCAGAAAGCGTTGTCTGGGGAGAGCGAACGACAGGAAGCACAGCGCAGCACAACGCCACTCCACAAGTGGCGTCTCCGCAACGGTAGTCTATGTGCACATTTCCTGTAATGAAATGCAGTCACTAAGTTACAAATGTGTTATTCCTTCCGTCATACTTTACTTGTACTTTGCGGAAACATATTTCAACCCCCTTGGGAATTTATGTTTGAGGTGTCCCTCCACTGGTGCTAGTGTCGACATCTTATGGCGCCACTATGATTATGCATGGCAGGATTCAGATGAAGTCATTTTGTGCCATATTTGGCCGATAAAGGCGCCATTTGTTGTCTGAGTGAATCCCCCCACATGCAATTATGTCATTGCACGGCCGTCAAAACAATATTTAAATACAATTTAAAGGAAACAATCCATATTTATTATTTGATTACGCAATATTTAAAACATGGAAAGATTTGGCGCAAAAATGTTCGCTTTAAGCAAAAAGTGATGCTCATTTCTCGCTAGGTTATTGGCAAGCAAGTGAGACAAGAGACGAACAGACAGATGCCAACAGACAAAAACCTGCCTCAGTATGTAGCAGGCTGCGACTAGTAGGTGATGACACTCTACTGTAATTGCCAGCTAATAAATGACAAGAAAGCTAAGCTGATCACGCACCTCGATATCTCTTCATTCCCCTTCAAATACAGTCACAAAGTTACAAATTTATTATCCGTGACGTGATTCTTTACTTGTACATATTGAAAATCCCTTTCTAAGAGCTTTATATTTGAGCAATAACCACTGGCACACAGTACGAGCAGCGATTGACCAGAAATATTGCTGGCAAAAAAATACCACCTCAACCTGTTTCAAAATCGTCACTTCGCAACAGATTTCAACAAGAATTAAAAGACATGTGGAATTAATTGTAGCGGTTCATTGAAATTCATCCATGGAAAGATGAGTAGGCCTAATGTGTTGCTCACTGCATAAACAGTGTCACTAGTGTTGACATATGACTGTAGATGGCGCCATGATCACCCTTCGCATGATGTCATTGCACATAGTGTAATTCCTTCATATCGTGACGTCATTTTAGAGCCATATTTTGTCGATAGCGAGCGCCGTTTGTTGACTGATCTTTGGCTGTCAAAACATCATTTGGATACCATTTAAAGGAAACAATCCATGTTTATTATTTCATTAAGCAATTTTTAAAACATGAAAAGATCTGGCATCCAAATGTGCTCTTAAAGTAAAATGTGATGCTCATTACTCACAAGGTTGTACTCACAGGGACTTGGCCAGCTAAAAACCTCCTGTTTGGACAGGCACAATTTTCTATGGTTATTTTTCAATTTTGAATTTCTGGGTGTAATAACCAAATATCTTCTAGGACATGGTTGGGGTGACAGTTGCCCTTTTTGACACACTAGGCTATTAATAGTAGCTGTTATAAGGATTTGAAGTATATTAGTAGCTCAATCTGGACAGGCAAAAAATTTGAAATTGCTGTGTTGTGAGGTCCAAAAGAAAATTTGTTTTAACATATGTAATATTCAATATAAGTAAGTAGCATGGCTGGTTTCAAATCCACTTGCCTTTATTCATCTAGACATTGTTTTCAACCCTTGTTCATTCTTATAATATGTTGTCGTAGTAATATCTAGACATTGTTTTCTCACACAGTGCATACTAAATTGCATGCACCCTCGTTTGTTTCCCTCGCGCTGTGCCATAGCATCCATATGTAAACAACTTTTTGATAGGGCCAATTTCATAAATCCAATGTACCTTTTTCATAAATTGAACATCAAAAACATGGCATATTGCCATGGTAATGTGTAGACATTGTTGTTTTGCCACACAGTGCAACCTTAATCCCTATAATATTTTAAACGTTTGGAAAGTTGTGGTGGGACAATCGTAAACTTGAATAACCAACTCATACTAAAAATAAACACAAACACTGGTATCTCCCCCATCATTATCAATAGTTTCATGCTGGGACTTGCCAGGAGTTTAACAGATGCAATATACAAGGGGGAGGGGGTGTGGTGTCAAATATATGAGGGGGGGGGGGGGTCAAATTGTCTAAAGAATTACCCAACCATGAACGACAACCATTACTCATTGTGCACATTGCTGGTTTTCATTGCATTTGAATCAAATCGAAGTTGTGTCAGGGGCTTAGCCATTTATGCATCCAGTGTGTCATTTGGACATCCAGAACACTGTTTTTTGACAATTTGGACACCCAAAAGTTTAGGTCAGAATTTGCTGATGATGTCTTCTTAGAAAATACTCAAGGTAGTTGATGTAGTGACAATATAAACAAAGCAGGTACTGGCCTAAAAAAAGCCAGATCTATAGATATATAGGGTTCATTGCATTAGTAGTGTGAACTTTGTACCACACTTTAGACACCCAAAAGACTATGAAATCTCTTTTTGGACATACTGTATCCTGGCTAAGACCATGAGTAGTGTATCAGTAATAGTTTCATGTTATCAATTATCGAATCGATATTTTTTCTTTTCAATAAAAGCCCTGCAATACATCGACTTATACAAATGCTTAGCTCTTTTTTCATTATTCTATTTTAGAAAAAGCCCAGACATGCCTTTTCGGACGAGGAGAAGGCTGTGCTTCTGGATGCCTACCAAAGAGGGATGATTTCGACCAGCCATCCTCTGGTGGACAGCTCAGCGCAGGAGCTCAATCTGGACAAGAAGCTCATAAAGGTTTGAAGTTAATTATCATCAGGTTCACCCTGATACAAGCAGCTGTTTGGTCAATTTCTTTATTGTACTGGGCTATGCTGGATTTCTTACATTCCTTTTTATTAATTGTAAATGTTATGACCCCAATATTGATGACCACCATAAGCATGTCAACTCAGTAACCTTACGTAGGTAGGGCTAGTAGCACCTGGTATCTACTAGCCCTACTGCTAACTCTACTAGCCCTACCGCTACTTTAAGTACTAAATACTCCAATCTGATGCAATAAACTTAATATTAACCTTCTGATCTACACAGTGTACACTTTTTTCTTTTGAGCTACTGGTTGTTTGCACTCTCACTTCCCTTTCCCTGTCTTGTAGTGATGTAGTACTTTTCCTAATGCTTGTCCTCATCCACTTTACACTTGGTACCTAGTTGTAGTAGCTTTTGACCCAACACCCTCTTTTTATTTGTCTCTGGTGCTTTTTGGGCATAGAAATAATAAAAAGTAGATGTGGGATGCATGTGGCATGTTAGTTGGTGGTGGGTTCGACTCCCACGGGGGCTATGGCACTAATTTTAGTACCACTTTTCAAGCAGCGCCTTATGGCATACCTTCTTTCTACCTATTGCACTCCCACCTCTACTGTCTATATAACATCAATATGTCCCTCTCCCCCAATCAAAAATGATTATAATATTATATAATATTGAATGAATAAGTTCTTTAAAAAGCTACTACAAGTAGGACCAGGGGTAGAATTTGAACATTGCAACCTTCAGTTTTACAACCATTAACTTGATCAGCATTTCCTTAAAAAGTATTTCATAGTAAGCAATTAATCTTTCCTTTAGTCACCTAATCAACTAGAACATTTCATCAAATTATATTTCATTTACGCAATTATTATATGTATATATTCACATTATCATCAACTTGAAGATTTTATCTAAATATATACCCATTTACGCAACTATTTTATGTATATATTCATATCATCATCAACTAGAACATTTCATCAAATCATATTTCATTTACGCATTTATTTTATATATATGGTCACATAAGCAAATTGAGTCCACGTCCGGACAGAAACATAAAAACAAAATACATCACTGAAAAAGTGAGGCGAGAATTCATGCTGCCGTATTTTCCTGCCTACCCCCATCCATCCACGTGGAACTGACATGATGACAGATCGTCAATCCCTCTAAAAATCGGTCTGAACCAATGAAATTGGTTCTCGGACCGAACGTTTTAGTTTGTTTCGCGATTGAACGCATGTTGAGACATACGCAATCGCGATCCTGACAAAAAAAAACATGGCGGACCGCAAAGCACCGACGACAATTATGCGGTGTTAGCGGTCACTTGACTTCCTTCTCCTGGGTGAAAATCACCCAGAATTCATTAAGTGGACACCGGTAAGTCCACTAGTCTGGTCGGGCTTCAGGAAATGAAAATTCGTAGCCCGACCACAACTTTTCTGGGTTTTACTAGCCCAGACTAGTCGGGCAACCTTGTTTGTTGGACGCTGCAACTAGAAGTTTGGCCTCAAGTTTACAGGTCACAGCCTCGTTTTTGACCCTAAGTAAGTATTAGTACAGCATTACTACATTCTCCCCTGACAGGGCGTTTCCCTCATTGAAGAAGAATTAATTTGGCAGACATGGCTCTTCACACCGCCGCTAGAAATAGCGCCTGGTTTGCACAAGAAAAAAATACGATTAAGGCCAAAAGCCAATGTGCATTTATGGGTCATCATCATTTCTTACGTAAGATCTTTCCCCATCTCCCAAGTGGCTAGTATCTTACCCAACTTGTTGTGAAGGGGGACACCATATATTGTAGTATATGAAACTGTCATCATAAAACTTATATGTTTTCTTTCAGACTTGGGTTAACAACCGGAACAGGTTCGTTCAAGGCCGTGCTGTTTTCAAGAAAAAAATCAAGTTCCAACATGGCCAGAATTCCTTCAATATTTACATGGAAGGGAAGCATGTAGGTATGTCATAGCTTTTGAATACATCTACATGTCTCAAAAAGCATATAGATCTCTGGAATTTTGAATTTCTTTCTTTTAGTCTTTTTTATGTCAGATTGCGGCTAATTTGTTATTAGCCAGTTTAACTGGTGGAGAAAACCAGAGTACCCCATGAAAACCACCACCCAACCCAAGTCATTGGCAACTTCTCACATATCATGGTCGGTGTTCAAACCCAGGCAGTGGCAATGCCTTAGACCACACACCAATCAAGTCAGGCCCATTTAGACACCTGTCTAGTTCTGTTAATACCTGGGGTTGTTCTATTGTTGTCTAAAATGGCATCAAAACTTTTTATGCTTACCAAATATGTGCATTAACAGTTTTTTTGAAAAAAATGCCACCCATTATTGGCGCCAACTTTTGACAGAAGTCAGCAACTTGGCAGGTAGGTCCTAGTGATGGGAATCGTCCCAAAATTTTAGCTTGAGCGCTCGGCCATAATGGCCGAGCAAGCTTTGAGTCCGCTCGAGCTTGATGTGTAATTACGTACTACGCCATTTACTGGTGCACCGATTCTCAATGCCGTGGTACACCGTATGCATGCCTGACATGTGCCGGCGTATGCTGCGGCGCAATTTTGTTTTGAATCGTCCGCCTTAGGGTCTTGTCTTTCCATGGCGAAATAAGGCGGCGGAAAGACAAGAAACAACACAAGACAAGGTAGGGATACGTTTTATTACGTTTATTTCTGGGGGGAAAAGATATTCTTACTGTTTTTGGCCGCCAAAGTCAGCGTGTTAAGATCGTTTCCACACGCCACCGGCCGCCATTCATCACCTGTTCGACAGGTGACAAAGCTTGTTTATTTACGAGCGTGTAAAATTAGAGTCGAGCGCTCGCAATCTCAGGAGGAACGACCGAATGGTCAAGCTTCCGAGTGCTAGACTCACCACTAGTAGGTCCTGCAGCCTTCTGAAATATCTCTTCCAGATCCCCATATATATGTTGGCCTGGTCACTATATAAATGTGTGTGTTTGTATGGTGATTCTGGAGCCTTGATGCTGTTTTGCTATTGCATCACCCTTTTGATTTACTGCAGTAACGTTTTTCAATGAGAACTCATTCATTGTCAACTTTCTTTGTGCAGTTACAGATCGGATTGATTGCAGATCATCAAGTTTGTAAGATATTGGTATATTGTAAGATGATAAGGTAATAGTATAACTTTCGTTATTAGGTGTTGTGGCTATTATATAGGTGGTGTGGATATTATGCTGACTGCATTTTCTAGCAACTGCTTGCACTCAATGTCATTTAAGCATATATATGTATGTAATATGTGTGCACATGTGCCATGCTTTTATTATATATATATATAAATATATATATATATATATATATATATATATTTATATATTATAGACAAATGTCCTCAAATTAGCAACCCTTTAGTTTTTCCTGCTATGCAATGCCGAGAAAAAGGCGAGAATATACTTAAACTATTTGTTAACTAAACAGAATGCCTTTGATGAATATAGTTTAGCAGTATACTGCTGTATAGAAGAATGTCTTTCTGCATAAAGGGAATGACTGCATCCCCACCCCCGCCCCTCCAGCAACTCTCAAATTAGTATATAGTGTACTACAGCCCCATAACAGATCATTGAGTTGTTAAAATGTGAAGTATGCATATCACTCATGGAAATACCAAGTTCTTAGTTCTCAAAATGCTAAATCATAATTCGCAAAATTCTAATTTCAGCTTAAAAATCAAGTTGATGTTGCCAGAAAACTCGACCTGAATCAATTTTTTTTTGGGAATTCAAAACCCGACCTTACTTAAGACATATTTCTAATATTAAATGATGCAGGGCAAACAAATTGCACATTTGTTACTGGGTGTCAACTTAACTTTTCTGTACTAGCCTAATAGATAAAAACTTTAACTGAATACTTTTAACTGCAGTCTCTGATTGGTATTTCGAAGGTGCACTCTTTGTAATGTTAGTAACAATATTACCTTAGGCTTTAATTAACCATTCCACTTATTGCAATACTTCCTTACAACTAATAATTCTTTCACCAACTTCTCACTGTGCACTATGCTTATGTTATGCTTTAACCCTTCCAATGCTGAGGCTACTTTTGTTCCAAGCATCATGAAGCAAAGACAATTTTAAACTATCTAAGCCCTTTCATGTTGGTATTCATTGGATAGCTCTCGCTAAGTACTCTAAGATGAGTACCCTTGTGCCAGTGTTTCAGTAATTCTCCAGGTTTTTTAAACCATTTTGTTTTGGGCAAATAAGCCACCAGCAGCATAGGGTTAATATATATGGAATAGATTTCTAATTCCAACAGCATCAGTTGGTTAAAGAGCTAAAGAACTAGGTAGCAGGAGTAAGTTTTGTCGGTTTGTCCTGCAAAAGATAACGTTTGATTTCTCAATCTTTGTTTTATAATGCTCTTTATTATTTCTCTTTCTGATTTTTTTGGTAAACATTCAGAATCTTATGTTTGAAAAATCATTTTCCATAGCTTTATCTAATCATTCAACTTTTTTGCTGTAAAAAAATCATATGTCATTCCTAAAAACATGTTCATAGTTTCCTTGTTCCATAAAAATGTTGGTGATTGTTTATAGACAACTTTCATTTCATCAATTTCATTAATTGTTTTTGGCAATTACCTACCATTGTTTTGTTATATGTCTGATATTTGTACCAGACCAGAGCTCCCCAGAGTTCAGCTTCTCTGGACATGCGAAGAAGTGGAGAGCCCTGCCCCCTCAAGTGAAAGAAGAGTACAAGAAGCAGGCAGCAGATCGAAAAGCAAATGGTCCCCCACCACCAGCTGAGGGAAAGGAGCGCAGTAAGAGGATCAAGTACTTACTTCAAAGTTTGAACCCAGTGGTTAGTATTGATTCTGGGCTTGTTATCTGATACCTAACGATTGAATTGTTTTTCACAAAGGGGCTTAATTTAATCAGCGATATGGTTGATGAACCTCATTGACGACAGGAGGATCATCGGGCGTAGTGACGTCTTACATGGAAATTGCTGAACATATGCACAAATGTATGGCTTTAAGGACAACGCAGATGTTAACTTTCATGCGCCCAGTTCTCTTGAAAGTTTCAAGACCATGCATAGAACGAATATGGGTAAATTGGATAGGTTTAGGATTTTTAATCATGTCTTGTAATTTGATTTGTGTAATAGAACAAACTTTACACCCCTATGGTGTGACCAGCATGGTTGTAACTATCTAAAAACTTGACTTTGGCACCTCAGAATTCCTATTAAACTATTAAACACAAGTATATATTTTTCTATTTCAGATCAAGCAACTTGTAGATCTTAGATTGGAGGTGTGCGGACATGTTTTTGACAAAGATTTCTGTGCCTTCTTTGGTACCGAGCTTGGTCATAGTTTAGCCGAAAGCGATAAATTCAATCACAAGATTGAAATGTTTATGGACAGTAAGTTTTCTCATTAGTAATATCAATGTTTACTAGCAGTTAGTGAGGTCATTGATATGAAATTTTATCGATTTGATTAATTAACATTTTAGATTTGATTCAATATCTAGAAATCGCTCACAATAAAAAACATGACTTTTTACAATTCTTTCATCAAACATAATCTGAATTAACAAATCACTGATATCAGTAAAAGCAATGAATTAATTCTGTATTTATGCATTCATCAATTATTTTAATCAAATATAATTTATTCTATTCTACTTCTATTTTATTTGAATACTTGTATAACTTTATTTCATGTATTCATATCTTGTATACTTCGCACATGATGAGCAGTACGTTTAGCAAACGTTTCAGACATTGTGCATCTGAAGGTAGTGCGAATACGATATGCGCTGTAATATAAAATTGCGGATGTTTATTTTGGTGAGCGATCGCTCAAACAAACGGCCGCTCAGGATTTTAGTTATGGGGGTACTTAAGACTGTCAGTCGTAGCACAAGGATAACCAATACCCCAAAAAGTAGGAGAATTTTTGTTCATTCTGTCATATCGATACGGTTGCCTCATGCGGCTATTAAAAGGGTCTCGATTAGCGGTGAATCAACTTGGCAACACCCTACTAGCACTTCCTCATTAGATTAAGGTTTGTGTTCCATACATAGACAAGATGACCACCCCAGCTATAGCTCGGCTCATCTGGCTTCAGTAATTGAGCCACTTGAGTGAGTGCAGTTCTACTTTTAAGTAATGCTCAAGAATCAATCTTTTAGTGACTTTACTAACATGACATCAATCAATGCAAGTGAATTTATCACCCCTATTCGGCGAAGGTACATGTAAAGATGCCTATAATAATATTACACAGTAACCTGATTGAAGACTACAAAAAGAAGGGAAATTGATGTTTTAACCGCTTTTTCTTAAAAATGAAATTGTTTAAAGTGCCATTGACATCACTCTGCATATGTTCTTTTCATTGTTTTTCCAGCTCAGAAAGTTCCAGAAAAGGAAGGGACCGATTTGATGAGAGAAGTCCGAGCAATCTTAAATGAAGCATTTAGTGAGTTTCAAAGCCAAGTAGATCAATCATAAGACCTCAGAACTTTAAACAATGAGAATGGTATTTTTTATTTGAACATCTTAACTATTGATTAGGGAAGTGTTCAGTATATATAGGGGTGAAAATAAATGAACGAGACATGTTGTTCTTGTGTTGAAATTATTCACTTCGGTTATTGTTCGATCTTGCTCACAGCACATTTAGGTTAAAATCTTGCCAATCTGCATGTTGACTGCAAATATTGTCTACTTATAATGTACTTTCCCTCTTCATCTTTGTACAAAATCTGTCACAAATATATTACACGACTACACAGAAAGTTAGCTTTGAAAATGATAACTTTCATATTCTTTTGAAAAATTTCACACCATAAATGTACATTTTATATGTTCTATTTGCTGCAGGTAAATTCATTGGGAAACCTCATTCAAGGGTGCCCTACCACAGCATCATCAATGGCGATGACTACGGAGTGACAATGCCGGACGGAATCTCTTTTAAACCTCCACAGGCGATGAGCATTGCTGCTCTTAAGACAATAAGAGATAAAGGAGTCACTTTTTTCAGGTGTTTATACTAGAAATTGACCACTGAAGTACTGTAATTCCTACTGATTTACTGATCTTTTTAATTTACCTGTATTAATGGACCAAACAGATACACAGGTCACTTATATTCTGTCTGAGGGATGGAATCTGCATAGAAAGTTATATAAACACTTCAATGGGCACTTCATCTATCCCCTCTTAATTTAGTGTTGCAGGTTTTTTCTGTTCCTACAAACCCTCTTAAGCAAGAATGGAATAGAAAGGATGAGTAATGAGATATATATTTGGAATATGAAAAATATATTTTGCATTCTGATAGCTTTTGGTAGCTCTTGCCAGGGCCATAACTTACGATTCATATTTTTGTCAGGTTGATCACATATTTTTGCCATGGCATGAATATTGAAATGAAATTTCTAAAAATATATTCGCTCTTCTAATATTCCATTGTATCCGTTCAATTCAGACTCCTGGAGCCAGAGACACATCCAGAAATTGATAGTAGCAGCCCGGGGCACTCCTCAATGAGTGATGACATACCTGATGTCAGGCTTTCTCCTACACTAGATGCAGGTATGTTAATTAGTTGGATAGTTGTGCTGTGGTATTGTGATTACTCTGGGTTCCTCCACCAGTTACATATGGCTACTTATGAATTTTCCACAATATGCCAGTAAAAGTGAAGATAAACAAAATTATAAATTCAAATCAGTGCCCTATCTATCAAATCTTTAGAAAATGAAGTACATCCAAAGGTATAATTTCTTTTGACTGGCCTAATTTGCATTAAATTCCATATACTACCAGGCAGCAGTGCTCATGTACACCATGGAGGGGCGTGTGCTTCTTTTCTAGAAGCTTTATGTTATTAGGCTGAGTAATGGACAGGAATTTGAAATTCAAACACTGTTTACTCATCCATCAAGGATCCTTTGATCAACACAATGGTTTCATCCCTTAACAATTTTGTCTAAATGTCTTTGTTTATTGTAGCTTCCATTCTTAAGCCACTGGCAGAGGGTGGTTTCCTACCATTGGGTGGTTCATCCATAGAGCCTCAAACCTCAGCCACCGAGGAAATGTTAGAACCAGGTATGCAATATATGAGTATTGAGGGCAGGCATTGCGGGTAGTGTGGTTTAACTGTGAACACTCAGCCTCTAATATCATTAGTATTACACTTCAATTTGTTATCAAACAGTTGTGGGAGTGGGAGGAAATCGTTATTAAGAACTCTGCCTAACACTTAGTCACTGACAACTGTTCTGTTCTGGATTCAAAACCTGGCATGAACTATTAAACAAGCTACAGGTTCTTGACTTTCAACAATGGTTTTCCCAGCAATAGGCTGCTTATAACTGCTTCTTGTGTACCCTGACCAACTTCTTAGATATTGAACAGGTTTGAACTCCTTTTCCTATCTGCAAAAGATAATTAAAACAGGCATTCCTGTTAGGAAAGTTTTTACAATACAATGTATTAAATGGTGAATAATCATGTATATCTGAATGTATAAAATCTATTCAAATTGCTAATGTGGTAGTTCCTCTTCAAATATCAACCATCTCCTTTCTGATCTCCAGCACGTAAATCCTTCAGGTAATATGACAAGTGTCACTGTCAAGGCGTGTAAATGCCTGATCTATAATTTTGATAAAGACATTGTTGTGCGACGTAATGCGCTATATTTTTTATAGCCAACAGAGCAACTTATTAACAATGATGTATGTAGGTTGCCCTAAACCTCTTAATCCAAGGGTAGCCAATCACAGAACTCAATCAAGCCCTACTTAAATGACTTGATTTTCTAACCAAGTGCCACAGAATTCATACATTCAGTAAGTTATCTGTGTGCCTTTTTGATACTGTGAATAGATTACCATGTAACAATTGTGATCTGCTACATAAAATTGGGTTATTCCATTAACACATTTGTATGGTTTTCAATATAGTGACCCATTCCTTGTTTTGGTGAAGGTAATTTTAGAATGCTCAGCATATGCCCTATCAACAGACAGGACATACTTCAGACGTGTATACATTGCACAGCATGAACAATCAAATAAATAGAAAAAAACATGACAAACAAGTGATTTCATAAATGAAGCATTTTTTGACACCAACTCATTCCTCTGGCTTAACTTAAGTTTCTTTTTAACTGTAGCAGCAAGGACCAAGAGGCCAAAGGGAAAAGAGCTGACAAAGGAAAAAGATAAAGCCCCGAGGAAACAGAAGAATAAACAGCCAAAAGGTATGGCGACTTTGAAACTATGACATTATTAGTTACGCCCTGTTTGAAAGTATGGTCAGGCCTGATATCCACCCGAAGTCATCCATACTCCAAGGGGCGGAGACGAGTGGGACAGGATGACTGTTGACTTTCAAACAGGGCATAACAAATTTATCACCTGCTCTTTCATGGTAAGATAAAAGAACATACATCTCATAAAATATGGAAATAAATTTTGAGGTCAGAACGAGGCTGGTCACCTCTAGGAGTCAAATTGGTGGCCAAGTGCTAATATCAATTGCAATGGCTGTATTGTCTAAAGCATTATCACTGACTGCCAGCTGTCTCTCACCAGTGTACAGCTTCGAATTCAACCAGATACATGTGAGAAAGTTGCAAGTAAGTGAGGGTTAGACTGTGGTTTTTCGCGGGGTACTTTAGTGTCCTCCACCAGCTACAGTTGGCTAGGCATTAGTTAGATGCAATATGGCAGAAAAGATATGACTAATTCCAAATTTTGTACATATCAAGTTTTATGAACCTACATGCTGCCTCATATAAATTTGCTGGGTTTCTACACTGAATTGCTTTTGAGTCTTAAGAGGCTTCCTGTAACATGCTAAGTTCTTTTTTTATCGAATTGACTCTTACTTGAATATCAGGCAATTTCTTTTGATGTAATTTCATTCAACTGAAATTATTGCAGATAAATTTTCAGTGAACGTTCTGCCCATGTCAAATTTGTGATTCCTTTTGTAGAATACTTAATTTAGGAAATCATTAGAGACAAACAGGAAGGTGAAAGGGGCTACTTCCTGACTGAATGGACCTTTCGCTATGCACTTCACAAGTACCAATTGAATAAACTGTTTCCCTGGTTTATCATCTTATTTTCAAAATGTTGAGCCCTGGGGTTCATTCTCTCTTCGAATTTTCACAACTGATTGAATTTTGATGTTTTTTTATTTCAGTTCCAAATTCCCAAGGAGCTCTACAAAATAGAAACAAAAGAAAGGTCACAGCTCCAAAAAGACTTATTGAAAACGGTGAGTATGGTTCAAGTTTTGGGAAATGCTTATGAATATATTTCATTTCTTACTGTGATTGACTTCTAAAAGTGTTGTCACTTTGACTTGACTATCATTCCACTGGAAGACAATCTTAACCCAGCAAACTCTCATTGTACTATATACATATCAGGGGCGGATCCAGGATTTAAGAAGGGGGGGTTCAATGTAGTTCCAAAAAGTGACACTGGTGGCGCCACTCACAATTATTTATAAAAACACCACCAGGAGTCAACTGCAGAGATAAGATATATAACAAAATACATAGAGTAAGAGTGAAATTTTAATATAGATATTTCATATTAATTATGATATGCAAAATCGAATCAACGAACCCCCCCCCCCCCCCCTCACCTAGCAAACATCAGGTTTTCCAAGCTAATCTTAGTCTGCAAACGACTGGACTGGACTGTCTGTATCCGCTGGACCAGTGACCTGTAATCTATATATCTCTGCCTGGACTAAGGAATCAAGTGATCTAGAATCAACGACCCCCCCCCCCCCTCCCCTAACAAACATCAGGTTTTCCAAGGTATTCTTAGTCTGCAATTGACTGGACTGTGATTATGTATCCGCTAGACTAAGGAATCAAGTGGTCTAGAAGTTTGAGAATCAACGAACCTAAACATATCCTGTGATGGATTCTTTTCCAATTTGAAAGATCGCAATTAATTGAATTATTCATTTTCTGGTATTTCAGCCTCAGGTACCCAAGGAGCCATTCACCAAAAGGAAAATGGCAAAGGGAAGAAAAAAGCAACAAGTGGAAAAGGTATGCTTACAAATGTTTAGAGAATAAGAACTATCTTAAATTATGTTTTCGTTACAAAGCAAAATTTGGATTCCTTGACCTCTGGTATGGTAGGTAGTACTGTTACTTTTAACGATATAAAGACCCATAGTCTTAACAGTTACCCGAGTGTGTCCTTGGAACAGTTAACTGTAACTTAACTTTTTTTGGAATTTTCTTTTGTTCATTTCTTACAGTTTAACTAATAGATAGAATCCTCCAACATATGAGGCAGAAGGGCAAGAAAGAATTCAATGTTCATGAATACATCTTATTTCTTACTGTGATTGACTTCTGAAAGTGTTGTTACTTTGACTTGACTATCATTCCACTGGAAGACAATCTTAACCAAGCAAACTCTCATAGTACTATATACATACTGCTGCTGTCTTGCTGCCATTCTAGTTGCCACTGCAAACAACCTAAACATATCCTGTGATGGATTCTTTTCCAATTTGAAAGATCGCAATTAATTGAATAATTCATTTTCTGGTATTTCAGCCTCAGGTACCCAAGGAGCCATTCAACAAAAGAAAAATGGCAAAGGGAAGAAAAAAGCAACAAGTGAAAAAGGTATGCTTACAAATGTTTAGAGGATAAGAACTATATTAATTTTATGACTTTGTAATAGATGAGATTTTAACAATTATTTGCCTGTGGTTTGAATCCTTAAATTATGTTTCGTTACAAAGCAAAATTTGGATTCCTTGACCTCTGGTATTGTAGGTAGTACTGTTATTTTTAACGATATAAAGACCCATACTCTCAACAGTTACCCGAGTGTGTCCTTGGAACAGTTAACTGTAACAAAACTTATTTTTGAATTTTCCTTTGTTCATTTCTTACAGTTTACCTAATAGATAAGGTCAGCCAATGCAGGTGGAGAAATGGCAAGGAAGAATTCCTGGTCAAGTGGAAGGGTTACGGTGATGAGGCAAACACGTGGGAGCCTGAGGAGAACTTTGAGGAGAACTTTTGGGAGAACTTTGAGAGGCCAAGCAACTAGGAATCGCTTTTTAGCCCTAACCTCAGATGACCAAACACAAGTGGATTAGAAAGCAGCCGGTCAACCCGAACATGCTAGCCTCAACCAGTGTCAACTAATAGCTTGAAATAGGTGCTCTGCACATGCCCAGCCGATGCTGGCTATCAGGATTCTCTGTAGTGTAATCGATACGCGAGCCCTGATTGGTCATTATTCCCACGTGACCTCGCTCAGTGACTCCTGGAATTAGTCCAGCCCTTCTCTACAGCAGACATAGTAATTAGTCTCTCGCTACATATCCATTCTTTTCTCATCTACGCCCTGAATATGTCCTAGTCATGTTCTTGGTTATTTCTTGATTTATAAATATTTTCACAATGATAACACAACAAGAGTAGGTACTTTACAAGAAATTGTATGTTTTACACAGTGCAAGTGTAATCCAGTTTTCATATTGAGAATTTATACTTGTTGGGTTGATTTCAATTTTTTGATTATTATTATGTATTGTCACTGTACTGTTGGGTTTCTCATAAATTTCACTCCCAAAATATAGAGTCCCCTATCATATCTATTCCATATGATATCAAATGTATTACATTCAGATGGATAAATACATATTTTTCAGTCTTTTTTCTTCAAGCATTGTGTTTAATAAAAAGACAAATTTTGAACAAAATGTATACTACTTTTGGGTTAAAACATTGATTTTAAAAATCTTCAATCATGCTTAAGGTCTTACGACACTTAGAAATCTCAGTTTGATTTTCCTGAAATTTTGCAAAAGGAAAGAACATAACACAGTGATCTTCAAAACAACTTAAAATCATGGGGTCATCAGCTTAGTTTTTTTTTCACAGATTTTTGGAAAAATTAATGCAATTTATGTCACAAACATCACTTTCTCCAAAATTGGTGTTTTCCTTTCCTTCAGAGATAGTGCCACTGCCTGAAATACTGATCTGCCTTGTTGAAATTATTTTTCTGCTGTTATATAGGACTTATTTGGCAAAAGTAAGGAATTCGAGATACAAGTTTTTAACCCAAAGTTGATAGATGTCAGAATTGCCTAGTTTAATTTTCACCAATTTTTGTCTACACTATCTACACAATGCTCTTAATAAGAAGACATAAAGAGAATGATAGGTCATTGTGTTAGTTTTCGAACCACAGATGGTCAAAGTTTGTGAAATAGGACTTTTTTGAGGCAAATTTTCACGAAAATGTAAGAAAAGAGTTACTCAATTGTTACCGTATATGCCCATCCTTATATAAGATATTGTTGAGTAAGGGAACCCCATTCTAGACACATGAATTATTACAAATTATTCCTGAAAACGTGTCAAAACATCAAATTCAATGAATATGGAAATCACTGTATCCAAAAACAAAAAAATTGTAGGATGCTAGTTATGATAGGCATGTATAATCAGAATTGGTACATATTACATAAAAATCAATTTCTTTTCACTTTTTCCAATGATGTCAGTTAAATTGTAATAATTTGTTTTAGTTTGTCCAATACCCAATAGGTGTCACTGGTATAGAGTATCATAAGACCTTAATGGTTACTGCAGACGAGCCACAGTAGAAAAAAATCTCAAACGGTGTTAATACATGTGAAGGGATAGGATGCACGTAGAAAAATACCAATTTTAAATTAATTTCTTTTTTATTTATTTTACTTACATTACTTTTTCAAAATTCTGCGACAAGAAATGTCAAGGACCAAATGAAAAGAATTATTTTTTTCAATTTCCTCTGCCTTGATCTGCATTGGTGTCAAGTTTTACGGAAATTAAGTTGAGATTGAAACAAAAGGGTTATAAGACCTTAAGTCAGCAACACAGTGACCTTGTTCCATGTGACTGTTCATGAAGCATGGATTCTTTTGGTGCAGAATTAGTATAAGAAAAAATTGGATGGATGTCCTTCTCAAATTAAAAGTCATGATGGGGTTTCAGGTAAAAATGATTTCACATCTGCTCCACTCCACCTTTATTTGAAATGAAGTTCCTCTGAATAAATATGAGCTATTGAAAACATATTTTTGCTGGCGTTGTGTTGACCTTGATTATTAGTGATCAGTTTCTGAAATCGGCCTATCAAGTGAGGTAATGTAGTGTAGCAGATTTCTTTAAAGAAAATATCAACCCTAATATGGCAAAGTCCACTCAGGACCCTAAGTACTTTTGTTCATAATTTGCCCAACAGGTAAATACACAGGAAAGAAAGGTAGGTTTAATGCTGTCTGGGTTTTCATGGCATATTCGTACCAACTTCACAAAAACTTCTTTATGGTTATTTTAACTGATAAGAAGATATTAACATCTAGAAATTATTGCAACTGAATAGTAATCGAAATCCAATTCAATAAATGCAAATATCGGATTTCTTCTTTTCGCAAGTACTTTCAAATAAAACTGCTCATTGATTGAAGTTTGTTCATAAGTGTGGACATACAACACATGTATTTAAGCTACAAGTTATGAGTAGTTTTACAATTAGTTCACCATTTCCCCAGCAGGCGCCACCATCATTCAATATTGACACCAGTTTGCATGGTATATGAATACCAAGTACTTCTCAGAAGCATTTCCTAGGAATACTGAACAGGTTGTGTAAATGTACTTCATATATTGATACTTAAATAAGACTTTTTTCCCTTCTAATTAAAGTATAGCTATTCAGTTATAACGACTTCCCACCACCTTTTCCATAAAAAGAGCAAAAGCATCAACATCGCTCAGCTTATAAGAGAGGTGTAAGCCTACTCATGCTGTAGAATCGCCTAAATTAAGATAATTTTTTAAACTGAGTCACTATCATGTGCATTTCAGCTACAATTTATGCGAGTGGTTTTACATTTAGTTGATTATTTCCCCACCAGGCGACACCACCTCTCAGTATTGATGCAGGAAATATTACTGCCAGTTACCATGGAATAGGAATACCAATTATAGATACCTCTAGGATGCCTTTCATCTGAAAATGAATAAGGTGTATAAAAATATTTGATACATTAATACTTAAATTTGCCCGTCCTCTCTTTCTTCTAACTGCCACAATATACTCATGATGAAACACTTTGAAGATTGCCCATCGGCGAACTATCAGAGAGACTTATTATAAACATTGTTAAAACACGTTCATTAACTATATGTTCCTATCATAGTTATGTCAGGGACATCTACTTCATATTCAATCCCGGTTAATGTCACATCTTTCAAAACGAATGCACTGATGTTCTCCTTTATAAATGATGGAATCTCAAACGAAATAGTCCAGTACGCTAATCCTACGATCAAATACTTCACACTAATCGGAAATGGTTTGCTTGCACAACTTTCAGTTTTTGTCACCAGCGTCTATAGAATGAACTCACATTAATACTCACTGAGGCCAAAAGTAGCCTGTCACTTGGGTGAAATCTTTCTAGAGAGCCCGTAGATGGAAAGTATTTGAAGAGAAATATTGATCAGAACACGCTCCCTGTAATATTTTCTAAAATCATTCTTGATCAGTAAGTTTCTGTGAACAGTGTAATGTACCCAAACGACAAATCATAAACGTAATCCAAGTAATGGTTATGGGGAGCTGATTGTGTGCATGTAGAAATTTTGGCTGATCTTAAAATCTTGATTAGATAATTCTTAAAACATTTAATAAAGTTTAAAAAACAAAAAAAAGAAAGTAAAAAACATTATGTAGTTCCGATTTTGGTATGCTTGATATTCTAAGTTTTTCAATACCATTGCATTCAAATAGGAAGTGAAATTCTCTTACTGCACTTAGTGCAAATGCGCTCTTGCCTTGGTATTGACAAATTTGACCTACGATTAACTGACAATTTTTGAGAACCAGTTCTAAAATCAAGTAGCGAGTATTTAAGGTACTCTGGCAATATATCTATGTATTCTTCGAATTCATGAATGTCTTTATAAATTTTGTATGTTGAGAAGGTTTCCTCCTCTGAAATTCTGCCAAACCATTTCTGCAGAAACTGATCTTGCAATATTCTTTTAACACACTCACTGGACACCCCTGAGCCACTTTGAACATGAGACATCCAAACACTGTTCATTCCACAGTTCTCTAGGGTACCTTTTACATACCCTAACCATGGAGAAGTATATTTCCCTATACAGTTGAGATGTTTCACCATGTTATATATAAGAAAGCAAATTTTATCCTTCTTGCCATTGATCACTTTGACGTTACTGTACGCAGTCTCTACCTGGTGGGAGAAATCGGAACTATTTTTTTTCTTTATTTTTTCTTTTTATGGACATTGCATTAGGAAATGTCGCACGTTACTGGACACAGTCTCCCTGCCCTGATGGGAAAAATCGGAAATATATATGTTATGGTGTATAAAACACTAATTGCGCATCATAGCATGCCAACACGGCATACGTTTGGGAGATGGCAGGAAGTAATAAAGATGGATTTAGGTATGAAGGTCGCCGGTTCAAGTGAGAAATCCTTGCCATTCTTCTTGCAGACAACTTAGGATACTGTATTTTATCAAACCATATTCTCGGCTGATGTTTTGCGCTTTTTTTTAAATTTGAATTTTAAAATTTTGTATGCATCATTTCACATTTAAAAGTGCCTTTGATCTAATTACTGCAATGAACATTCGACATGCTATTGGTTGCAGCCACCTGTACCTACATCTCTCTGTGCTGTGATGCAATGCGAAATGCTGCCAAAAATATATTAGTGTATATATGGCCCAATAGGTGGCAGCTATTGCTTGACTGTTTCAGGCGGAAATCCATCCAAATAAGTTACTGAACTAAAGATTACAGAACCAGTACGGATATTGGTGATCAAAAAGAACTGGTTAAAGGTTGCAGTAAGGAAGAGATATAAATGTAGTGTTGGTTTCACCAAGTACGACAAGTAAAATAATGGAAGCCATATTAAGTTCAATGTGAAGCGCACGCCCTCTTAATGAGGGTCTCTTAGAATTTTCCATATCAAATCAATGCATTACATCAATTAGCATATCTACTATCTACTAATATGCTGAAGCATGGCTTCGATGACAAGCAAAGCTCTTAACCCTTCCAATGCTAAAGCTACTTTCACCCAAAAAATAAGGATGCAAAGAGTGTCATTTGCATTTCCTAGCACCTGCAGGGAAAACAAATAGGGGCGACGTAGACATGGGTATATAGCTGCCCTCTTACCTGTGAACTGCCTGTAGCAAAATTTGAACTGCCTGTATCAAAATACTTCTACCGTCTGCCACCAGGTGGCGTTTTAATGGTTCAAATTTTATCCACCAGGGGTCATTTAGTTCACAGTTTACACACTAGGGGGAGTTAAATTAAGACAATACAAACTACAATTCAGATTGAATCTCCAGTTCTTTATTCCTCTAATACAATGATTCAATCACATTAATAATAAAGTGTAGAAAGTTTGGTAGAATGATCATTATACACATAGTTTTCCACTAAGTAAAATTTATTATACTGCCTTCATACCAGCAAAGCTTTTTTTTTATTAATGGAAGTACATATAGGATTCTATCCCAATAAATACACAAGTCATTCATATATCACTACTAGAAATGCCTGTTAAGTTGCTCATGTAACCTAGCCATTCACAATGTCAGCTGTAAGATGTAAAACATAATGCAGATACCATATCATGTGAACATTTCCCTTAAACAGCATCAGTCAAATTTCCATTTTATATGGCTACTTAGTCACTAACTATGTCAGCTGTAAAACATAAATGCCATATTATTATAAGATACCCTGAAACAGCAACAGCCAATCATATATTAAAAGCAGCTTACTTAAAAGTAGAAATATGATATTGGTATTGTACATGTTGCTTAGTCACTTTCTTATTCAGCAGTTTGAGATATAAAATGTGAATATAAATTGCAAGTATATATTTGATTTTTTTCATCTCCATATGATTCCCGTGACATTTTATGAGCATACCATACCTTATTTTGACAAATTCATATATTTTTATTGTTGAAATTGAAAACTTGCCTGTCGCATCCTATCGCAACTGATTTGCCTGGCGCAAAATCTGAGCCTGCTGGCGCAAATATTTGCGACAATGCGACAGCTTGGACAGGCCTGACCTAGCTGCCCTCTAACCTGTGGTGCTTGGTACTTTACCGACCTAGCTGCCCTCTAACCTATAAACTGTGGTGCTCGCTACTTTACCTACCATAGCCACCCTCTAAACTGTGGTGCTCGGTACTTTACCTACCTAGCTGCCCTCTAACCTGTGGTGCTCGGTACTTTACCTACCTAGCTGCCCTCTAACCTATGGTGCTTGGTCCTATACCTACCTAGCCGCCCTCTAACCTGTGGTGCTCGGTACTTTACCTACCTAGCCGCCCTCTAACCTGTGGTGCTTGGTCCTATACCTACTTAGCCGCCCTCTAACCACAGGTAAGAGGGCGGCTAGGTAGGTATAGGACCGAGCACCACAGGTTAGAGGGCGGCTAGGTAGGTAAAGTACCGAGCAACACAGGTTAGAGGGCAGTTAAGTAGGTAAAGTACCGAGCACCACAGGTTAGAGGGCGGCTAGGTACTTTACCTACTTAGCTGCCATAGGTTAGAGGGCAGCTAAGAAGGTGAAGTACCGAGCACCACAGGTTAGAGGGCAGCTAGGTAGGTAATGTATTGAGCACCACAGGTTAGAGGGCAGCTAAGTAGGTAAAGTACTGAGCACTACAGGTTAGAGGGCGGCTCGGTAGGTACTTTACCTACTTAGCCACCCTCTAAACTGTGGTGCTCGGTACTTTACCTACCTAGCTGCCCTCTAACCTATGGTGCTTGGTCCTATACCTACCTAGCCGCCCTCTAACCTGTGAAGCTCGATCCTATACCTACCTAGCCGCCCTCTAACCTGTGGTGCTCGGTACTTTACCTACCTAGCTGCCCTCTAACCTGTGGTGCTTGGTCCTATACCTTCCTAGCCGCCCTCTAACCTGTGGTGCTCGGTACTTTACCTACCTAGCCGCCCTCTAACCTGTGGTGCTCGGTACTTTACCTACTTAACTGCCCTCTAACCTGTGGTGCTTGGTACTTTACCTACTTAACTGCCCTCTAACTAGGTGCTTGGTACTTTACCTACTTAACTGCCCTCTAACCTGTGGTGCTTGGTCCTATACCTACTTAGCCGCCCTCTAACCACAGGTAAGAGGGCAGCTAGGTAGGTATAGGACCGAGCACCATAGGTTAGAGGGCGGCTAGGTAGGTAAAGTACCGAGCACCACAGGTTAGAGGGCAGTTAAGTAGGTAAAGTAGCGAGCACCACAGGTTAGAGGGCGGCTAGGTATGTATAGGACCGAGCACCACAGGTTAGAGGGCGGCTAGGTAGGTAAAGTACCGAGCACCACAGGTTAGAGGGCAGTTAAGTAGGTAAAGTACCGAGCACCACAGGTTAGAGGGCGGCTAGGTACTTTACCTACTTAGCTGCAATAGGTTAGAGGGCAGCTAAGAAGGTGAAGTACCGAGCACCACAGGTTAGAGGGCAGCTAGGTAGGTAATGTATTGAGCACCACAGGTTAGAGGGCAGCTAAGTAGGTAAAGTACTGAGCACTACAGGTTAGAGGGCGGCTCGGTAGGTACTTTACCTACTTAGCCACCCTCTAAACTGTGGTGCTCGGTACTTTACCTACCTAGCTGCCCTCTAACCTATGGTGCTTGGTCCTATACCTACCTAGCCGCCCTCTAACCTGTGAAGCTCGATCCTATACCTACCTAGCCGCCCTCTAACCTGTGGTGCTCGGTACTTTACCTACCTAGCTGCCCTCTAACCTGTGGTGCTCGATCCTATACCTACCTAGCCGCCCTCTAACCTGTGGTGCTCGGTACTTTACCTACCTAGCTGCCCTCTAACCTGTGGTGCTTGGTCCTATACCTTCCTAGCCGCCCTCTAACCTGTGGTGCTCGGTACTTTACCTACCTAGCCGCCCTCTAACCTGTGGTGCTCGGTACTTTACCTACTTAACTGCCCTCTAACCTGTGGTGCTTGGTACTTTACCTACTTAACTGCCCTCTAACCTGTGGTGCTTGGTACTTTACCTACTTAACTGCCCTCTAACCTGTGGTGCTTGGTCCTATACCTACTTAGCCGCCCTCTAACCACAGGTAAGAGGGCAGCTAGGTAGGTATAGGACCGAGCACCATAGGTTAGAGGGCGGCTAGGTAGGTAAAGTACCGAGCACCACAGGTTAGAGGGCAGTTAAGTAGGTAAAGTAGCGAGCACCACAGGTTAGAGGGCGGCTAGGTATGTATAGGACCGAGCACCACAGGTTAGAGGGCAGCTAGGTAGGTAAAGTACCGAGCACCACAGGTTAGAGGGCAGTTAAGTAGGTAAAGTACCGAGCACCACAGGTTAGAGGGTGGCTAGGTACTTTACCTACTTAGCTGCCATAGGTTAGAGGGCAGCTAAGAAGGTGAAGTACCGAGCACCACAGGTTAGAGGGCAGCTATGTAGGTAATGTACCGAGCACCACAGGTTAGAGGGCAGCTAAGTAGGTAAAGTACTGAGCACCACAGGTTAGAGGGCGGCTAGGTAGGTACTTTACCTACTTAGCTGCCATAGGTTAGAGGGCGGCTAGGTAGGTAAAGTACCGAGCACCACAGGTTAGAGGGCAATTAAGTAGGTAAAGTACCGAGCACCACAGGTTAGAGGGCGGCTATGTACTTTACCTACTTAGCTGCCATAGGTTAGAGGGCAGCTAAGAAGGTGAAGTACCGAGCACCACAGGTTAGAGGGCGGCTAGGTACTTTACCTACTTAGCTGCCATAGGTTAGAGGGCAGCTAAGAAGGTGAAGTACCGAGCACCACAGGTTAGAGGGCAAAAAGACACCCAGATGCCCTGCAGGCTGAAACCATGGCGATAATGGTGTGATGAGAAGGGAATTTCTTCCTGGTTCTGCATTTCTATCTCATCACTATTTACTATTGACGCTGAAAGTGACAAGGCAACCAATTCCTTTCCTTCTGCCATAATTATGTCTACTAGGTCTATTTGAAAACACCATAATTGTGTTTTTTGCAATGTTCTACCCCTCCTCATTGTGATCCTCCTCATCATCAGTATCTAATACATCATCATCCTCATCATCACTTTCTACTACATCATCATCATTCCTTGTGTGGTCCTCAGAGTCCCTCTCAATCTCCTCAATCTCTACAAGTGCCTCAAGTACATCAGAGATTGTGGTTGGGGATACATCCTTATGTAGAGTGTTAGTGATGAAGAAGTTTGGGATGGGCATTTCACCAAGGACATGTTGAAAATGGGAATGCAAGTTTTCCATATGGTACTCATACCAAAGACCTTCCTCTATAATGATGGCACGCCTACCAGGAAGGAATTCTTCTCTGTATTGCTTTATTAGAATTCCATGTTGTTCCCTGTGGAACTTGAGGACAGATGCCATTTCCAATTTACAGTGCTCCTTTTCCTCCGATGCCCTGACGGATAACAAATAATGTTCGATGGCCTTTGCCCTTATGGGAAATGGAATGTGGCTGCTGCTGCTATAACGCTCCTCCAGGCCTTGCCAAAATACTCCTGCCAAATCTAGAACTTGCTTTGGGTCAATGGGTGCGAGACTGGAAGGCACCTCATTGAGCTCTCTGACGAGTTGTTGGATCGTCCTTATCCGCTTGTTCAGTTGACGACCCAGCCTAATGGCAATGCCCTGGCCATCTAAAACATGAAAAATAATTGCAAATAAAGTATGTGATTTGCTAAAATTTCACAATAAAATTTTGAGAAAATAATGCCAAATTAATACAAGCGGGATTGTATTAAAGTACATAGAGGTATGGTAGCAAGAATAAAATGGGGCTAGTGACTCCTCAAATATACAACAGAAACTAAGTACTACTATTTATAGAGCATCACATGATATGAGAACGATTCACATTATGAGCAGGTCACATGAATTTTCCTGAAAAAATATATCATGACGCAATCATGGTGATATTTCAAAATTAGACATACCAGCATATCTTTTCTTCCAATGGAGCAAATTAGCTCTGTCAACGACTTGGGCCCTGAGCTGGAGCAACATGGCACTCCTCTTCTTAGTTCGTGCAGTCTTGCAGAATTCGGTTCCTCTATCCAGCGCCCACCTGCTGATGTTATGTTTCTTTTCTATTAGTTTCAGTTTCTTGTCTATCCTAAAAAATATTCAATAGGGTATCATGAAATATTGAAGCAGTAAAACATAATACTTAACCTGCTATGATTGAAAATGAGGTATCTGAAATGCAAGTGAGAAAGTGGCCAGGTACTTTGGGTAAGGCAGTTGTTTTCGCCGGGTCCTCCAGTTTCCCTCACCACATAACACTGGCTAGTCATGACTTAGCCGCAATATGGCAATGAAAAGGACAAGAATCAAAATTCCAGTACCTCAAATGAATAACATGTGCACACCATCAGCAAGCTAAAATCAAAATATAAAGTCTTAAGCTGCATCCCACAAGCAAAACCAAATGATGGCAACAATCCATGGCCGAAAGAAGCTTGAACGCTTCATGCTCTTTTGTCTTTTGTTAAGAAAGAAATCTACTGCTGCTACATAAGAAGTTCACCAAATATTAATGCTTGCAATGGAGTTTGGCCTGGTTAAGAGGGGGGGGGGGGGGGGGGAGATTAGCTCTTTTTAGGGGTCTGTGTGGCTAAGATGTGTAAAATAACTGAGATAGAGAGCTCTTACCGATCATGTATCTTTTTGTCCTTCTCCTTGGAAAGCTTTTCAAGGTTAAGTACATATTCCTCCTGCCATGTGTAGTCAACTGTCAAAAGAAATCAAATGTTCTTCAGGCTGAAATTCATGAAAGACTTTAGTGTCACTGTGTGGCATGCTGTGGATTTTTTATTCTTCTTTACTGATTTCAGACCACCTTTATTCACGTCTAATTGCAATATGTGCAGTGCATCTTATTTATACATATTCCCTGATCCATAACTGTTGACAGAAAGTCCGTTTGAAAAAAGCAATGCTTGTTTATTAGTTTCTTACCCCAAAAGTTTCGCACTCGCATGGGATGATATATTTCTGAATCTTAATGTGTTCCTCATTAGCAGGCCGTTCAGGCAATATATATTTGGTAAGGCTGATTATTAAATTCAACGCTTGATAGAGAAATTATCCAATCCACAAGCTACTCTAGCCTCATTCTATCAATTCATTTCAGCCGAAATCTTGTTATCAAAATATGTAAATGTATACATACCTGTTATTTTCTTATGAGACTCCTTCACTCCTTCTTCACACCATGCAATGACATCTGCTGCTGTTATGTCTGAATGTTAGAAAATTTCCAATTTTTATATTCTTAATCATATTAGTGAAATAATTCATGGCACATAAAAACCCTTCATATTCACCGTCAGCTTGTTGAAATGTTTTTTAAAAATCTCGATTCACAGTATTCCTTCAGTTGTGTTGATATTTGGCTTAATATCCTATCAAATGTGGAACAGGACCTGTGGGTCAATAATGGCTTTGTTGGATGATAGGATCTCACTCTCTTTAAAACAGGGTTAATTGATTTCTTTCTAAATTCCATAACCTGACCATGAGTAAAAAGAGTCATTTAGCAGCCTTCTAAATTACATGTGGTATATGGCCTGCCTTATCTGGAAGAAGTTCTCCAATTTAGAAATGATTTGAACATACTCCTTAGCCAGATCATATTGTTCATACCCAAAAGCTACATGCTTACTTTAACAATGACCTCTGGCTCGCATGAAGGTCCCTGGATTTATTAAACTGTTACTTCATTAACTTACCCAAGTCAACAAGGAGTTGGCTAAGCTCAGAACCCTGCTTCTCTGCCACAGCCACTGCATTCTTGTACCTCCCTAATAGCGTGGTGGCTGTAAGTGATACAACAGTGAGACAAATTTGCATAAGTGAACTGAGATTGAGAAGATAATAGGCAAATGTTCCACCATGCATTGCCTAACATAATGGTGAGACACACACATATCTATCTCTCTCTCTATATATATATAAATATATACATACATATATATATGTATATAAATAAATATAAATATATATATATATATAAATATATATATATATATAGACACAAACACACATATATATATATATATATATATATATATAAACACACACACACACATATATATATATATATATATACTGTGTGTATATATATACACATATATATATATATGTATATAAATATATATATATATATATGTATACATATATATATATATAAATAGGTTTATATATATATATATATATATACATATAAATATATATATATGTATGTATATATATATATATATATATATATATATATATATATATATATATATATATATATATATATATATATATATATATATATATAACCTTGCAAAACCATTATTACCTGAGAAAACTAGAATGCCAGATATAAAGAATTTATCCATATATGTATTGACAAAATTTCAAAACTGCATTGAATGATATTTATTTGAGAGATAACTTGCAATTGCAACTTCTTGTCTCATCAGACTTATAGGTATTACAGGCAAATGTCACTGAAAAAAGAATGTGGTGGCATTATGTTTAAGAAGGATATGTTGGGTGAATCAATTTGCAATCCAGTCAGAATAATGCTATTTGTGATGAAGTGATATAATAGTATGCAACATTTATGACTCTATTACCTAATTTATCCTTGATCTTCTGACCTTCATGTAAGAGAACAAATGTGAGAAGATCAATTCTGTTCTCTGGTGTCATCTCCTTGGTAATTTTCTTAAAACGCCCCAACTTTGACCACATTCGCTCAGTGTTCTCCCCATCAGCTAATCCTGCACCTGTTACCCTTCTTGGGTTGTACTGCAGCTAAGTACAAAAGGGAAAAGATGAACACTTTTCTAATAGTACAGAAATGGGCATGTAATTACATGAATTGACAATGAAGTATACTTAAAGGTTGATTCAAATTTTAGATCTTGTAGGCGTGTTGCCTAATTAAATATAACCTTGGTATGATGACAGTTGAGATTGACAACATCAAATTACCATTACCATTCATATAGATTGACTCGTTTAATAAATAGATTTGACCACACAGGCAAGTGCAGAAACCAATCAACATTCAACTATTTTGTAATGACAGTATTTATTTGAAAAGTAAATGGACTTCAGCGGCAGCAAGCAATGGGTGGTAAACTGAACCGAGAGTGGTGGAAGTAGCATTGTCCTTTAGGAATGAACTTGTATGAATCTAAATTATTAAGTTACAAAAAAAATAAAAAACAAAACATGAAAATGTAAGACCTTAAAAAGTTTTAATTGTTATGTTGTGCATATTGAGGTCTGACATGAATTTACAACTTAAAGATTTCTCACTTCAACTATTTAAGCAAATAACATTCAGGTTATGAGATATCAAACTCTTACAGCAACAGTAAAATGTACCTGGCATGCCGCAATGTGACCATAACTGTGAAATATTGGGACTGCAAAGCTAATTTTTGCCCATATATCCTCACGCCCCTTTAGCTGAAAAAACAATAATTCATAATTAGAAACTGCTAGATGAATTTTTCTGAACTTCAGTCATTTTTGTTGATATTGTAGATTTCAAGTGTAATACAGTTCTTAGGCACTGGGAACCTTGACATATCAAATCAAGGTATACATTTAAGAGAGTGGTCTGTTGTGGTCTGTTGGTATTGAAATGTATGCCTATAGAGCAACTAATGATATCATCATTTGGTTTGATAAGAAATGATATTCTGACGATATTTGAGGCACGGCCCCATGATTACAGCAAAAACCAAAGATCACCTTCAGATGCGACTCAAGCCGGCAGGCTATGTCATAGAAAACTGTAAGATGTTTATCAGGGTGGGAGTCCAACAAATGCTCTAAGAGAAAGACAGAGTAAGCCAACCTGAAATGAAAGAAATCAATGTATAAAGTTAAGGGTATTATAGATCTAAGTTATTTTTTGGCCATATACCAGGAAGATATTGAGACCCATGGGTAACCTGAAGCCATTGGTAACGAAATAAAGTCATTAGGGAGCACTAAACACTCATTTGATTACTCGTCTGTCAACAGTCTATCGAATGTCATTATTAACTTTGTATAATGGATACAAGAGTAAGGCCCTTAAGTATTCTTTAAGAAACATACAACTTGGTTCAACAAAACATAATCAAACCTGCTGCTTGGACAAATATGTTAATGAAATTGTTTTAGTACTATATGTGAGTCTGCAACCTGAATAGAAAACAAATGAAAAATACAAAAGTTCACCTTTCTCCATGTTTCAGGTTGAAAAATTTCATTGGAAACTCATGATGGCATACACTACCAAACACTGCTTTCTCATCGAGTTTGTTGGTTTTGTTTTTGGATCGTATCTGATTACCAGCTTGGAAGTCACTACAGTCTCGTCCCTATTGAAGAAATGTTAGGAAAATGGTAGTCAATATAAGCCTGAGTCAGTGTTGGCAATGCACTTATAAACATAAATTGCATATACTTAAGAATCTGAATAAATTGTGTAAATACCATTGATTTTTTAGGACTTTCTTAAGAATATGCAAGCAGTTACTACTAAGTCTCAGCTACGTTTGGGAATTAGAAATACCGAGGTTTCCCTAAGAAAGAGGATTTCTTAGGAAGTCTCAGCAATATTAGGGACTTAGGAATATGAAGGAATTAATAGGATTTTCATGAGAGAATCCAACAATTTCTTATGGAGTCTGAGGTACAGAAATTGTTTGTGGCATTTGTAAAACAAGAGTTCCAAACATGACTTATTTAGAAAATTTCATGAAATAGTTCAAAGCAAGCCACAGCAACAATTAGATTTAGATAAACAATACCTCAGTTATATATCATACAATTAACATGCATATCGAAAACTTATCATGCTCTACTACACTTCTATCATTAATTAATGAATTTCAAAGTTATAAAATAAACCAACTAAAAGATCACAAGTATTGCCAAATGTGTGAATCCTAAAATAGGCATCTTACTATTTAATACCGAAAATTCTGAAGTCATAGGCCCAAAAATTTTGAATGATTTGACTGATATCGAGGAACTAATAAAAGCATTAAAAATTGACTTACTGGCTCTTTAACTTCATCATAATTTGAGACAAAGTTATCAACATCAATCTGACCAAGGAAGAAATGGTCCTCAAATGTTGGTTCAAAATGGGACTTTCCTTGGGATTTCTTACGGACAAGCTGGAAGTCAGCATCCATGCAAACTAACTGGTAGGGTACCTGCAAGTTCAGGGACAAAGGAAGACATTAAGAGACAATAATGATTTTGGCGCTGAAATAATATGACATGATTCGTGACACAGGTATTCAATTGCTACTTTTATGCTTGGAATTAGCATCACTGTTTTTATCATGCTTATTTTATTTCCAAAATTGAACACCAGTTAGGAAGTTACTTGATTAACTAGCATTCATACTTATTCCACTAGTTAACAATAACATTTGGAGGTTAAAAGAATGTGAGAAAATACTTAGATGACCATAGACTCTCAAGCAATTGTTTGTCAAACACTAACGCCAATGTCAGACATAGCTACATACATCTAGCAAGACATGGCTTGTTTTTCCTGGGATCTTAAAAACAGTCCACATGAGAAAGGCTGCTCATTTGTAACCACACAAGTTCTATACATAAACTTGAATTAACAACATTTAACCCATTAATGCTCAAGATCTCTTAAAGTTTTATCTGGCTCTTAAATACTAATAAATAAAATATCTCAAAGAAAGCTTTTGATAATTTTTGGATTGACATTTCTCTGTCTATATCTTTTGGTTACAGAAAGTATGGACTGTGAATAAAGTAAGAGACATTTCATCAGAACTTCATTTTCAAAAGTAGTTAGTCTTTGCATGTGCTCTGTTAAAGAGTGCGGAATATCACTTACCACACAGAGCATTGATAAAAAAATGTTGTTTAGACATGGGGAAAAGTTTGAGGAAAAATAACTTACATCATAGCAGGCAGGGCAAGTTGTACCCTTATCCAGGTCTGCAGCAATATGCCTAGGATTTTGGAGATTGTACTTGAAGAGCCGGAATTCAGCCAACATGTCTTTCATGAGGGAACTGTAAACATCCTTTATCTTGAAGCAAGTATAAATAATTGTTAGGAAATAATTTAGATTGAATACACCAATCATAATGTATTAGATTAATATTTTTGTCTGAGCATAATGATTGGTCTTTGGTGAAATTTGTGATTTGCCATTGGGTTTATTAACACACGAAAAAGCAAAAATTAATTAAATCAATACTTTTCAATAAGACAGTTCAATGCTCTTCTTTGGTGACATTTGAAATCATTTTAAGGTGCTCCCTCTCCAGTTCAGTGTGCAAGAATGGATGTAGACTTGATTGAAAGAAGTCTTAAAAAGACGTTTTCTGGAAATTGTGTGTCCACATGTCTAATAGTTAGTGCACAAGCTTTATCGGAACAGATGTGTTATACTTACCTCTTTGGAATTAAGCATGTACTGATGTTTGGGCAGTCTAAATTTCAGTGCATTAAAAAATCCCCTGACCGATATACTACATTCCATCTGTAGGGCATTCAGCCACTCCATGAGGTCCAGATGCACAGCAAACAGAGCCGACTTTGGAGATGATGGCCACAAGGAGTGCCGAAGAAGTGTTACCTGAGGTGGCTCACAATTGCAAAATTGTATATTAACTCTGTGCTGTCTACCTGAATTTCAGAGAGAAATATAGAAATAGAATAATCACGTCTTTCTTATAAACCTTTCTTAGAACACAGAACCAGTTCTATGGAACATATTGAACAAGCAGAGCAGGTTAAATTAAGTTATATAAACATTTCAAAATCAGTGTCCATAGCAATGCTGGCTTCGGGTTGGTCTATCCTGTCCAAATGCTTGTTTATGTTGGAACATATAAATGTGACTTATAGTCATATAATTGGACTTTCTGGAATGTTGTAATGTCTAATAATTGATAATCAATAAATATAGAATACTACAAGTACTGGCTTTTGATTGGTCAAAACTAACCATTGGTGGTTATAATACAAAATTTAAATCAACTAAGTGCTAATCAAGTGTTGGTATCCAAGCAATTACATAGGCCTCAAAATAATCTCCTCAGGAATGGTCTTGTACAGCCTGGTAGGAAATAAAATTACCTTAACAAATAATAGCATGGAAATGATGTTATATTGAAATAATTTAAGGACATGTTACTTATTGAAGCAAAGTCTGATTGCTTTATTGATGGGCAAATGAACACAGAGGGATCCCTTTTAAAAACTCACCAAGCCCATCAATGACTGCAAGAGACTTAACAAAGGAAGTCTGACAATGGTGATCATTGCGTTCCCATGTTCTTGTTTCTGGGGTCTTCAAGAGGAACACTCCATTCTGGAAGAAGAATTATATAAATTCATAAGAGAACCAATGAGCACACATATTCTTAAGACAAATTTCAATTTTAAGCAGGTAATGAAATATTATCGCGTCAGGGTGTTCAAAATGATATTTGACAATGATAAGTATTCACGTCGTTGTCTTTTATATTTGAAAGTTATTTTCACATTGTTTTTTCAATTTAAAAAATTAGGACATCCATGTATGTCATTTTCACCAGTTGTGTACACCGCTTTTTACCTTTTGAATTATAAACTGATGCAGCTTATGATCTTAAACTGCCAGACTGCAGGACAAACAATATGTACTTAAATTACAGCTAGGTCGGTGGTAGTCCTAGTAGTAGTAAAAGTAGTAGTAGTTCTAGTTGGAGTAGTAGTAGTAGTACTAGTAGTAGGAGGAAATTGTAGTGGCACTAGTACTTTCAATAAATGTTAATTCCTCAGTACTCTTTATGGCATATTAAATCAAATGTGAAAAGTGTCTTACCACCCATATTTGAAACACATGGAGCAATGGAGGAGGGTGAAGTTCATACAGGCATTTCTGGCAAAAATATCTGGATGGACCACAGTCAATGCAGCGCAGGATTACATCATCATTCATTCCACAGTGACTGCATTGTGATGAAGAAAGTGATTTCAATTCAGATGCTACCTCCAAGAACTTCATTCTCAGATTTACCCAAGATTCTTTCCTCTTCTGTTTATTTTCACTGTAACTTGTACCTGAAATTAAAGTTTGAGAAACACAATGTGAGAAAAAGGCATTGGGTGCAATTTGGATAATATGAGAAAGATACTGCATTCCATAATATGTGATTTACTTATGTGCTAGTTGAAATCTTCTGAATAGCAAGAATCTAGTTGAGGTTCTCAATTAAATACAGGTCAGACTGAGGCTGTAGAAAGGCACACAGATAATTTCTTTTTTTGTAGACATCTTAGGGGGTCTTTCATGGGCAGTTTAAATTAGTAAGTCCCGTGGGTCCTTTAAAACTGTACCATGTGTCCACAACTATAAATTCACCTTAATAGAAAATTTCCAGAGTTTGTAAATATACACACACACACATGTATATATGTATGTATATATATATATATATATATATATATATATATATATATATATATATATATATATATATGTATATATATATATACATACATATATATATATATATATATATATATATATATATATATATATATATATATATATATATATATATATATATATATATATATATATATATATATATATAAATATATATATATATACTGTTAAGTTTGAATTATGATCGAGTTTATATTAAGCTCATTCATACATTTGTCTATAATAGTGAATCCTAATATTAGCATCTGGTCCATCACCAAAAGCGCCATCTGAGTAGTGGTATTCTAATTCATATACTGATCTGCCACTCATGCCCGAAAAGATACCAAATAGACTTGGTTTCCTTAAGGCGCAACCTCAAGTGAAATTAAGGGTACAAGATTAGCAGGTCGAGGTATGAACGGTATGAATGATCGTCAAATGACAAACCATAGTATTGCCATTGCAATCGTAATTTCTTAGAACCACTCGGATTTCATGCGCTAATCTAGTATCGCCACACGGTTGTTTATCCAACTCGGGTGTCAATGAATGCCCGTCCTGACTGTTATTTTGCAATTAAGGAACCCAGAGCGACCACGATTAGCACATCATTCACAATTTGGTTGTAAGTACGTGTGTCTACATATATTTGTACGTAATCAACTGACCATGTTTAATTGTGACTAGATACCCAATTTGAATACAAAATAGAACAAATAATAACATCATAATATTAACGAATCGGAACAACTCATTAAAGTCGCTAATATTACTTACACATTGATATTTCGAACAGTATATATATATATATATATATATATATATATATATATATATATATATATATACATATATATATATATATATACATATATGTATTTATATATATATATGTATATATATATATATATATATATATATATATATATATATATATATATATATATATATATATATATATATACATATATATATATATATATATATATATATATATTATATTGGCTTTTTCGCAAAAAATTTGTAGCACGATATATACCATTTCTACAGTATATACATATATAAAGATATATAAAATATATATATATATATATATATATATATATATATATATATATATATATATATATATATATATATATAGATAGATAGATATATAGATAGATAGATATATAGATAGATATATTATCGAGTTGAGTGATTGAATGGTGCCTTTGATTTGTTTTGAGCCTTAATTAGCCAGGCTTTGGCCAGCTTTACTCCCTCCACACATTGTGGGTTGATGGAAGGTGGTGTGAAATTTGAACTACAAGTCGGTTATCAAAAGTCAAATTACACTGACCTGAAACAGGAGTTGGGTCTGGAATAGCAATTCCAACTTCTGGAGTGTGGATTCTGCTGGCCTTGGTCTGCCTGTTGCTTGGCTGATTCCTTGTTTTGAATCCATATTTCTTCTTCACAGGAACAAATTTACCGTCCTTGAACCGGTAGTGATCAACATACGTTCTCTTCCGCACTAAACGACTTGACATTGTGGCATGTACAATCTGAGAATTGGATATAAAAAAATTCAAATTAGGCTATTCATACACCAACATTTGGCAATGATAAAAAGGATCAACATAAAAGACATCCCCTTGGCCTCGAATAACATTAGGTAACGCTCACCATATGCTGGGTTGCAATAGGTAAAATTAATGGCATTAATTTGCTTTGGCCTTAATTGGTTTCATTTATCAACTTAAAATATTTTCTTGGTGAGTAAATGGTTAACTGATTGATCCTTAGGTGCTCAGACCATGAATGGGTTAATATTACATTCGTTAACTAATTCTGTGTGGCAAAGGGTTAAGTAAATGTTCATCAGGTCCTCTGGCCATGAATGGGTTAATCAAGTATCCATCAACATATCCTGGGTTGCAATAGGTGAGATGAATGATATGCCGTTGACTCGTCCATCCCAAACTAAGCACGACTGAGCTGCACAACAGAGCTGCACGCTGGAGTGTCCACATATTGGATTGTGACTCAGAGTTATTATTTATTCATACAATTGAGAATAGAATGTTAAGGATTTATTGGTTGTCTGACAACTGGCTGCATCATTGCTATTAAGGTTTTGGTTTAATATCTAGATTCCCTGGGTAGAAACAAAGCAATAATTTCAATTCAAGGAAAGGGACACAGAGAATAGATAGTTTAGTTACACCTTGTTCAATTGGCATTACACATCTTGAGCTCAGGACATACAAGTCAGTAAACACAGGAAATATCTAACTGTACTGGGGGCAGCATTTATCTTTTTTTTCCTTAAATAGTATTTGCGATAACATGAGTAAGTTATAGAAAAGAACTATGTCAGGGACGGTGTTTGACTTTGAAAGAAATTGCCAATCTTTAATTTTGTTAATTACTATTGTCACCCATTCACTCTCACAAGGGTAGCTAATTTGCTAGTTCAAGATTAAAGGGATCTAACACATGTCATTCAGTCCGATGTTGCCCTGCTTTAAGGCAAATGTCTGCTCTGATTCCTGAAAGAAACAAGGCATCTCGGTTAAGAGCATCCACATCATGCAAACCAGCAAACTACAAGAAAATTTGATTCTAGAGGGAACTAAGCAGTGGATAGTGTACACAACTACAAAGCAAGCAAACTAGAAAGTGCAAAATTAAAGAAGATGAGGTTGGTTAAATATGGCAAGTCTATAGGAATGGAATTAAGGAAAGATAAGGGTTGCTGGTTATGCAGTGGATGCTCTACATCCAACCTCTACCACGGGGAGGTGTGCCTTTCAGAGGTCAAAAACATGCCACGATGAGAATCTACTAGTCCACTAGGCAAGCAACACCATGAGGCAAAGGAACCATCTACGGGCATCTAGAGTCATGTGCATAAAGGACCTGCAAAGATAAAGAAAAGCAAGCAATAAGGAATATAACCCAAAAAAATGCAATGAAGCGATTATGATCGATAATCGATCGGTTGGCTCCAACTGATCATTGATAATGAAATAAACCGGTTACCAACCCTACTTAAATAAAATCTTGATGGGTAATGGTTAAATGATTTATCGTTGGTTGCTCAGGCCATGAATGTATTAATATATTCGTGACTAATTTTTGATGGCAGAACGTTTATAAAAAATGTATATCAGGTCCTCTGGCCATTAATGGGTTAATTAAGTAACCCTCAACTTATGCTGGGTTGCAATAGGGTAATTGAATAATATTAATGTGCTTTGGTTATAAATGGTTTAATTTTAAAGATATTCTTGGTGGGTAAAAGCAGTGTCTTAGCCAGGATTTAGAAACTGGGTGCCTAGAATTGGTGGTTGTATAATTTTGGGGCGTCCAAATTTATAAGGGGCATCACAATATACTCATATTTCAACCATAAACATGTAGAAATTCATCAAAATAAGGCATGATATCATTAAACAATGTCATGGGAATTATAAGGAGATGAAAAAATTCAATTACAAGCTTGAGATTGAGATTTTTAGAGATTTCACACTAAAAGATATGGGTGTCCTTAGGGGTTCTTTTTAAGGGTTTGAGTGTCCAAAAAGGCACCCAGACGCCCTGGTGGCTAAGACCATGGGTAAAAGGGTAAAATGATTGATCATTAGCCGATCAGGCCATGAATGTGTTAATAAAATAGTAATCAACTAATTCTGGGTGACAACGGGTTAAAAAAATGTGCGCCCGGTCATCTGGCCATGAATGGGTTAATTAAGTAATGGTAACCCTCAACAAATTATGGGATGCAAAGGGTGATTGATATTAATTAATGTACATTGGCCATAAATGGTTGGACTGATTAACCCTAAATATATTCTTGGTGGGTAAAGGGTTAAATGATTGATTACTAGGTGCTCAGGACGTGAATTCAGGACATGAATGCGTTTATATACTATTCATTAACTAATCATGGGTGGCAAAGGGTAAATTAATGTTAATCAGGTACTCTGACAATGAATGGTTTAATTGGGTAACCCTCAACATATCTTGGGTTGTAAAAGGTTAAATTAATAATTTTTCAATTTATCAACTTTAAATATATTCTGGATGCAAATGGCTTCAAAGGCTACGCCTTGTGACCGTAGGTCTAAATCGGAATCCGCTGTAGCCACCACGCAGGATGGCTTTTAACCCAGAAAACTGTGCTTCTCCTTTTGTTGTAAATATGTCTTTTTGGCAGTGAAGCCGCCAAAAATCTAGAGTCAGGCATGAAATTGAAAGCGTGTACTGATTTTATGTCTTGGGAATTTATTCAGATATTTTCGCTTGCGATTAATCATAGCCATTATAGTTACAGAACAAAGCTAATTACGGCAGAGGACAGGACCTTCCATCTTGTCACTAGTCAGAGTCTGTTAGCTGTGAGCACAGATATTGAAACTAGACCATCATTGGCCATAACAATAACTACACCTGGAGCTGGTCCGCAGCTATTTGATGCGTGGTCCACTTTCTACCATATCTGTTTTTGCGCTCAATTGTGCTCAGTGACACTATCCTAAATAGGGATGGGGATCGTTGAGAATTCTACGGTTCGGTTCGGTTCTCGGTTTTGCTTCTACGGTTCGGTTTTATCACGGTTTCCTAAACGGTTTATTAATGACATTTCTTGGATACGAGACTACGCAATGGAATGTGTGGCTGAACTTGCCTGAACGGGAAAGTTCTTGAAAGTTCCTATATACTAGCTCCCTGGGCACTTTCTCTACGCTCAGAAGGCTTCTGAGCATAGTGAAAGTCGGCAGGGTACCAGACTTGAGAGATTTTGAAATGGCTGTTTGATCGTCGCGCTTGGCAGACATTGAGAGGCCAGCGAGGAGGTAGGTGCTGACAGTTTTATTACGCCTCCAGGAACCCTGTGCATGCATAGAAAACCGAACCATTTAGAGGGAGGTCCGGTTTTTGACTGGTTAACCGCAATGCTCAGGCCGGTTTGAACCGGTTTCTGGTTTCCGGTCCCCATCGTTCGTTCGTTTGGTGAATACTCCCGCCCTGTTTCTTAGGGCCTCTTACATATATCAGTTACAATTGCATCCCATCCCTAATCCTAAACTATGTTTCCACTTCTTTTATCACTCCTATCACTCATATCCTGGATTTTCTCTGGCTGGGTAAAGGGTTAAATGATTGATTATTAGGTGTTCAGACCATGAATGTAGTAATAAGATATTCATTAACTAATTCTGGGTGGCAAAGGGTAAAATAAATGTACATCGGGTTGTCTGGCCATGAATGGGTTATTTAAGTAACCCTCAACTTATGATGGCTTGCAATGGTTAAATGGATGATGTTAATGTGCTTTGGCTATAAAAGGTTTCATTTATCAACATTAAACATATACTTGGGGCAAAAAGGGTTAAATGATTGATCATTAGGTGCTCAGATCATTAATGTATTAATACAATATCTATTTACTAATTCCGGTTGGCAAAGGGTTAGATAAATGCTCATGAGATCATCTGGCCATGAAGGGGTTAATTAAGTAACCCTCAGGGTCGCAATAGGTTAAATTAATGATATTGATGTTTTAGCTATAAATGGTTTAATCTATCAATTTTAAAGATATTGCTGGTGGGTAAAGCGTTAAATGATTGATAATAAGGTGCTCAGGCCACGAATGTATTGATAAGATATTAAATAACTAATTCTGGGTGGCAAAAGGTTAAATAAATGTCCATTAGGTTGTCTCGCCATGAATGGGTTAGGAAAGTAGCCCTCAACATATCCTGGGTTGCAAAGGGTTAAATGAATCATATTAAAGTGCTTTGGCCATAAATGATTTAATAAATCACCCTTTGATATATTCTTGGTGGGCAAAGGCTATCATTGATCTTTGGATGCTCAGGACATGAATGTGTTAATTTTTGTTATATATATATATATAGCAGGTTGTCTGGCCATGAATAGGTTAAGTAAGTAACCCTAAACCTATCCTGGGTTGCAATAGGTTAAATGAATGATATACACCGTGAATGATATCAATGTGCTTTGGCTATAAATAGTTAAATTCTGGGTGACAACGGGTTGAATAAATTGTTCAGCATCCTATACTAGCCATGAAGGGCTAAATAAGCCTCGCTCAGTGGTGAGCGATAATAAGGAATCATCCTTCCATTCGATTTACTTGCACTACAAAGTAGTAATCATTGCCCTAAACATTTATAATTACACCCGTTTTAATGTGAATTTTACATGTCTATGATATGGTGTGAAGGAGATCCATTTGAAATGCTATGTATGTTGTTTTCAGTAATCAGTATTTCACGTAAACAAACGGAGGGGATACGGTCGTGATGTTAAATGTATTCCTCATTAGAAGGCTTTGCTAGCTATATATAGATATGTTAAATTTTCAAATAAACGTCAAGGAAAAGAAACAAAACACACCTACGAGTCTGACATGTGTACTTCCAATAAACGGCCTTTGTCCCTATCATCTAATCTGATCATGGATGATGGAGGCATGTTGGGCCTGACAAAAGTAGTTCTACTTGGGCGATGGGCGATTTACTGCGCACCAAGCACCAAGCGCTGGCCTGTTGACTCCATGTGATTGTCAGAAGAGTTATAGCAATCAGCCGTTGGGCCAGCGCTTGATTCCTAACTTAGGTTGTTAGGTTGGCATTTTACCGACGCTACCACCCCATGATTACATGAGATTAAAATAGGGTGGCAGCCATAGATTTTGTGTCAAACGGGTGAAAAAACATATATCTTTGAGAAGGTTTGATATTTTTAATATCGTAGAAGTTTCAGTGATGTATATTGAAGAGTTAAAGGAACAACTCTCCTAAAAATATCTTATGAGTTAATTTTTTATTACCAATTCATTTTCAAGAGCAGCGTGGCATCATGACAATACTTTTCCATGGGAATAACGAATTTCGGTTATCGTCTCTTTTCAGCCATATCAAGGCTAAATCGCCAACTGTGAATGGTGGAGGAAACAGAAGTTAGTACCCGACGAAAACCACCACTTAACCACATTTTCTTAGCAAATTTAGTTCAAATCCCGGCTGTGATTCGAATCCGGGCAGTGGTGAGAGACAGTGAATAGTCTGCGTATGCCTTAGACCACTCGGCCATCGGGGCAGGACATATTTTCTCCATAGGAGCTCTAGGCAGTTTAACCCGCTCAGGCCTGGAATGCCATTGATCAGTAACAGTTTTTTTTCGTATCGTATATCAATTGACCGTAAATTGTAGTTTACGAAAGCGGACACGGTACAAAAATATACTATAACATTAAAATAGAACTATATAATCAAAGTAGGAAGGAACAAAGTTTCAAAGTTTACTAAAGTAAACGTATACATTTAAAACTAAATTGAGGTACACATCAGAGGTACACAGGGAAAAATACATGGTCTCGTATGAGCCTGAAATATTTCCCGAGCCCGTACGATTATTAGTTAATGTATTAGTTAGTTAACAGCAAAATACGACTTACGGAAACTAATATATATATATATATATATATATATATATATATATATATATATATATATATATATATATATATATATATATATATATATATATATATATATATATATATATATATATATATATATATATATATATATATATATATATATATATATATATATATACTAGAAATAGGATATAGAAATAGTATATAGAAAAAAAGCGCTATTAGGCAAATTTTCTCTGGCCACCAGTTAATATCGTCCTGCCCTGTTGTGCATGATTTGTCTGTCACAGAGTTGTCCCTTAGATGAATAGCACAGTGACCGACATTCATGGTTGTCCAACACTCGCATGGCCATGCAATCATCTGACAAACATTTTAGAACGAGCTACCAGTGAAATTATTGCCATTTAATTGGGCTAACTTTCGGGGCCATGGCCTTAATGAGTCTTTCCGATTTTTTTTGTATGCGTTAAATACATTTTATTATGCAGGGTTTCGCCTCGTTTATTGTAGATATTAGGACTTAATTGTTAGAGCCACTTGTGATAAATGCGTATGGACTGGTTGTCTCTGCAACGTATTTTTTGTACTTTCGCCACCCCCTTTTTAAAGAGTGGTTTAGACATTTAAGGAGAGCTTTTTTATACACAGGCGTCACAGATAGCGTGAAAGATGATATGCACTGAATATGGAACTCTTCAAAGTAATCTCTCCCTATAGTTCAATAAAGAGTAAGAAATGAAGATTTCCTATGGTTGCCCCAGTTTATAGGGGAATCGAAACCCGACTCGCCACGGCGTGGGATTGAACTATGGACCCCATGCCTCCCAGCACTCAGGCCGTCCATCTTGGCACTGGGCCATTAAGTCTGGTCTTTTTTCATATATCCAGTAATATTTGAAAATATTTCAAGTTGGATTCTTGCCAGGCTTTAAGTCCATTAGTAGGGAATAGCACTGTTGCCACCCTGATAAAGCCTTAGGTGAATAAAAACAAGTGGATATGAAACCAGCCGGTCAACTTAAACAACCTGGCTGTGGCGAATAGCCCAAAAGTTACGTTCTAAGCATGTTGGTGCACATATTTCTCTGTAATGTAAACGATACTAGGGCCCCCATTGGTCTTTTCCTCCTAGTGACGTCACACTGAGGACAGATTGGAGACCCCTGGGATAGGCAGGTCTTCATTATAGCGCATATAGTAATTGGTCTCTCGCCACATTTCCATTCTTTTATTCATCTAAGATAAAGGCACTCGAGTCCGTAGCGGTAGCAAATAGCCCGTGTGCGTTGTCGATATGTCTCTATCGAAGACATCTTTCAGAAAATGAAAGTGAGAATTTCTCTCATATATTATTACAAATTCTTGATTTATTTCCAAATTATTTTTAATCATGATTACAAATGTTCCAGACAATATTTTAGGGCTAAGTCTCACCGACAGGCTGATACCAACAGAAAGGTACAGTGTTGGCATTTAATTCCTGCACTAAATGCGTGGGTAGGCCGGGCATACTACACAACCGCACCAACCGGTTTCCTGGTCATGGATGCGACCACAGGTCCCTGACGTCACAAATGAACGTGGCTTTGTTTGATTCGCAGCTACGTGCGTCATTGATGTGCTTGGCTTATTTTTTGACAAGTTATTCATCGTGCACTGGCAGACGCCCGGGCGACTGGTGGAAGAAGTACATGTCTGTATTGTATGTCTCTAAAAACAGGGAGATGCAACGAGGGACCATCGAAAAATCACACTAGGCCCCTGGCACAGCCACAGGCGTCTGTAATGGAAAACATACTAGTAACCATGAAAGTGCAATAGAACGAACATAAAACAAGTTACGGTTAGGCTGTTATGCTTGCTTACTTACATAAAACACAAACTGTGATGTTTTATATAAGTAAGAAAGCATAACAGACCACTTATTACTACTTTTAAGTTAGTTTTATTGCACTTTTATGATTACATTTTAGATTACAGATGCCTGTGGCACAGAGTGACGGAACGCATGTGTGTTGCCTAGTTCAGACATTAACCCTACCTATTTTCCCATTTCCAGTACATGTGCAACACAGAACATCCACAATAAAATATCGTTGCATATAGTAAGATTCAATATTATTGCACAAGTGTGTTGCCCAGACTCAAGAAAAATTTTAAGGTAATTTTCATCTGATCTCAAGAAATTTCATTGAGATAAGGTGAAAATACTTTTTATAACTTTATGATGAAAAGCATGTCTTTATCTTGGACTGAGAAAACATTGAGATTGGTGGTCTTTATAAATCACGTTTTAGTGCTGTAGCAATTCAAGGGCGATTTAATGGCTATTTCATGTTGCCATTGAAATGTGTGAATTTCGCGGTTCGTAACGGACAGACTTTTCGACATCAATTATTCTTATTCACAATAATTCTGACTCCTGAGCTTTCATTTGATGTACTTGTTCTAGCAATTTTCTGCTGTGGGTTCACTCCCCAAATATGGCAGTCAGCTGCTCTACTATATGGGGTTAAATTTGTAAATACATGTATAGGGTCAATTTGTGATTTTTACGCGTTTTAACCCTTCTAATGCTAAGGGTACTTTCGTTCGAAGCACAATTACGATGCAAAGATTTTTTGAAAACCATCTAAACCATGTCGTGTTGGTATACTTTGGACAGCTCTTGCTGAGTACTCTCAAATGAGTACCCATGTGCCAGGGTTTCAGTCATTTTTCAGGGTTTTTGCAACATTTTGTATTGGCCAAATTAGCCACCAGCAGCATAATGGTCAAAGCCTACACTTTTTCCTCAAAATCAGATCAACTGGAAGGATTTGGCCATTACTGAACCGAGTAAGAGACCAACTGTTAGAGAAGCTCCTACAGTACAGATAATCAATTCCTGTACCAGTCAGGGTCTTAGCCAGCAGGGTGTCTGGGTGTCTTTTGGACTCCCTAGTTCATGGAAAATACCTGATTTTAGGTAAAAAGACACCCTAGATTTTGGTACGTGTTTTTTATAAATACTTATTCAAAGTTAAATTTCAAAAAGTTTAACTTCAAAATAATAACAAAGACATTTCTTGAAGAATTAAGCATATAATTACTTCATTTGTTGATGTACATAATCAGTATAACGATTTTTACTTTTTCAATCAGGAATTTTGGACACCCTCAATTCTTGAAATACCAATCTGGACACCCTGTTATGAAAATCCTGGCCAAGTCCCAGGTACCAGTCGACTGGTCACCTGTCAGCAAAAGGGTAGATACTAGAAAAGTTGCCCTAGCATGCCCAGCAACATAATGAGGCATGCATATCCATGGCCGCTTATGAATGTTATGTTTAGCTGTGGCGTAACAGGTATGTAGTCTTTTCTATGCCCAAGCATAGGAATGGCAATTGGGCTTGCGGTCGTGTAAAATTCCCTGTCTGCCCGCACATTTGGGGCATGACTTTAATGTTGTTACTGTATAGGCTTAGTATAATGCTTTTGGCCAATTTCTTTATATCAGATATCACCAATACAGGGTCACTTCATGAATTTAATATTGCTACTGTATAAGGCTTAGTATAAGGCTTTTGGCCCATTTCTTTATATCAGATTTCACCAAAACATGGTCACTTCAAACATGTATTTTGGGTTTCACTGTTAACAAATTTGCTTCAAACTTGCCATAGTTAAAGAGTATGTAAAAATGAAAAGAAGTAACTTTCTTTTTTGTAAATCCTTTATTTATAAACCCTTTGTAAATGTGTCAAATGAGTACAGAACTTTAAAAATACAAGTGTAATATATGTACTACAAATACAATCTTCAAAACCATTCATTAAGAAGACACACTCAATACTGTACACTGTGTAGATTTTGCGCATATAAAGTAGTGTGCTCCGCAATTTTATATACTGATGCTCTTTGGTTTTAAACTTAGCATCAGTATATAAAATCGGTAATTGAGTCAGTTTTTCGCGTGTAGGTCTAGGCAACTGCCTCTGATACACAGTTCAATTTTTGTGTATGAGTGTTGAATAATAAGTTATCACGTCAACATGTTGTGAGATACTATAGTCTGTCTGACTCGAGTTAGGCAACCGCTTTTTCCACTTTTTTGTGACAAAACGTTCGAGTTTGCCATCCAAACTTGGCAAACCTCTTTGGAGGACTACTACATGTATGAACAATCATACATTTTGTCTCAACTGCGCAAAATGTTGCACATTACCGACAATACAATCTTGCGTGTTTGTCTGTTGCGAACAATACAAACATGCGAGATTGTATTGTTGGCAATGGGCACATTTTACAATGGGACCTAATGAGCAAAATCAACATTTTGCGAAGTTGAGACAAAATGTATGTTTATAGTAGTGCTTCTAACATGTTTGCCAAGTTTGGATGAAAAACTCGAACGTTCAGACAGACTATAGCACAGGGATCAGGTGCCAAAAAATGGTGCACAGTTTAATAAATGCAGACTACAGCAGTGCACAAAGTGTGCATTAACCCTTCCAATGCTCAGGCTACTTTTGTCCAAAGCACAAGGACGCAAGGATTTTTGAAAACCATCTAAACCCTGACATGTTGGATAGCTCTTGCTGAGCACTCTCAGATGAGTACCCAAATGCCAGGGTTTCAGTCATTTTTCAGGTTTTTGGCATCCTTTTGTATTAGCCAAATTAGCCACCAGCAGCAAAAGGGTGATCTCAACTGCCGCAATATAAACATGGTATACAGTATATGTTTATCATGGATCTACACGCGCACACACTCACACACACATTTCCAACCCAAATAAATCTTACTGACTGTCTTTTTACATACAAATCTCAAAAGTGTTTCATACTGTACAATTAAACAATTGATAGCTGGTTATATTTTTTAGTTTTATCACTGATGGACAGAAATTGAGATGAATAAGAGCAAAAGGCTACTTGCGACACTGTTGTTGAACTCACTTATACCAAATGTTTGATTTTTCAATTGAACAAAGATAATGGTGAATCAACCTTCAATCAGCAATCTGAATAAAAAGATAAAAGTATAAAATATATTTTCAGACCAGAAGGCGGCTATAAAAATGGGATTTCCTACCTTCTTCCATTCTAACTCAAAAGTACAATAAGTTAAGTTAAAACAACCAGTAATCCTCACAATGGTGAGTTCTCCTATACAACATGTAATGCTAACCTTTTAGCTGCAAAAATGCTCAAATGTGGGCACTATATCCGATATATCCAAAAAATGTATGTCGGTCCCTGAAAGGAGAATGCTTGTGACTAGCTATATTTGAGACATTCAAATCAACAGAGAACGAATATCACTTCATTATGAAGTGTATTTTGTCCATGGTTACTCAGCACTTTTACCCAACTACCATTTTCAACTTTTTCAAAACCTGGAAATCAAAACATCAAATGAAAACACTGTCTAATTAGATTCAGAAAATAGCAATTTCTTGGCCGAGTGATTTCCCCCTAACAAATAACCACTTCCATAACTTTCTTCTTATGCGAGGTACAACTACCCAATTTGGTATGCCTAATATTCAGGTGTCTACCTAACTGTATGCAAAATAGCAGAGTGCAGACCTGAGAGGAAGTGCCTAAGTTGGTGCCTTGAACATAGTATCACCACAAGGCTAGCCAGTACAATAAAGATATGAAATAATTGTCATGGATATGCAATTGAATATGATAACATGTCCTCACTTATAGAAATCTAGATTTTCTTGACAATATCTATTTAATAATCATACTGTTTGACAAATATTCTTTATATCTCTTCTTGAACTCATTTATAAGTTATATTTGAATGATTTTGATTTTTGTTTCTGATACATGTATTCAGCTTTGTTATAGGAGGAATGGTGCGATACAAATATGTTCAGATGTCCCTCACTACCTTTAGAAATGGACAATGTGCCTTAAAATTACATAATATACATAAATCTATACACTAACACATACACACTAAATACTTGGGAATGAAAGGGTCCAGTCAATGAAACCAATACAGGTCAATTGCGTGCTCACACAGACAGACATTAAATTTTCAGCTACAGTCTATCTGATGTTTTATAAATAATAGTTACAGTTGAACAGGTCATTCTAGGGTAGTTTTCCTCCTAGAATACGAAAATGAACTCTCATTTGTGGTTAAACTTACCAAATATCGGCAAGTTTTCCACGTGGAATAAACAAGAGTGAACAATCTTATTAAGGGTGGATTTTTACAATCGATGCACAGTTCAGACTGTTCACTTCAAAATAAGTCTGGTGGGACTACTCAACAAGAAGAAGTTACAATGCTAGTCCATAGCCGAAAGTAGGTCCTCTACGGGTACACATTTTTCCCGCATTGAAAAATCTTCCCTCAGCACCACATAGCGTCGACTACGATTGCTACCTTTATAAATAAACGTAAAAGGTACCTTTATATTCACCAAAATATATACAACCTACACTGATATTTTATCAATTAAAATGATATAATTGTGCAACAAAATATATATATATTTTTTTCAATATCTGAATGGCACCTCTTATAGGTTACTTAACAATGAAAGCACAGCTTTCATTTCAACCCATTTTTTTCTAACATCCGAATGGCACCTTTTATATAGCACAATCCCAGATTTCGTTCCTATCTATTTGAGATCCACCTTTTAACCGGGGTCCTGCTGAACCCAGACACTAACTAACCTGCTGTGCGTATCCAGAAAATATCCATATGCACTTGCTGACCTGCTAATGACCATTTGACTGGGTTGGTCCATAGGACCCCCTACAGAGACGGTACATGACCTAAAGCAGCCCCATTTTTAAGACCAACCCTAGAAATTTTGTTAAATGGCAAATTGCGGGTAACTACTCAAAATTCAAGTTGTGCCCCAAAATCCCTCAACAGTAAATTTTGTCCCCAGGTTGCAGTTAGCAGGGTAGGCTACATTCAGCAGGACAAGGGTTAAGGTTTAGAATAAATGGAATCCCAGCTTTCTTTCCCATCCATTTTTTTCTAACATCTGATTGCCATCTTTTACAGCTTGCGTATGGCACAATCCCAGCTTTTGTTCCGTTCCATATTAAGGTTTGTGATGCTAAGGCTACTTTCATCCAAAGCACAAGTACGCAAACATTTTCGAAAACCATCTAAAACCTATCAAGTTGGTATTCATTGGATAGCTCTGAGCACTGAGTACTCTCATATGAGTACCCATGTGACAGGGTTTCAGTCATTTTTGAGCTTTTTCACGTGTTTTTTTGTATCGGTCGAATTAGCCACCAGCAGCATAAGGATTAAGGTTTGTGCGTTATGAAATCCCAGCTTTCGTTCCAGAGGAAGCTCTTGACGTCCGCCTCCGTCATTGGCCAGACGCCGTACATGAAGACTCGTAGACGCAAGAACGCGTAGAAGGCGAGGAGGAACCATACCACCACGGCGGCCACCAGGAGGCGTTGCAATGCCCGCAGCCTGAAACGAGACGAGAAAATCACAGGTAAAGTACGGTGATATTTTGAAAATAACTTCACAAAATATTTCAAGGAGTTTTGTATGCCCAGTTCCGATGAGCAACTCCTTAACCCTAATGCTACTGGTGGCTAATTTGGCCCATTCAAAATGAGGCAGAAAACCTGAAAAATTACTGAAACCCTGGCATATGGGTACTCACCTGAGAGTACTCAGTGAGACCTATCCAATGAATACCAATATGACAGGGTTTAGATAGTTTTCAAAAATCTTTGCATCCTTGTGTTTGGATGAGAGTAATCTCAGCATTGGAAGGTTTAAAATATTTTCCAATAAAATATTTTTTTGTCGAAATTATCGAATTAATTTTTATAGAAGGCGAGAAGAATCCATACTACCACAGTGGCCACTAGGAGGCGCTGCACTCCTCGCAGCCTGAAACAAGATGAGGAAAATCACATTCCTAAACCTTCTGCGTGAAATTGTCGTCTTGTAACTTTTCAAATTAACTTCGCAAAATATCTAGTAGGACCAGTTCTGATAAGCAATTCTCCATACAATATTTTCCAACAAAATATATTTTTGTAAGAACTATCGCCAAAATTGACAGACCTATGATACTTGAGATATAAAATAAAAACAGCGACTTCAATATTTTTTGGAGCTAAGCATAAATTCAAAAAACATTTGAAGGAAAGTTGTATGTTAGTTCCTTTCTAATCAACATTTCTCCTTCAAATATTACCTGTAAAATGCTCATAGTAAAATATATTAATACAGGTGAACTTGGACATGACAGACTCAGTGGGCCCAGGAAAATTGATCCGTCATATGCAAAATCTGTCATACACATATGACACGTACTTGATATGCATGGGACTGGGACCAAGCATATCGTCCGTCATAGACAAAAGTCCGTCCTACAGGGGTCCGTCATATCCAAGTTCGCCTGTATATGTTATAACTTACCTGGTATTGTGATAAATATGGTCCATAAGAACAGGTATGAGTATAAGTTTGTAGAGCAATGCGGGGAGATAGTGATGTAGAAAGAGCATGCTGGAATCGTAGCATAGATGAGGTAAGAAGTGAAGTAAGTATCCTAAAACAAAGATCTCCCCTATCTCTCTATACTGGCGCCATTGCTCTGAAAATAGAAGTTAGAAATCAGGTAACAATCAGATGACAATCAGTTAAAAACCAGGTAACAGTCATAAAGGTAACAATAAGATAACAATCTGTTAAAAAACAGGTAACAGTCATGAAGAAATCAGTTAACAATCAGTAAAAAAAACAGTCATGTAGGGTAACAATTAGATGACAATCTGTTAAAAAAACAGGTAAAAGTCATGTAGAAAACAATTAACAATCAGTAAAAAAAAACAGTCATGTAGGGTAACAACTAGATGACAATCAGTACAAAAAAAAACAGGTAACAGTCATGTAGGAGTAATGTAGGTAACAATCAGATAACAATCAGTTCAGAGCAGGGACTTAGCCAGGACCCGTCTTACCTGTCTTTTGGACAGGTAGTTTCCTAAAAACCTCCTGTTTGGACAGGCAAAAATTTCTCTGATGATTTGTCAATTTTGACTTTTGGGGTGTAATTACCAAATATTTCCCTAACTAACCATCTTTTAGGACATAGCTGAAGTATAAATTGCTCTTTTGGACACACTAGGCCATCAAATGTAGCTGGTATAAGGATTTGAAGTAGATGAGTAGCTAAATCTGGACGGGCAGATATTTTGAAATTGCTTTTTTGGACAGGCAATTTTGAAATCCTGGCTAAGACCCTGGTTCACAGTAATGTAATAAACAAATAACATTCAGTTTAAAATCAGGTAACATACAAGGAATTATCAAGTGATATTTATGTCAGGAATCGACCTTAATGGTAAAGTAGATGTCAGCTGCCAATTATGTTACAATCAGGTGATCATTTTAAAGATAAGAGCACCTTGGGACCAGGGCAAAAGCATTCTAATTAGGGGGATTTCAATATCTCAGAGATCTTTTCTCAATGTACAAGGTACGAATGATACCAAGAAGTGTTCAGTATAGGAGGTGTTCGAAATGAGGTTTCACTGTAGTTTGGGCAAGTGAGGGCAATGCTATTGTCAGGCCCTGATCTGTAAAAATAGCCTTAGTCAGCAGGCCGTCTGGGCTCCTATTGACTCCCAAACCCTCAAAAATCACCCTTCAAGACACCCCCCCCCCCCCCCCCCCAAACTTGTGAGAAATTTTCTAAAATGTCAATTTCAATAATTGAATTTTTTCACCGCTACTGCTATGGCATTGTAAAGGTAAAGGTAAAGGTAAAGGTAAAGGTTTATAGTCTTGTATCCACCGAAGCGCTCACACAACCTTCCTCCCCTAGCAGGCACTGTACACACGAAACCATTTCAATCCCCCGGGGGGATATTCCAGAGCAACTGGCAGCATATAGCGCACACGCTCTAAGTACTGCCCTATTTATATTACATATAGAAATTATGTTTTATTTCATTAAGCAAATACATGTTTATGGTTGTATTATCTGAGTATATTGTAGTTTCCCTTGAAAATTAAGATGCCCCAAAATTTTACAATTGCCAATTTTGGGCACCCATTTTCTAAATCCTGGCTAAGACCCTGCCTGTGAATAGAATAGCTTTAATTTGGAGTGCTAAAAATCTTGCCTTACAGCCCTGCCAGAGAGTATTTGTGCTACTTGAAATTTGCGCATTCAAGCACTTAAACGAAGCAGATATAAAGCAGGATATTTATTTGAAGGGTGTTATTTTGGAGCTATCATGGGGAGCACGCAAAAGAGCAAAGATTAAATGCCTTTAACCCTTCCAATGCTGAGAGTAAGTTTGTCCAGAGCACAAGGGAGCAAAAACTTTTGAAAACCATCCAAACCCTGTCATGTTAGTATTCATAAGATAGCTCTCACTGAGTACTCTCAGATGAGTACCCATATACCAGGGTTTCAACCATTTTTTGGGATTTTTGCATCATTTTGTATTGGCCAAATTAGCCACCAGCAGCACAAGAGTTAAGAAATACCAGTTTTACAGTACCTTGTGATATGTCGTAGCACTGTCTTCTCCTTCGTAACACATACATCAGCAGTAGAGCACCATAGAGCACGAGACAGAAGGTGGCCATCAGCCAGATCACAGGATTACCAAGAAGATGAATCTGAGCCTGCGAATAAATTCAAATCATTACAGTCAAATCAGGCACCACGAACTAGAAAATATCATCAGTACTCCCGACTAGGGAGGCAGGTATAATCATAATTGGCACATATTTAATAAAAATCAATTTCTTTTCAATTTTTCCGGTGATGTCAGGTAAATTCTAATAAATCAGGGCTCAACATTGGTGCTTGCCCAATTGCCCCGGGCAAGTAGAATTTGTAAATTATAGCTGTGGGGCAAGTGAAAACTGCATCTTGCTTGCCCCACTGGGAAAGTACGTTTTGTATATTTCAGGTTTACTTTTGACAATGTGTGCAAGTTTCGTGGTCTGCCATCCAAGCTTGTCCTAGAAAATATGCTTTCACATGCCAGAACCATGTTCTTACTAACTTTGTTTTAAATGAAATATTATAAAATATTGTATACATTTTTTCAAGGGCAAGTGAAAGTTGGAGTAGGGCAAGTGAAAGTTAAATCTCACTTGCCCGTAGAGCAAGTCGCTGCAAAAGTTAACGTCGTGCCCTGTAAATCATTTCAGTTTGTCCAATACCTAATAGGTGTCACCGGTATAGAGTATCTGGCGAAGTCCCTGGCGCCAATTTCCAGTATTTACTTACATTACTGTCTGGGCTGATCCAGTAGGCTACTGTGGTGTCCAGGAATGGCCACTGTAGAGGCTCCGAGCTGTAGCGATGCTCGATGGCCGAGTCCTGTTTAGTAAGCAGCATCTTAATCTGAAACATTCATACCTAGCATTAATAAGGCAGTGCTTAGAGCTTGTGCGCTATGTGCTGCCAGCTGCTCTGGAATATCCCTCGGGGATTGAAATGGTTTCCATGTGTACAGGCCAGCTAGGGGAGGAAGGTTGTGTGAACATTTTGGTGGATACAAGACTATAAACCGAATACCTTTATAGACATATTATAAAAACCCAAGCGAAAGTTATCTTAAATGGAATCGTACTCTAAGTCCTGTTTTGTAAGTAGCATTTTAATCTAAAACATTCACATAGATATAGAAGTATTACAAAAAAAACAATCAAAAGTTATTTTCAATGGAATCGTACAGTAAGTCTTGTTTAGTCAGCGGCACTTCCATTTGAAATATCCATACACAGACATGTTATAAAACTACAAGCGTAAGCTACTTTTATGCATTCATATGCAGAGCCTTGCTTTGTGAGCAGCATTTCAATATGAAACAACCATACACTTGTGCTTCAGAGAAACTTGATATTATACCACATATGTGGTAGGAAATATTTCATTATTTTTTGCAAGTGTTAAGACATGATCTAGCCTTGATGTGGCAGAAAAAGTGATGATAAACAAAAAGACATTCACCTGTAATTCTAGAAATTTTGTCCAGAAGCTCAGCTTTGTTGGTTCCGTGGGAATCATCTCAGATTTGAGTAGTTCCTTGGATCTATTCTCCTCATCAGGATCTGAAACATAAGACAGCAAAGAAATTAATACTTTAATTTCTGACTTAAGCGGTATTTTTCTGACCAAAATTATTTTTTTCTGACTTTAAGAATGCTTAAAGGTGAAATGTTAATCACGCTTCCACCCCCACCCCCCCCCCCCCCCCCCCCAAAAAAAGCAACTTATTCCATTTTTTTTTTTTACAAATTTACTTTTTATTTTCATGCAACTTTATGCCTGTCAGGATGTCATTGACATATAGAGAGTAAAAGTAGGTGCGGGTAAAAGGTAGGGATTGGCACTTTTAAAATTTTGATACTTCCATAGTGACACAATATCTTAACAATATTTTTAACAATACTGCCTGCCTCCCAGAGACCTACTCCCTACTGTTGTTTAATTTAGCCTTCCTGTGGAAAGGTACTTTAAGAAATTAAGTAAATTATATATACATATATATTTCATCTTAAACAATAAAATATGATACTAATCTTTTTTGATACAATACTTTTTTCCTGGTGATATCAGCATTTAGTATCGTATCAAAAATAACCCATACCTATCCCTGACCCTCATGCTGCTGGTGGCTAATTTGGCCAATACAAGCTAATGCAAGAAAACTAAAAAATGACTGAAACCCTGGCATATGGGTACTCATCTGAGAGTACTTGGCGAGAGCTATCCAATGAATACCAACACGAAAGGATTTAAATGATTTTCACAAGTCTTTGCATTCTTGTGCTTCGGACGAAAGTAGCCTCAGCATTGGAAAGGCTAAAAAAAGCTGACACTTACTTCTCGTATACTTATGTTCCTCGACGTTCCACACTGTTGACTCCTGATTGGTCACCTTATCAGTGGCGACCTCTAGTTGATGAAATCCCCAGTCCGGCAAACTCTTCCCTGTCACCTGAAAAAAAGTGGGAACAGGGTCTTATCCAGGATTTCAAAAGTACCTGTCCAAAACAGCAATTCCAAATTTAATAGCCTATTGTGTCTAAAAAAAAGCAATTTACACTTCAACTATGCCCTCAATGATGGTTGGGTAGGAAAATTTTGGTTATTACCCCCATAAAGTTAAAATTGAAAATTCTCTAAAGAAATTTTTGCCTGTCCAAAAAGGAGGTTTTCAGGAAACTGCCAAAAGACAGGCAGGACAGGTCCTGGCTAAGTCACTGAGTGGGAATGACCTGTTCATTGAATCCATGAGAAATGACCATCAGGGTCCTATCCAGGATTTAGAAACTGGGTGCCCAAAAAAGGCAATTGTAATACGTTTGGGCATACAGATATCAACCTGCCACCTGCCAGCATGGCATCTGGACATCATTTAGACACCCAAACCCACAAAAAACACCCCTCAGGACACCTAAATAAGAATTAAGAAATACGAATTTCATCTAGCTCCGGTTTAAATTTCATTTAAAAACAAGAATCATAAATGGCAGAACTGATTTAATGAAAAATGGGTATGAGTGACTATGATTACGATCACAGCACATCTCGTCCGCCATGTTGTTTATCGATCTCAACAACAGCCAGCTCATTCGTAGTAGTGCAGATTTATGGCTGAGATCGAAAATATAGATGGAATTTCTTACCCAAAAATATTGGGTATATAGTTAAAGACCTGCTGAATCTTTCGATGTAAGTATTTTCTTTAATTTCAGAATATTTCGCCTTCAAATCTTTGCTCAAGTAACTCTGTCTGAATATTCATGATGCAAGTTAAAGATTGATGCCACGGCTTTTTGTTTACATGTTAAATTTCTTCCTTTTTCAGGCCACAAACATCATAAGACTAAAATCTAAATATATATTTAGAAACTGGGTGCCCAAAAAAGGCAATTGTAATACGTTTGGGCATACAGATATCAACCTGCCACCTGCCAGCATGGCATCTGGACATCATTTAGACACCCAAACCCACAAAAAAAAAACTCAGGACACCTAAATATATATGTGAGGAAAATTCTTAAAATTTCAATCAAAAGCATATATAATACAATTGATTGTTTCCCCAAAACAGTATGTCACTGACATTGCAAAAGGATAATATGCCTTATTCAAAAACGTAATTACGTGTTTAGGGTTGTATTAAGAGTACATTACGGTCTCCCTTGAGTTATAGGACACCCCAAAATTTTTAAATGCTAACTAATTAAGAACTCTTCTTGAAATATTTTTTCGATCTGTGATTAATTTCAAAGTAATTTTTCCTCCCCTAATATGAGCACTTGCCATGGAAATCCCCAGGCATGAATGGGTTAAAATATACTCTTCGTATTTACCGTGAGAGCTTGCGACGTGTTGACATGGTGCAGGCGTACATGTGACTGAATGGTCTTCCACACATTACCAGCTTCCTTCTTATTCACTATTTCCTGGAAAGAGAGGCATGGGAAAAGGTGTGACAACGCCCAAGACATGTCAGTGTAGGGAATGCAGGGCTCGAAATTAAGATTTTTTCCAGGGAGCCCAATTGCATCTTCATAAGCTTCAGAAAAGTGTTCTGTAAGTCAAACAGTGCATTTTTGGGCTCCCTGCAGAAATTTGAAGGAGCCGCAGGAGCATTCAAGGGAGCCCTCGGCTCCCGTCACCCCCTAATTTCGAGCCCTGGAATGGTCCCAGTACTCGATACGATACCAAATATCCAGATCAAATAGCTTGTCTGCTACCTGGATATGGCAGAACAAAGGCAGTTTGCCATAATCAGTGAACTTCCTAATGTTGACTGTGCTTAGTTGAGTTCAGATTGTAAATTTCCCCATAAAAATGTGTGACGCCATAATGTAATGGGATTTATTGGCCAAAATCCAGTACTACACTCTTCATGTTTGACGATCTTACAAAATTTTGGTCCACCATAGACATGTGACATGTCAAAATAAACCTTGAATCTGGCACAACATTCTGACAGCCAATTGCCTTATTTTTGATCTATGTAGGTATTTCAGATTGGCAGGCCAGACTCTTCCTTCAATGAATTTGATTCCCTCGCACAGACAAATATATATATATATATATATATATATATGTATGTATGTATGTATGTATGTATGTATGTATGTATGTATGTATGTATGTATATATGTATATATATATATATATATATATATATATATATATATATATATATATATATATATATATATATATATATATATATATATATATATATATATATATATATACAGTTAAACCTCTATTAAGCGACCGCTAAAGGGAAATGTCAAAAGTGTTCTTTTAAGGAGGTGGTCTCTTAAAAAGGGGTTGAGGGTCTGAGCGAGATTATGAAAATTTCCAACAATGACCTCGAATTATTGAGGTTGTTATGTTTAGCTGCGTTTGTTGAAATTTCTTCATTAATATTTTAAGAATAAAACAATTCCGAAAAATAAGAGTTGAACAATATCATTAATTGAGGACCCTCAGAAATGATATACTTTCAAACTTTTACCGATTATTTCATTATTATATTGTGCCCTTTCCAATATACAAGGCGTAGAGGCATTCAAGTGGCCGTTGAATGAAGGACAATTTACTCTTAGGGATAAGATTTTATGGTCGTTTGTCGCGTCAAGCAAGTGGTCGCTTAATCAAGGTAAAATATAGAGGGAATAGCCTTGGGGGGATTTGAAACGGTTGTTCAAGGCAAGTGGTCGTTTAAGAGAAGTGGTCGTTGAGGCAAGTTTGACTGTATATATACATATACATATATATATATATATATATATATATATATATATATATATATATATATATATATATATATATATATATATATATATATATATATATATATATGTATGCATGCATGGTTCTCCTGGTCATGTTACCTCAAATGCATTGATGCGAGTGTGGCATTGGAAGGGTTTAGGTAGGCCCTGGTCTTTCTAGGCTCTAGAAAGGTTGCTTTTAGGTTGGAATATTGCATAACTTACCACTTTCCATAGGTTTTGTGTCGGTATTGAGATATTATAGTCTATGTAGCATGTCACTTCTTGGTTAATAGGTGTTACAGGTGCCGCCACATCATGGCTGAAAGAAACAACAATAAAGTCATGAAAAACATTCATTCATTTTCTAGAAATAAGCCCTATTAACCCTTTCAATGCTGAGGCTACTTTCATCCAAATCACAAGGATGCAAAGATCTTTAATTACCATCTAAACTCTGTCGTGTTGGTATTCATTAGAAAGCTCACACTGAGTACTCTCAAATGAGTACCCATATGGCAGGGTTTCAGTCATTTTTCAGCTTTTTTGCACCATTTCGTATTGGCAAAAATAACCACCAGCAGCATAAGGGTTTAACTCATATGCTGGTGGTGGCTACTTTTGCTGATACAAAATGATGCAAAATTCTGAAAAATGACTTAAATGGGTATTTATCTGAGAGTACTTGGCGAGAGCTATCCAATGAATACCAACATGACAGGTTTTAGATGGTTTTCAAAAACTTCTGTATCCTTCAGTGCTCCGGCTAAAAGTAGCTTCACCATTGTAAGGGTTAAATTGCTTGTCAACTTATGTACAAGGTACAGGCTCCTAGCCATATTAGCCACCAGCAGCATAAGGGTTAAGGAATCAGTAACTGTTACTGCTTTCTCCCATTCATAGTCTGAAAAAGTGTGTGTGGTACATGACATACGGCACACTTTTTGATCCTATGATCTCTAGGCTGCCTAACTACAAAGGCTGTACCCAAGGATATTGAGCATGAGAACTCAGTAACCCAAGGTAATTGTCAGTGCTCAGTCATGGTTGTCTTGGCCTGTGATTTGTGCAGTTTCAGCAGCTGTGGTGTATGTGATATTGTATCGAGTTACTCAGTAATGTCTTGTAACACCTCCGGTATATCACATAGACCACAGCCAACTTAACCCTTATGCTGCTGGTGGCTAAATTGGCCAATACAAAATGATGCAAAAAAACTAGAAAATAACTGAAACCCCGGCTCATGGTTACTCATCTTAGAGTGCTCAACGAGAGCTTTCCTATGAATACCAACACGACATGGTTCTAATGATTTTCATATTTTTTTTCATTTTTCAATTGTGTGCCATTGAAAGGCTTAAGAACATCCTATTACTATACCCTTTGGAAGCTGTTGTGTAGGTGAAAATGCATTGGGTTACTCAGCTTTGCTTCAAACACCTTAGGTACATCACATACACCATGGTGTCCTCAGGTTTATTTATCACTTACCTGTTAAGTGCCCTGGTGGTCATGCCATGAACTAATTGAACAACATCCCCATCACGCACAGGTTTGGCGGGATCATCTACCGTCAATTGGTTTCTGTAGAAAAAGAAGTTCATATATATATATATACATATATATATAAATACATTTTTGCCCTAAAGGCCTCCACAAACATCTTAGTAGAAAAGAGCCCTACTGAACTCAACGAATTACAATGAAATATGTGCAAAATCTTGTCTTAGAATTAACAATGGAGCTAATTTTCCAACTTACACATTAGGATGCTTGACAATCCACCAGTTATTGACGTCTTTAAATGGATAACATGTAACTTGCTGTTGATGGCTGCTGCCTCTCCCATCTGGGTATCTACAAAGAAAGAATTGGAGAAAAAAATAAATCAAAAAAATTCCATCCAAACATCAAAAGACAATCTAGAAACAATAAATATCTTTTCCGAGAGTGCAATATCAAGCTCCTTGCCAAGGGCTTAGCCGTAATGCGTCCAGCATGTCATTTGGACACGCAGAACACTGTTTTTTGACAGTTTGGACACCCAACATTTTATGACAGAATTTGCTGAAGATGACTTTTCTTAGAAGATAGAAGATGTAGAAGCTGTATTGTCACTTTTATAAGACACACAAAGCAGTATCTGGCCTAAAAAAGCAAAATCTGTAAAGGTCTTGGGTCTATCTTATTAGTAGTATGTATTTTGTATTACACTTTGGACACACAAAAGTCTATGAAACCTCTATTTGGACACCCTGTTTCCAAATATCGGCTAAGACCCTGCAGTCCTTGCTTACAGCGCTGTACCTTCAGAGGCAACACATGGTTAATATCACTTTCCTCATACCAACGTAGCATTCATTTGTTATCTTATATGATTATGCAGTGTAGTGACCTATTAACTATTTTAGGTCAGTATTATAAATATTAACAATTATGATAATAAATGTTTAAAATTAGCATTATTAATTTAGTGAAGTCAAACAATAGCAGTGAGGTTAAAATAGGCTACCGACATCAAAGAAAAAAAGTAAACGATTCTAAAGGATATACAGGGCGTGGTTGTTACCCTCTATATTAAAAACACATTTTCAGGAGAAGTCACTGGTTCCTGCTGGCTCTTCTCCAGTCATTTTAGTATTGGCCTTGAATGAGATGAAGAGCCAGCTCTTAACATTTCCCAACAAAAGTATTACATTAGAACAGTTATCAGCAATCTAATAGTATACCACTAACTAACTTCAAATGTGTTTTATATAGTGGCATACGCAAAGTAAATAGTTTTCGAAAATGTGACCCAATCACGGTCGACTAATGACAAATGCGGAACTGTGGTCTATTAATATCCATCAGTGGCTATGCAACAAAATGCGAAGACGCCCATAGAGGCGTAAAGAGTACCTAATTCCGCAATGTGACAAAATAAAGAATATTTCTTTCAATAGAAATATTCTTAACTATTTACAATTTTGATAAAGTTATAGTTGACCAGTTTTATTCAATCAAATAACTTGCAAAAGTTACAATTTGGTCACTACTCTAAGCACATTACTGTACTTCAATCTACCTTTAAATAGCATCATTGGCTGGGTTAAGGCAAGCACAACCTCCGGATTGTTGTGTTTCTCCCACCTCCCTGTTGATTATCATCAGGTCGGGAGCGTGAGGAAAATGCTAATAATTAAGTAGGGTGTGTCGGTGGTTGGCTCCGGCACCCCTCACTGACCGCGTCGTACGTGGTCTGCCCTAATGACTGTGTGGTCTGAGGAGTTGCTAATGACTGCTAGCTGTCTCTCATCACTGCCTGAGGTTTGAATCCCTGCTGCGGCATGAGAGAATGATGCTATTTACGTGGGATCAAGCGGCGGATAAATTTTTCCCTATCAGCCACACCTGCCGCTGTGCACCCTAGCAGCAACTTGGCAGAAAAACTGACAAAAAAATGAAAATCCCAAACTATCGTCTCAACGTGTTCTTGAGCGGCAGTGCAGGCAGGGTCTACCAACTGCAAGATCGAATTCGTGTAGCATTTGATACCTTCACTACCCTAACCCCGAGAATACTCGTAGCATTAAAAAATTACGAACAAATATGAAAAATGAACTGAATGACCATCTGCAAGATCGCAGTTTGTGTAGAATGCGATACCTTCACTACCTTACCCTCGAGAATACTCCTAGCATTAAGAAATTACAAACAAATACTGTAGAAAAAATATATGACGCGTGTCCCAAATATAGCGAATTTGGGAATTGTCGCATCATAGCGTATCTTTATGTTACCGACGGTAGCCGCCGCTGACAGCGCCAGTACAGTAAGAAAAAAGTACAGCGTGTTTATATATAGCGAAGCGGAACCACACGCTATGTACGCTATATATAAACAGACGCTAACATTGTGTGTTCTACATTAAGTAAATTTTACTGAATGACCAAAGTTTGAAGAGAATAACTAGGACGAGTGCAAATGACATGCGCTACAGCTGGTTTAATATCTTATTTATCAATTTCATATCTGTTAGCCAAGCTTTCTGAACTATTGATACATATGTTTTGTAGCCCTAAGTGTGTGGTCGCAGAGATATCTGTTTGCTCTGATATTTCTTTTCCATTAAAAGAATTGCCAAACAAAAAATGAGGGTTGAGAAGATAGAACTAGAATTAATCATGAGTGATGTTGCAATCAGATATCTAGGTGCTCTGATCTTTTTTGCCAATATGAAAAAAATCATTATTTCAGTCTGCGGGGCGGGTACTTTCTATTTATAAATCAATAGTTGTTATTTTGTTTTCATTTTTGCATTTACACCATTTGAAATTAGCCCAAAAGTATGTCTATATTAGACAGATATTACATGTACCTGGATGCTAGGGCCTTTTTGTTACTATTGTGAAAGCTTTAACATGTCCAGAGCATCATGGTTGATTGTAAACCCGCATTAACCAATGATTAAAGATAATTGGTTTCGCATAGTTTGTTTAGGGTTGTCCTGCCACGGAAAAATCAGTGATATTAATATTTCATATTTTCCATTCAATATAACTCCATTCTCTGAGTGCAATTTAACTGCCACCAGACTCCCTGCAGGGCTTGTAACATTGTAAAAGATAAATAACTATATAATAAATCTCAATTATTTCTTAACGGAAAAGTGCTAAGAAAGTTATATGGAAATAAATATGTAATTTCATTTGGTACAAGTTTGCTACATATTCAAGTCTCCATCATAATCAGCAGTGTTCTCACGCACAACAGGTTATCAGGTCACCTTATTACTCAGATAGCAAGTTTCAGTTTCGCTTTGCCACTTCCGTGTAGAAATGATAACCAACTAAATCCCTGCGTTCCTTAAGGTCTGACCTTTGTATTTTGATGGATATTGTGAATTATCAAAAAGAAAGTTGTTTGTTTAATCAATAGGAACATGTTTTATAGTGAACCTTATCTAAAACAAGCTGTTTCATAGCAGTTATTTTATCACTCTTTTAGGCTTAATGTTTAAGTTGTAAATAGGTTACTTCCTTTCCATCTTACAAATTCCATTCACATAACCCATTCATGCCTGTAGCAGCCATAATCTCCTGACTATTTAGGTGATATGTCTCTCAAATGTGAGAGATCTTCCCTATCTACCCCATCTGCAAGTTAGCTGTTTCCAATTATTTCAGCTTTGTATTCATCTGCTTTTTATTCTTGATAATCAAATATATAACACTTCTTTGAAATAAAAATACTCACCCTTTTTTCTTAATTGCTTTGTACATACAATTAATAGATTTGCAACAAATGTTTTTCTTGTTGGGTCATCATAGACCTCAAAGATCTTTTTGTAATCAGCTATTTTTATATTATCACCTGCAATATCACAAAGCCATTTTTCAGCTTTTTTCCATAATAAGGCTTACTTAGAACATCCTATTATTGTATGACATAATAAATGTTGATGTAACACAGTAGCTACATTATTGTTAGTCCTTAATCTTCATTTCAAACAGTAATTTATTTGTAGCAGCACTATTATGTACTATTTTAACCTGTATGTATCAGTTATATATACCTCTAGGAGTTTTTTGTACACATTTTAAAGGAGGAACATAGAGAAAAGAAATCACAATTAGGCCAGTTCTTTTAGTAGTTCTTAAAATGGTGTACTTAAAAAAATACTATTAAGGGTTAGGTGTACTCATTTCAAGATGGCACCTTAGCAAAATAGGAAGCAAAATATGTTCATATGTTTTCATGTATGTTTAACGGTGAATCAACAAAAGAAACCTCGAAGAAAGCCCAAGGTATCAATTCATATGCAAATTAGGTAAATAAACTTTATTTTTAGGAAAACCCAGCTTGAACAGCTATTAACTCCCCACTACAACCGTGAGCTTCTATTCTATTTATCCCATAATTCACATATACACTAAGTGTATGTGTGGTGGGGTCACAAGGTTAAACCACTATTCCATGCTGGAAGCGAGTGATAGTCAGACTCAGCTAGGGGAGATTCTCATTAATAGGTGCGGCAGGTATCTGCAGGTTTCAGTTTTGCTTCGCCACTCACGTGACCCACATGTACAAATGATAACAAACTAAGCCCCTGCATAAGTAGCTTCATAAGAAAAGCGTCACACTACTGAGGAGCATTGAGCAAGGGGACAGTTCAGTATTACAGTCATGGCAGCGGAAGAGAGTTCACTACATCACTTGGTAGAATGTTCGCTGTGCAAGAGCGAATACAAGCAGCCGAGGATTTTACCCTGTGGGCATATTTTCTGTGAGGACTGCTTGCATCAATATGCCAAAAGGAATTCCCAACCAGGAGGAAAATTTAATTGTCCATGTTGTGGACTAGACGTTGCCATTCCTGAGGAGGGCGTGTCTGGATTTCCTCAAAACTTTGATTTAAACCTTCTTCAAAAAGTAATTATGGCAAAGATCAGCAGCACTGCTTTACAGGGGGGCGCCACTGGCGGAAAGGAAAATCCTTTACTGGAAAATATATCCTGCAAGAAGCATCCAAACCAAAACTTAGCCATGTACTGTGAAAGGTGTGAGGAAGCTATCTGTACAAAATGTGTAGGTGAACATAAAGAGCACTGTGTAATTGATCTTGACAAAAAGGGCGCTCTTGACAAAACCTCTCTTGCCAAGACTAGAGAGTTAGTAAAACTAGTGAGTCTACGCCAGGACAATATGATTGATGCTTGTGTCAAAGAGAGGGTGGAAAACACGAATGCAGCTGATAGGGTCAAGGCAGAATTTAAGAAGCAGTATGATGAACTTTGCAAAGAACAGCTCAGGGTCCTTGAAGGACGTAATGCTCACATAAGTGAGCTATGTGCTGGAATGGATGCATGGCTTGTCATAAAGATAGAAGAGGGTGCGGTACTGTCTGCAACACTGAAAAGCTGTATAGAAAAACATGATGAGTTACTAAAGAGTGACAACACCCTGATTGTCATGGAAGAGAAACGAAAACTGGAGCCTGTGATTGAAGAGCTGACTAATATCAACATTGATACTGGATTCGAGGAAACAATTCAGTGGACCTTCACTCCTGGAAAACTAGACGCTAAAACAATTGAGCAGATGTTTGGGGAACTGGAGACAGCATTTATAAAATGTGCTCATAGCACAACATCAACAGTCCTGGAAAAGGGCAGGGGAAGTCTTGTAAAGATGCCTGTTCTCAGGCACTCAATTGAGTGTCCAGGAATTAATGTGAAAGATGTAACCTTGTGTAAAGATGGAAGTATCATTGCTGCATTTTATGATTTTGACAACTTGCACATGTACTCAGGAACTGCTGTTCACAAGGGTACAATTCATTTAGATACTTCTCCATGCAGTGTAATTGAGCTTCTAGATGGTAATATAGCCATCAGTTGCCCTAAAAAGAAAGTCATCGAGGTCTACAGCAGAAGTGGGACTCATGTCAACACGATGGCTGTAAGTCAAGGAAGCCCCTATGGGATAGCTCTGCTAAACAATGGTGCTCTAGCTGTCTGTTACCCCTATGAGGAATGTGTTAAAGTCTTTAGCAGTACTATTCCAAGGGACAGTAGGGTTGTGTCAGTCATCAGGAAGTTTACACTTCAGGGAACTGAGCAGCAGGATGAGAGAGGTCAGCCTGAGGAGCAGGTATTTGAATGTCCTATTTATGTAACAGCTCATGGCGAGAAGGGTATGATTGTGTCAGACGATTTCGCCAATGCAGTCAATGCCCTTACTTTAGGAGAAGATGAATACACCTGCCAGTGGAGGTATGGAGGTAAGGAAGGCAGAGGACCAGGCATGCTGAACGAGCCCCGTGGTGTGGCTACAGACAGGCAGGGCAGTGTGCTCATTGCTGACTCTCTCAACCACAGAGTTCTCCTGCTCTCTCCTGAAGGTGAGATGCTGCAGGAGCTGCTGACCAAGGAGGATGGTTTGTACCATCCAAAATCAATATCAATGAGAGGAGAAAAACTTGTGGTCGGCATGGACAATCAAATTCACATATATGACTTCTAGTACTGAGCACATGTATATGGAACTTATTCAGAAAACATATAATTCTTATTCATGCTTAAAGAAAAGAATCCTAAAAAAACTGGCAATTTTTCTACAAGTGCTCTTTTTGAATTTTTGAATAAAAATTTGCAAAGCAAGCATATTATGTATTCAATCAGTTCAGTAATTGTCAGCCTTCTTGGAAGCACGACAATATAAGTTGTCTGCTCTTATGTAGTTAAATTTGTGTTGTTATCAATATTTACTGAGTGCAGGTCTAGTTCTAAATCAACCTCTCAGAGAGAGTTCTGTTTTGCTTCTGCATTTATTCTTAAGAGAAAATCATCTGTTCTGCTTAGACAATGGGAATGGAGCTATGACCAGAGTCTGTGTGTCAAAGAGAAACAGAGAAAAGGAGTTCTGCCTTTATTCCATGGGGAAATGTTCTGTTCTGCTAGGACAATGGCGACACCGCTATGACATGGATCTGTGTGTCAAAGAGAAACAACTAGTTCTGTTTTACTTTTGATTTTATTCTATGTGGAAATTATCTGTTCTGCAAAGATGATGGGAACCATGGTCTTACCCAGCTGGGCGTCTGGGTGTCTTTTTGGACACCCAAACCCTTAAAAAGCACCCCTCAGGATACCCAATTTTTTTTGTGAGGAATTTCTTAAAATGGCAATCTCAAGCATAAAATTTATATTTTTCAGCTCTTTATAATTCCCATGACATTGTATGAGGATATTATGCCTTTTCTTAATAAATTTATACATGTTTATGGTTGAAATCTGAGTATATTGTAGTCCCCCTTAAAAATTTGGACGCCCAAAAATTTTACTATTGGCAATTTCGGTCACCCAGTTTCTAAATCCTGGCTAAGACCCTGATGGGAACGCAGCTATGACCAGGACCTGTGTGTCAAAGAGAAACAGAAAGAGAGGGAGATGGAGTTCCATTTTACTTTTGCTTTTACTCTATAGGGAAATTATTTGTTCTGCTAGGACGATGGGAATGCAGCTATGGCCAGGATCTGCATGTCAAAGAGAGAGAAACAGGGAGATATAGAGTTCTATTTTACCTCTGCTTTTATTGTAAGGAAATTATCTGTTGTCGCAGGATGATGATTTCTAGAATTTTTTTACGAGGGTGAAATACACAAATTGCCACCACTCCCTCAGACGGGGGCAATAGGCCTTATTCAGAACTAGCGGACAAGCCAAGTGCCTGAGCGTTATTTTTATTACCCTGGGTCAAGCTTCTTATCTCAGTGGCAGGTACTACATACCTTCATAACAGAAACAGTCCTAACCAAGGGATGATTTCATAGTATTTATTCCTAATTTGTAAATATCAGAGATGGAATCTTCATTACTATCACTACCTAAAGGAACTTAAAACCTATTTACAAGACAGGGGTATAATAGTAGATAATATAAGGAGATTTGAACTGGTTTCTTTATGTGAAGCAGTCACCACCCTTGATCTAGAGAAAGACCCAGATGGATTGATGAAGACAACAAGTGGACTTGTATTGCCAAATCCATCTTTAATCAATGAAAATAGAGAGAACTTATCAATCTTGCCTCCTATCTCTATATTTGACATATACCAACACTTATTGCCATTTTCTGTTAATGAAACCCTCCACAATTATAACAAGTTAGAGGGCTTTACTATGTATAAAGATGGCCATGTACTTAATGTGCAGAAAGTGACTTTTCCTTATGCTTCAGATTATTTTGCTATAAAAAGTCAAGTAAAACCCAGAACAAAGGTAAAGATCCATGTAGCAGCCTATCCTACTACAACCTATGGATTATCCTATCATATGTATCCACACAGGTGTTTATTGTCTCTGCATATTGTAACCACAAAGGGGCCATAGATGGAGGCTGCAGGCATATTGCTGGAACCATTGGAACTAATGGAGTTTGGAAATGACTCAAACCAAGGTAGTGTCACACCACAGCCCTGTACGTGGGTAAGAAGGAGCCGAAAAATATTGCTAATATTGTGCCGGTTACAGATTTAGAAACCAACACCCAGCACACTCTACTGCACGTAAAAAATACTGTAGATTCACAAAGTATTGTGTAGAGTAAATTTTGTAAATTTACAGATAATCAATTTTTACGTTTTCTAATTTTGCGCTAGCTATACACTTTAAGTGGCAGCACTAATCATTGCGAGTTTTAATTTTGTAACCAAGGCTTAACCCCAAAATTAAACTAACGCAATCTTTTGCGAATTTACAGTACCCAAGCCTTGCAATCACACCCCTCTGGCCTCAGATGTAATATTTCCGCAAATTGTTGATTTCTTCAAAATTGTTTGAGTGAATGCTTTAGTGACCATAATAAGGTTAGATTAAAGACAAAAATTTGTTAGAAAAAAATACTGATATTGATATGAACAACTTAATATCTTTTTTATTCAGTATGCCAGTGGATGCCTCTCCCTACCTAATACTTAGTACCTGTATGAACAGAACTCAAGTACCACTAGCATACTGATACCCTCTTCATACTATTCCTAGGAGCATACAAGAAGAACTCTTTGTACATGTATACAAATACTCTACCATAGTTTTGGTATCAATCTATATGTTAAGGTTTTTTAGTGTGTAAGTATGTGATAACAAACTGACCTTTGAGCACACAAAGTGGTGTGCTTTGATTTTGTCAACATTCAGATGTTCGTGTTGATGACCACAGGCCTTGATTCTCCATAGACATTTGTCTAGGTTGGTTTTTGGCTTGGGAAATGAAATAAACCATACCCCAACCACATGTGGTCGGTCCTTGTACCTAGTATCACTATTGCAAGTTCCTCACAAGGTCCTTTTTTCACCATTCTTATAAAAACTCTATAAATCCTTCAAAATATCACACAAAATACTGAGGGGCCATGTATTCCCTATGGGGAAGCACTGGTGGACCTGCAATGTTTGGGCCTCTATTACGTGACAGATAAGCCACGGCGGCTATTCCAGATTACACCTATTGTTGAAATTTGTCCTTCCGAAGCATGGAACTGCAGTTTTTCACCTTCAGACCTTCGGAAAGGTATACCTCTGTATATACAATTTGCATGTAGCTTAAGTTAGATAAAATAAGGTGCCCTCTTTTCCGTAGTGTTCTTTCCTCCATATTTCATAAGCCTATGGTAAATAACTGTGGGGAAAAGCTATTAGAAAAAAATGTGTTCTACTTTCCAGTTTTTTATCACACAAATTTCACACCCTTTAGGGAGGGTACTTTCATGATGTATAATTCATTCCCCATTAGACGACTTAAATCCATTCAGGTTATGTATACTTTGTATGAGCTGAATATTAAAATAAAGGTAGGGTAGAGGAAAATGTTGAAAACATATTCATAAAAATTCATGAAAAAATCAACAAGAGTACAAATACATTATTGCATTGATATATAATCTGATTAAGAAGGATGAGGTAACAATTCAGAAAATTGTATCAGAAAGTATCAGAGTGGGCAATTCAATTTCATGTTCGAAAGTTACAATTCACCTTTTTGCTGTCTTGGAAATATTGTAAAGTAATTATGGTCTCTCCTGTACCTGATGCCTTAGTGAAACCATTTTTGTATACACTGTCACATATTTGAGAGTTGTACCAAATTGGTGAGGAATATGCACTTACTGTACGCATGTTTCAGGATTTATTGAAAAAATATTACAAGCTTATAGTGTATCCCTCTAAACTCTGTTGTCACGTGGATTCTTTATTTAGTCCATGAATATGTCATCATAATACATTTCATTAAACTTGTATTGCTATAGAAAAATGCCCCATCCATCCTTGATATTTATTATCTTCTTAGCCAAGCCATTTTCAACCTCTCATCAAAGAGTGCAATACTTGTTGAGTCCACTAGCATCAACAATTTTCAGCCAAGTCTTTCCCAAATATGAATTATTTTTGAAGATATTTATGTATGCATCCCAGCATGTGAATGCTCCAGTAGGAAATAAATTAACTGCATATGAGACATTCAGACTCAATCTTGATATTTACAAGATTAAAAATTAACCCGGTGCTACACTAAATGAATTAAACATAGAATGTTCAGACTTTATTGTTATCTTATGAAGTCTTAAAATTTACCCCCAAGTTAAGCTAAATGAAATAAGAAATAGAATGCACAAACTTAATTATGATTTTCGTAAGCTTTAGAACTAAACCATAGCTAAGCTAAATAAGAAAAAACCCTATCCAAACTAAATGTAATGAACATAGCCCTCCTGGTATCAATATATATACGAGCAGCTCCCCGTGCGCTGCACGGTTTTGGATTCTCAGTCATACTCAATCATGCGCAGGAAGTAAAGAGGCAGAGAATAAAACAGAACACAATCAAACTGCTTTCACCACTCAAAACATTAAAACCCTTACTGAACCATTGGCATCGCTCAGGGTTTAATGAACGATCTTAAGGTTTGCTGGCTATTAGTGGATTAATAAACCATTTAAGGATGAAAATGATATGTACTTGCCATCATGCTTTACATAATACATTCATATAATGGCAGTGATCAACTTAAAGAAACAAACACGTGTGTGTGTGTGTGTGTGTGTGGCAATTAAACTGTTAAATGAATAAATCAACATGTTCTGGCAATGAATGGGTTAATTTAACAACTTTTGATATATTCTTGGTAGGTAAAGGGTAAAATGAATGGTCATCAGGTACTCTGGCCATGAATGGGTTACTTGAATAACCCTTAATATTTCCTGGGTTACAAACGATTAAACAATTGATATTTAGGTGAATTGGCCAAGAATGGGTTAACTTAACAACCTTTGTTATATTCTTGGTGGGTAAAGGGTCAAATGAATTGTCATCGGGTGGTCTGGCCATAGATGGGTTAATAAAAAAATCCTTAACTAATTTTGGGTGGCGAAAGTTTCAATTAATAGTGATCAGGTCCTCTGGCCATAAATAGGTTAATTAAATAACCTTTAACATATATCCGGATTGCAAAAGGTTAAATGAATGATATCAAGGTACATTGGCCATAAATGGGCTAGTGAAATAACCCTTAACTAATTATGGGTGATAAAGGGTTAAACAAATAGCATCATGATGCTCTGGCTATGAATGAGTTAACAACCTTTTATATATTCTTTGTGGGTAAAGGGTTAAATGAATGGTCATCAGGTGCGCTGGCCATGAATGGGTAAATCAAATAACCCTTAACATATTCTGGTTTGTAAAAGGTTAACTGATTTATTCGAAGGTGTATTGGTCATGAATGAGTTTACTTAAAATCTTTAATATATTCTCGGTGGGTAAAGGGTTAGATGAATGGTCTTTGGGGGCTCTGACCATAAATTTGTTAATAAGATAAACCTTTACTAATTCTGGGTGGCAAAGTGTTAAATGAATGATCGTAATGTGAATTGGCCAAGAAAGGGTTAAATGAATTACCCTAGGATATTACATACATTCATGTTTTACATAATAAAACATACATATAAATAGCAATGATAAACTTGAACAACCAAGAGTGTGTGTGTGTGTGTGTGTTAAATACAATACCAACTAAATTGCATTCACACATTCCACCAAAAGAGCATAAATATGCTGCCTCACTTAAAGGAATTATGAAGAACACAGAACTAATAAAACTTATAATAAACTTAAATTGAAACTATGAAAAGAATTAATCATTTCAAGTCAGTAGTTATTTTTACAATGGTAAATGTGAGCGTTTTTTAGGTGACTGGATCTACGGCATAAATACCATCCGAACCATAGCAAAACAACAGTGAATAAAAAAATTCTTTTCCTGTAACCCCATCGAGATTCGATCCGGGTTCGGCTGCACTACAATTCAGTATGCCAACCTGCCTAACCATTACCCCAACCTGTTGTTCGATATTTGGACAGTCAAAATTAATTCTGAATAGATGGCGCTGAAAGTCAAAGATGTCGGCCAAGACATTCTCTCGACTACAAATTCTTTCCCCATTAAATTCGAGTCTTACGGGAGAAGGAACGTAATTAACGTAACCCTTTCGTGCCGACTGACGAAAACGGCCATACAGGAACATATTACAGGGGTCAGACCCTTGTCAAACGGCACATGCTCCTCCAAACAGGGAGCCAACCGTCCGATGAAACTCCGTATTAATACATGATAGCAGGCACCCGTGCACAGCACAGGTTTGGACTCTAAATCCTACCAAATGAGAAAAAAAGAATCGCTCATTTATCACAAACATTTGAGGTAATAGGAAAAGAAAACATCACATTTCCATGACCTTTGTAACAAAGGTAAGAAAAAATATTTTGCAGAGGAGAAAGAGAGATCAGTAAATCAATTAAAAAAGCTTCATAAATCAGGTAAGCTCAAGTGGAGAGAGATGACAAAAAGTAAATACATTGGAAACAAATGCAAAATATGATAAAATGAACAAATCAGAGTTCCTCTTAAGAAATAAAAAAGATAAAAATGCAAACAATGGGCAGAGAAAGCAAGAAATGAGATAGAGATAGGGTACATATACAATATATATACAATAAGCAGTATATAGTACCGGTATATATAGTATATCCCCCATATAGTAAGTCCCCCCCCCCCCCCCTCAAACAATCCCCCTAACAGGAATTAGTAACGTTAAGATAATAAGAGGGGAGAATCACCCATATAGTATATCCCTCCCCCCCCCCCCCCCCCGATCACCCCCTAACAGGAATAAGTAATTTTAAGAGAAGAGAGGCAGAGTGTGTGAGAGAGAGACAGAGAAAAGAACCTTTTTGCAACATTGTATAATTTCATAGATACAGTTGTACAACATTGTATGAAATACATTGTATCATAACGGGTGGCTGCAGACATATGTCATTGATGTGATCTGGACTGGCTGCAGACACATGTCATGGCCATTGGCAAAAGGACCAGTGAAACACTTCTTTTGCAAAAATATACTCTAAATGCACAAATTTGAAAAAGCAGAAACCTTTCGGGGCCATCTAGAGACCCAATGGAACAACCCATCGCAGCAGCGGAACTCCACAGGCCCAAGGATTTCTTGAATCCTTTACCATGTCTCAAAAACTGTGTATTAAAATATATACATATATATATGTATATATATATATACTGTAGAATAGGAAAGGATTCCAAGCATGCAATCAATGAGAATTAGTAGATCTCGGTATAACTGAAGACGGATTAAAATCTGTTTTTCATTCGGAATACCATGTTTTTGATTGAAAATGTCATAAAAAGATTTCGGGTAGGGCCAAAAATATAGGGTAGGTAGGGTTACAGGAAACAAACATTTTTTTTTTTTAGGCCTTACAGGGGACTAAAAAGGCATGACTTTCTAATTGATATCTCTATAACGAAAAACATATTTTGGATAATATCTGAATGAAAAAAGTTCATCAGAGTGAGCTAAAAACTCTTCTTCAAATAATCTTTGAATTTGTGCTTCATTCCCAGGATATATATTTCTTTTTCAAAAGTTCCATGAATACAATCTTAAATGAAAAAATACAGTACCCAGGCCTCAACACTAGCTCAAAATATTACTGGCCCCATAGGAACAGTAACATCTAGGATCTACTGGTCCTGCAAAGTTTTTACTGATCCTACACATGTTTCTTTAACATAATAAGAAAAAACATTGCATAAAATTCACCGACAACACTTATTTAAATTTATTTTATCTTAATTCATTTCAAAAATATTTGGGGACATCTTTGAGGTGAAGCTTATTAGAATGTCCCCTAAAATGTTTAGTGGTCCTGTAGGACCAGTTTAGGTCTTTTTACTGACCTGTTGTCATTTTTGGGAATTTTTACTGGCTGGGGTCAGCGGAGTTGTGTGTAGAGATCCCATGAGTTCCCTCAAAAAATATTGACATGCGAGGTATGACTTAAGCAGTAAAACTTATTCTTTAACCTAGAAAAAGGTTTTCTTAGACTTTGGACAAATACTGTAGATCTTTATATTGTTTAAGGACAAAACACCTACCATGATCATGATCAGCAGTGTTCACACGTACAACAGGTTATCACCTTAATACAAAAATGTTTCGCCTCGCCACTCACGTGACCTACATATAGAAATTATAACCAACTAAACCCCTGCGTTCCTTAAGGTCTAAACTGTGTATTTTGATGGATATTGTGAACTTTAAAAATGAAAGTTCTTTGTTTCTTCAATAGGAATATGTTTTAGAGTGAACCTTACCAAAACAAGCTGTTTCATGGCAGTTATTCGATCACTCTTTTAGGCTTAATGTTTAAGTTGTAAATAGGTTACTTCCTTTCTATCTCACAGATTCCATCCACATAACCCATTCATGCCTGTAGCAGCCATAATCTCCTGACTATTTAGGTGATATGTCTCTCACAAATGCAATATTTAGAAAATACTTCAAGGAAAGTTGTTCAATAAAACTCTACTTAGTCTCTTCAGATAGTTTGGGAATTAATGTTTCATTCAGCAGCTATTTCAAAAAGTATGAGAGGTCCAGACAACACTTGTCAAGTAGGTCTCCACGCACAAATGGGTTGAATACTTCCCTTGTAAGAATAGTGTCACACTACTGACTCAGCTAGGGGAGATTCTCATGTTCATATGTTGTCATGTATGTTTACGATGAATCAACAAAAGAAACCTCAAAGAAAGCCCAAGGTATCAATTCATATGCAAATTAGGTAAATAAACTTTATTTTTAGGAAAACCCAGCTTGAACAGCTATTAACTCCCCACTACAACCGTGAGCTTCTATTCTATTTATCCCATAATTCACATATACACTAAGTGTATGTGTGGTGGGGTCACAAGGTTAAACCACAATTCCATGCTGGAAGTGAGTGATAGTCAGACTCAGCTTGGGGAGATTCTCATTAATAGGTGCGGCAGGTATCTGCAGGTTTCAGTTTCGCTTAGCCACTCACGTGACCTACATGTACAAATGATAACAAACTAAGCCCCTGCATAAGTAGCTTTATAAGAAAAGCATCACAATACTGAGGAGCATTGAGCAAGGGGACAGTTGAGTATTACAGTCATGGCAATGGAAGGGAGTTCACTACATCACCTGGTAGAATGTTCGTTGTGTAAGGGCGAATACAAGCAGCCGAGGATTTTACCCTGTGGGCATATTTTCTGTGAGGACTGCTTGCATCAATATGCCAAAAGGAATTCCCAACCAGGTGGAAAATTTAATTGTCCATGTTGTGGACTAGACGTTGCCATTCCTGAGGAGGGCGTGTCTGGATTTCCTCAAAACTTCGATTTAAACCTTCTTCAAAAAGTAATTAAGGCAAAGATCAGCAGCACTGCTTTACACGGGGACACCACCGGCGGAAAGGAAAATCCTTTACTGGAAAATATATCCTGCAAGACGCATCCAAACCAAAACTTATCCATGTACTGTGAAAGGTGTGAGGAAGCTATCTGTACAAAATGTGTAGGTGGTCATAAAGGGCACTGTGTGATTGATCTTGACAAAAAGGGTGCTCTTGACAAAACCTCTCTCGCCAAGACTAGAGAGTTAGTAAAACTAGTGAGTCTACGCCAGAACAATATGATTGATGCTTGTGTCAAAGAGAGGGTGGAAATAATGAATGCAGCTGATAGGGTCAAGGCAGAATTTAAGGAGCAGTATGATGAACTTTGCAAAGAACAGCTCAGGGTCCTTGAAGGACGTAATGTTCACGTAAGTGAGCAATGTGCTGGAAGGGATGCATGGCTTGTCTCAAAGATAGAAGAGGGTACAGCACTGTCTGCAACACTGAAAAGCTGTATAGAAAAACATGATGAGTTACTAAAGAGTGACAAGATCTTGAGTGTAATGGACGAGAAACGGAAACTGGAGCCTGTGATTGAAGAGCTGACCAATATTAACATTGATACTGGATTTAACGAAACAATTCAGTGGACCTTCACTCCTGGAAAACTAGACCCTAAAGCCATAGAGCAGATATTGGGGGAACTGAAGACAGCATTCATAAAATGTGCTCATAACCCAACATCAACAGTCCTGAAAAAGGGCAAGGAAAGCCCTGTGAAGATGCCTGTACTCAGGCAATCAATTGTGTGTCCAGAAAGCTATGTGGAAGATGTAACTGTGTGTAAAGATGGAAGTATCATCGCCGCATTTTATGAAATTCACGTCTTGCATATGTACTCGGGAACTGGTGAACACACAGGTACAATTGCTCTAGGTGCTGATCCAGATGGTATTATTGAGCTGCCAGATGGTAATATAGCCATCAGTTTCCCTGGCGATGAATCCATCAAGGTCTATAGCAGAAGTGGGACTCATGTCAACACGCTGGCTGAAGGTCAAGGAAGCCCCTTTGGGATGGCTCTGCTAAACAATGGTGCTCTAGCTGTATGTTACCCTGTAGAGAAATGTGTTAAAGTCTTCAGCAGTAATATTCTAAGGGACAGTAAGGTTGTGTCAGTCATCCTGAATTTTGCACTTATGAGAACTGAGCAGCAGGATGAGCAGGGTAAGCCAGAGGAGCAGGTATTTGAGTATCCTATGTATGTAACAGCGCATGGGGAGAATGGTATGATTGTGTCAGACTTTTACGCCGCTGCGGTCTATGCCTTCACTTTAGGAGGAGAAGGTGAATACACCTGTGAGTGGAGGTATGGAGGTAAGGAAGGCAGAGGACCAGGCATGCTGCACGGGCCCTATGGTGTGTCTACAGACAGTCAGGGCAGGATTCTCATTGCTGACTTATGTAACCACCGAATTCTCCTGCTCTCTCCTGAAGGTGAGATGCTGATGGAGCTACTGACAGAGGAGGATGGGATGTTCCGTCCTACATCAATATCAATGAGAGGAGAAAAACTTGTGGTCGGCACATACAATCAAATTGATATATATGACTTCTAGTGCTTACCACATAAATATGGAACTTATTCCACATATATTTCTTATCTATGCTTTGAGAAAAGTCTACAAAAATGGCAATTTTTTCAAAAGGTTCACTTTTAGAATATTTGAATTTCTTTTCACAAAGCAAGCATAGTATGTAGTCAATCAGTTCAGTAAGCCTAACCCTATTTGAAAGGCTTACCTCTTATGCAATAAATTGAAAAGTGTTAAATTTGTGTTGTAATCAACATTTACTGAGAACAGGTCTAGTTCTAAATCAGCCTCTCAGAGAGAGACAAAATATCTCTTCTGCTAGGACAATGTGAATGCAGCTATGACCAGGATCTATGAGTCAAAGAGAAACAAATAGTTATGTTTTACTTCTACTTATATTTTAAAAGGGAATTATCTGTTCTATGAGGGCATTGGGTACGCAGAGAGAAACAGGGAGAGAGTGAGACTTCTATTTTACCTGGATTTTTATTTTAAGGAGGAAATACCTGTTTTCTTCAGACAATGGGCACATAGCTATGACATGGATCTGTGTGTCAAAGACAAACAGAGAGAGAGAGAGAGAGAGAGAGAGAGAGATTCCTGTTTTACTTCTACTTTTATCCTAGGGAGAACTTATCTGTTCCGATAGGACAATGGGAATGCAGCTCTGACCAGGACCTGAGAGAAACAGAGGGAGAGTTCAATCAACCAGTAGCTTATATTGTTAGATTCATCAATATACTTCTACAAATACTTTTTTGCTTTTATGAGTAATGCTTTAAGGAACCGGACCATGTGTGCAGTCTGGATACAGGACTGTTAATTCTGAGGCTATCTATGGATGTGTTCTGATAGTAATATAATAGTAAACCCGTCCATACCTGGAGAACTACTTGATATGGGTCACCTGGATCTATAATAATACTTATGCACATAACATGAGAATTTAGCATACACCACAAAAAAAAATTGATGTAGAGTTGTCAATTAGTGTCTGACTGACATTCCTATTTCAAATATCTTTCGACAATTTCTTTCTTTTTTAAAGATATGGCCATTAAATGTGTGATGGCATTCTTGGTTGAGTTTGGACATCAAGTAATGAATATTACTGTCTAAATATAGAATGCTCAGAAGTGTATTCATTTCAAGATTGCAGCTTTGCAAAATAGGAGGAAACAAAATATATCCATGTTTTCATGTGTGGTTATATATACATATATATATATCTATATCTATATATACATATATATATATATATATATATACATATATACATATATATATGTACATATATATATATATATATTTAAAAATATATATATATATATTGATATATATATATATATATTGATATATATGTATATATATAGTTTGTATTGAAAATTACATGACTCAAACCCCTAAAATATCTCTTTACTCTGGCCTAGTTAATACGGCGGGTTTGCAACTAAACCAGTTTGAAATGTGATATGAATCTAGTTCTCCAGTAAAAATGACACTAATGGTCCCACAGCCTACAAATTATCCTCTGCTCCTCATGTGACAAGACACCTACCGCGTAAGCTATTGAATGTCATTGTACCATGACAGAACATATCACTAAGTCAGCCTACTTTCATCCGAATCACAAGTAGGCAAATATTTTTGAAAACCATCTAAACCGTCATATTGGATATTCATTTGAAAGCTCTCGCTGAGTACCCTCAGAGGAGTACCCATTTGCCAGGGTTTCAGTAATTTTTCAGATTTTTGCATCATTTTGTACTGGCCAAATTAGCCACCAGCAGCATAAGGGTTAAAGAAGTGTCGGATGTGAATGAGGTTATGAAAAAACAAAGAATTTCTAACAATGACCAAGTATTGAGGTTGTTATGTTTAGCTGCGTTTGTTGAAATTTCTTCATTAATGTTTTAAAATTATACAATTCAGAAAAATAAAAGTTGAACACCAACATGAATTGGGGACACTCAGAAATTTTCTTTCAATTTTACCGATTATTTCCTCATTTCATTGCGCCCTTTCCAATACACAAGGCGTCTAGGTTCTGATCAGATAATCTTCCCATCTGAGTTGACCTACCCAAGCGTAGTCAAAATATTGATTATTTTGAAACCTTTTCTCCAACAGTCAATATGACTTCTGTAAGAATGTTTATCCAAACTGCAGTGAATGAAAACATGTTGGTTCATCAAATGGATGTCAAAACTGCGTACTTAAATGCGCCGATTGATTGTGAGTTATATGTCAAGCAGCCAGAGGGATATAAGGTTGTTGGTGAAAATGGAGAGGAGTTAGTGTGGCGTTTGAACAAATCACTATATGGCTTAAAACAAAGTGGTAGAAACTGGAATCATGTGTTGCATAACTTTCTTGTAGGTGAAGGGTTCATTCAGTCAAGTGCTGACCCATGTGTGTATTCCAGAGGTGAAGGTGACTCAAGGTCCTTGATTATCTTCTGGGTAGATGACATCATTGTAGCCGCAGGTTCAGAAAGTACCTTATATGATGTAAGGAAAACTCTGAGCAATCATTTTAGCATGAAAGATCTGGGAGAGTTTTAAGTGGTTCTTGGGTATTGGATGTATAAGATCTCCCAATCAGATAGAAATGTCACAAAAGCGGTATTTTGAAAATGTACTAGAGCGTTTCGGCATGAAAAACTGTAAACCGCGCAGTATTCCTTGCACAGAGGATATAAACAAAGAGGTTGATGATACACCCTTACTTTCAGATCCACGAATGTACAGGGAAATAGTTGGGAGTTTGATATACGCAATGTCAGCTACAAGACCAGACTTAAGTTACATTGTAACAAAACTGTCACAGAAGATGTCAAATCCAACTGAAAAAGACCTGTATTATTCCAAAGAGGTGTTAAGATATCTTAAGGGTACACTTGAGTGTACACTAGTATTTAGCAAGGAGGATGAGGTTCAAATTCAGGGTTACTGTGATTCAGACTGGGCATCATCTTCTGATAGGAAAAAGTGTATCTGGATATGTTTTCCAAATGGCTGAAAATGGTGGTTTCATTTCCTGGAGAAGTAAAAAGCAACCCATTGTAGCTCTATCTAGCTGCGAGACAGAATACATTGCTTTGGCTGGATGTGTCCAGGAGTGTTTATTTCTAAGGAAATTGGCAGGTGATATTTGCGATCCTCAGTTTCATGAATCACCAGTTGTGTTAGGAGTAGACAACCAGGGTGCAATCGCACTTGCCAAAAATCCTGTGAAACAGCAAAGATCAAAACATATAGACGTGAGGTATCATTTTGTTCGATCAGAAGTCACCAGTGGTGCGGTCGAGTTATATTATGTACCTTCAGAGTATAACAGGGCTGATGTATTTACCAAGCCTGTGAGCAGGCACAAGTTTCAACAACTATTGAATTTACATAAGCAAAATTAAACTTAAGATTAAGGGGGAGTGTTGAACATAATCTTTAGTTTAATGATATATCATGTTGAAAACTTATAACTGTTACATGACTGAATAAAGCCATGAGAGTGTTGGAATGTTTGTGAACGTTACCGTTTCTGAACACTACCAGAAACTGGTTTGACTGACCAGGTGTGGTCAAGCAGGTGTGGTCATTCAATGCTGAGTCACTGTATGGAGTAGTCAAGTTGGATGGAATAAAGCATATAGTTTCTCAAGTACAGCTCAAGTCTTCCCTCGTCTTTTGTGTCATAATGGCTTCAACATTTACAAGGTTAATCCACAATTCCATGCTGCAAGCGAGTGCTAATAGTCAAATTCAGCTGGGGAAGATCCCTTTAACCATTATGCTGCTAGAGGCTAATTTGGACAATACAACATAATGCAAAATACCTGAAAAATGATTGAAACCCTGGCATATGGGTACTCATCTGATAATGCTCAGCAAAAGTTATCCAATGAATACCAGCATGACAGGATTTAAATGATTTTCTTTGCTTCCTTGAGCTTAGGGCGAATGTAGCTTCAGCATTGGAAGGGTTAATAGTAGGTGCAGCAGTTATCTGCACTGCTTTTTCAGAAAAAATGCCTGGAGGATGGGGGTGGGGGGCAGGAAATGCTATGATTTTCAGACCCCCACACCATTTTTTTTTAAAAACCCTCCTACAATGATTTAAAAGAATTTTTTAAAGTGTAAAGTACATAAATTGCCACCAGTACCGTGGACAGGCAATTGTTGAAATTTGTCCTTCCGAGGCATGGAACTGCAGTTTTTTACCTTCAGACCTTCTCGAAAGTAAACCTCTGTATATAGAATCTGCATGTAGCTCAAGTTAGAAAGAATAAGATACCCTTCCTCCATATTTTTCTTTCCTCCACATTTTGGAGACTTAATAGCCTATGGTAAATAATTGCGAGGAGTAGCTCGCTTAGGCGACCCATAATTGAATTGTAGTTTCCTGGATCCGCCGAAAATAACCAAACCGACGGAAATATCTCTCATAGATTTTTTTATATTATATTACGGCCGTCCCATCTTACCAGTATCTCATGAGGAATATATAAGTGATATTTTTAATTAGATAGATAAAACAATTATAGTTAAATGTCAACAAAAAATGGAAAAACACGAATTCAACCATGTAACCCCTTCCCGTTAGTCTTCACATTTGTTCCATGCCACCAAGAAACAGTGAAAGTCCAGTTAATTCATGTGTGAGTATAAATTTTTCTGTTTAAATAGTAAGCTACTGCTAAACAATACACGATCGAGGTAAGAATGCTGTTTTTTTTATGAATGGCTTATTTTTAACTAATAGTTTTATTTTATTTCCCGACTCAGTAATGCTTTGGTTCAGAAAAATAAACAAAAAAAAAGGACTTTTATTTTATTCTTATTATTCTCCTACCGTGTCAGCAAAAATGGTCCGGAAAAGCTCTGGGAAACTACATATTAATGAAGGGTTGCCTTAGTAAACAGTACCCTACCAGTATAACATTGTAATCAATACTATACTTTTCCCTATTGTTATTGGTCTTTGGTATCGTTCCCAACATAGGTAAAATCCCTTTTTCTGACCAACTTGATTTTAACCCATCAATGTTTAAGAGCTCCTCTAGAAATTGTTGTCTGGATCTACAATATTTTTGAAAACTGATTGGAAAATCAGACTTTTTCATAAAATATTTGAAGGAGTTGTTTGCAGTGTTCTGGTTAAAATTGCTCCCTCAAAGCATACAGTTGCAAAGATTTTTTAAACCACCTAAACCCTGTCGTGTTGGTATTCATTACGTAGCTCTCACTGAGTACCCTCATATGAGTACCCATGTACCAGGGTTACAGTCACTTTTAGCTTTTTTTGCGTCATTTTATATGATAATGCCAAAATTGGCCACCAGCAGCATAAGGGTTACCGTTAATTCTCTGAAATTTAGACCAACCTAGGAATTTGGCCACAATTATTTTGAAAAATAATTATTGGGAAATATGTACTACCCTTGATCTAATGCTAGTAGCTATTTCACAAAGTATGGACATCTATTACTCTGCTTTGTCAGTACCTTCATAAAACATGGGCCATCCTCAACCCATAGAAATTGTACTAACTAAAAAGTGTCCCAAATTACAGAGAATTTACAGTAATGGATTAACTTGCCTTATGGGGTAGACATGTGCGTGTGAATGCAGCCAGCAGGGTTTGCTGTACGTGTGACGGAGGGTAATCTGAGAACCGTAGGCTATCTCCAGAGGCTGGCCTTTCGTAATGGCAGCAAGCCCACCCTGAAACACAAACAAAATGTAATAAGTTAATTTAGACTTGCTATTTCGATTATCATCACTTTTTCTGCTGAGGCGTAACTAGCCAGTTGTAAGTGGTGGTGGAAACCATTGTACCCAGCGAAAACAAATTATAAATATTTTGGAAATGGCAGCAATTCCACTCTAAAACACTGAAGCAACAACATGTAAAGTATACATTTTGACAAATGATGTATTTTGGTAATATCAGCAAATCCACTTTAAAACACGAACAACAACATAAAAATATATCTTGACAAATAACCTTTTTTTTGGAAATGGCAGTAATATATGTAAGTCCTTGCTAAAACACAAACAATACTATGAAAAATATATATTTTAACAAATTATGTACTTTTGGTAATGGCCCATCCTTAAACACAAACAACAGCATAAAAATATGTATAATCTGGCAATTTGTGACAAAAACCGAAAATCTGTGATAATCTTATAATATTAACTACACATTTGCCAATATAACCATCATAGTTCATGAGAAAAATATCTTACCATTTATCATAAAAAAGTTGATTTTTAATTCTATGTTGAAGAATTCAGGTGATTTTATTAACCGCAATATTCAGAAACACAATAAGTCATCTTAGCAATTATCATATGAATAAAAGTTAAAGATGGTTATTTGAATTATTATTTATTCATTCGTATCATTTTTTCATACCATACCTCTAGTCTTGCCTGAAATGCGCTGGTCATTTATTTTCCTTTATTCTTTCGTTTAATTTTTCTTTAATCTTTCATATCTTTTAATTCTTAAAAATTCTTTCGTATCATTTGAATTATTATTTATACTTGAATATCATTATATCATATTATATTATTCGTATCATTTTTTCCCATACCTCTAGGCTTGCCTGAAATGAGCATGTCATTTAATTTTCTTTATTCTTTTGTTTCATTTTTTACTTTTTTCTTTCATATCATTTAATAAAAAAAATTCTTCAAATTATTTTCCTATACTTCTAGTCTTGCCTGGAATGCTTCATTTATTTTTCTTTATCCTTTCATTTCATTTTCTTTTTTCTTTCATATCATTTAATTTTTTTAAAAATTCAAATTTTTTCCCATACCTCTTGGCTTGCTTGGAATGCGTCATTTATTTTTCTTTATCCTTTTATTTCATTTTCTTTCTTCTTCCATATTATTTAATGTTTTTAAAGATTCAGATTTTTCCCCATACCTCTAGGCTTGCCTGGAATGCGTCATTTATTTTTCTTTATCCTTTTATTTCATTTTCTTTCTTCTTCCATATTATTTAATGTTTTTAAAGATTCAGATTTTTCCCCATACCTCTAGGCTTGCCTGGAATGCGTCATTTATTTTTCTTTATCCTTTTATTTAATTTTCTTTTTTCTTTCATATCATTTAATTTTAAAAAAAAAAATCAAAATTATCCCATACCTCTAGGCTTGCCTGGAATGCGCTGGTCATGATGTCATCATGGGGTCCTGCCTTATTGAGAATGCTGAGGTGGACATAAAACATGGAGATGTAGAGTCCCAAAGGTACCACCGCAAGCATCACCAAACGGATCATCAGATGCTTCAGAAGGTCTCTCTGAAATAAGCAGGAAAATATACAGAAATAGAGAATGCATGGTCCTACGGCAAGCATCACCAAATGGGTCATCAGATGCTTCAAAAGAAGGTCTCTCTGAAATAAGTAGGAAATATATACAAATAGAGAGAATGCATGGATTAATGATATGCTTTAAACAAACAAGTTTTAGCTTCAGAAGGCCTCTCTGAAATAGGCAGGAAAATATACAGATATGGAGAATGGACCTACAGTACAGAAAAATATACAGATATGGAGAATAGACCTACAGTACTCATTAAACGAACCATATTGTGCTTCCAAAATGTCTCTCTGAAATATGTTTGAAAATATATAGATATAGAGTATGCATGAACTTATAGTACTCATTAAATGAACCATTGTGTGCTCCAAAATTTCTCTTTTTTCTTTTTAAATATCAAATTCAAAATTTCAAATTTTTGTCCTTAAAATACAATTTATACTAAAATACTTTTTCTTGGTGGTTTGTTCTTTAAAGTTCAATATTGTACATTAATAAAGATATTTCTCATTACTGTACCAACTACATTCTCAGTTTCATATGCCACTTACATCTGAACACTACTTACATCTGAATAAGCTGTATCGGCCACCATCAACCAAGCATCCCTTCCAACACAAAACACCCCTGTAGACCAGGTTTTCTACTTTCACTTTCCACTATTTCGTCAGAGTTAACTTTCCTTTCTGCAAAGCAATTACTATATTTCCTCTCAACTCTACTTACATCTGAATAAGCTGTATCGGCCACCATCAACCAAGCATCCCTTCCAACACAAAACACCAGGAGAATGACTGTGTAAACACCTACATACTTGATGCTGAAACATAAAACAATAACACACTCAAACTACATAAGTTAGATAACATTTTATATTAAAAATCTTTATTTTCATATGCTCTATTTTTCCTGTGATAGTTTGAGTTTCCTGTGTTGATTTACTGTCTTGATGTATTGCGATGATTTTGTACAACTCTAGTACAGTTAATAAACATACAATACAACAAAACTCATAAGGAATAAAAAACTTATCAATTATTTTTCAAAACAGAGAAACAAGAGCAATGATAAACAATGATATTGTGTAGCAAAAGATTTTCAGGGTGGCATAGTGTGAATATATTGCAAAGGTGAGTTATGATGTATATCAAGAAATCCAGATTTTCATACAATTCCTCAACATTAACATTACCAATTTTTAATAAATGCACCACAAATTCTTGTTAATTTGGTTTTTTTTTTTTAATTACGACTTTAATGGGTTAAGGGTGACATGCTTTTATTTAAAATACCGATGAAGCAAAGTAATAATGGTCCAGATTTCCCAAATGAAGTTAACTGCTATGATCGAGTAAGCTTAACCCTTCTAATTCGGAGGCAACTTCCATCCAAAGCACAAGGAGGCAAAGATTTTTGAAAAGCATCTAAACCATGTCATGTTGGTATTCATTGGATAGTTCTCACGGGTAGTCTCAGATGAGTAACCATAATGCCAGGGTTTTAGTCATGTTTCATTTTTTTTGCATTATTTTTTAAATGGCCAAATTGGCCACCAGCAGAAAAGGGTTAAAAGGTAACTACTGTTACTGGTAACCTACCTGGGACACGCCCCCATTGTTACTGCTAGAGAGATCAGCCAGAACCACCACCAGCCACTCATGGGACTGAAATAAAAAGTACAGTATTATGAGTATAGTCTTAGCCAGCAGAGCGTATGGGTGTCATCTGGACACCCAAACCCTCAAAAATCACCCCTCAGGACAACCAACATTTTTGTGAGTAATTTCTTTAAAAGTCCATTTCAGTCAAATGGTTGAATTTCTTACACCCCAATATTATTCTCATGACATTGTAGTAGGATAGTGTGCCTTATTTCAATAAGTAAGTACATGTTTATGATTGTAATGTGAGTGTATAGCGATCAGCCAGAACCACCACCATATATATATATATATATATATATATATATATATATATATATATATATATATATATATATATATATATATATATATATATATATATATACATACTGTGGAATAGGTATATATCACGCTACAAAAATTTCGGGAAAGCTGATTTTTCGGTTTTCGCGTGTACTTTATTTCGCGAGCGAGCGAGTTCTACAGCGCCACCTATTGAATCAAACAATAATAATAAAAAAATGTAGAAATTTGCCGGCCATCTCGCGGCCATACCTCAAAATATGGACAGGTAAATATGCGAATTATAATATGATACCTTGGTGACTTATTCATAAGTTACCAATGTATTCATATTATAATGATTTTGTGAAGTTTTTGCATGTGTTTGTCTTCGTTCAGCCTCGGATCGGCTACGAGTGAGAATCACGTTATGCCGGTATGTTACCGTTTACTCGCCAACTGCAAATTGAACTTGCAAACCCGTAAATTTGCAAACATTCAATTTACAACAGGAACAATATATGTGTATATTGATAATTGATCAATTCTTTCTATCGCAACAGCCATCTCCATTTGTATTGTACAATCACGGCGGCCATCTTGCTTCTCGTAAGAAATCTATACTTAGCATAGGTATTCCTAAAATTCGACAGGTAAGTATGCGAATTATGATATGATACATTGGTAACTTATTCATGAGTTACCAATGTATCATACTATAATGGTTTTGTGAAGTTATTGAACGTATTTTTTTCTTCATTTCAGCCCCGACCGTCTAGACTGAAATTCGCCTACCGACGCGCCATCACCTCCAGTGGTGGATAGCGTAACTAAGCACCCAATAGATTGCGTGCGATAAGATCGCGAGTGCGATACCAGATCGCATATTCGGGAAATATACGCACTCGCGAACTTTGCCTGTTCTACAGTATATATATATATATATATATATATATATATATATATATATATATATATATATATATATATATATATATATATATATATATATATATATATATATATATATGTGCAAAGAGTTGAAAATGTTTTTATGTTTCAAATTGAAGAGGCAACTAGAAATACTGGCCGGCAACTTGGTTCGGATCCAAATTGCCAGCCTGACAACACAGCTATTCTACGATCCAGCCAACCAAGCTCAAGTTACATTTATGTTACCAACTTACGATAGTGCACTCCCTTGGAACCTTAGCCAGCAGGGCGTCTGGGCATCATTCGGACATCAAAATACCTTAAAATCACCCAATAGGACACACAAATCTTTCTGTGTGTACTTTGTCAAAATGTAACTTTCAACAAATTAACTGAATTTTTTACATCCCAATATAAATTCTATTACATTGTATAAGGGTATTATGGCTTATTTCAACAAGTAAATACATGTTCTAATACTCACGCATAGGCATATTTCCTGAACTTAAGGTAGCTAAGTATTGCCAGAGTCATCACAAAGAGAAGGATTCCCTCCATCAGCATAAACTTCGACTGAACCAAAAGGGAATTCTCTGAAAAGAATTTTAATAAATAATAATACTACTACTAATAATAATGGAATTCTCTGCAACAATAAGAGTGGTGAACTTTAAGGATAAAGTGAGTGAGATATACCATAATATACTGAATACCTTGTTCATATTGAGGCAGTTTAACCTTACCAATGCTGAGGCTACTTTCGTCCTCTCGCGGAGTATAATAATAATTATAATAATAATATTGTCATTTGATATTGCGCCCTTTCCATATAAACATGCTCAAAGGCACATTACATTCCATTGTCAAAGGATAGATGTTGATATCCAGTACTCTCAGATGGGTACCCTTATGCCAGGGTTTCAGTAAATTTTTTAAAGGTTTTTGTACATCATTTTGTATTGGCCAAATAAGCCACCAGCAGCATGAGGGTTAAACTGCTCACAATTACTTTGAATCCTGTGCCTATGCTAGTATATCTTATATCAATACTCAACTTTTCAATATGGTACTTTTTTTCATTCGATGTTGGTATTTGGTATAAAGAAATACTGGTATTGCTGATTGATAGCTTGTAATTCAACAACTGTGAGCAAATATTAAACTGTGCATTCAATACTTTACGTGTGTAAAAGTAACCTGGTATACAGTATAGGCTAAACAATAATGATAAACAAAATTATACTGTCTACTGATGATAACTAGTCATGATATAGCCTTAATATGGTAGAAAAAGAGACAATAAGCAATTTATAAAGTTATAAGTATGATGATGGCAGAAAACTAACGATTAATAAAATTTCACCAAAAGCTACCGAGTTAGATGGTGGCTTACCATGATTTAGCCTTTATATGGGAGAAGTGACAGTAAACATTCCAAAAGCCTAGGTAGCACAATCTTTCTAAACAAGTGTTCAACCTTTTCTGGCCTCCAAATTAGTATTTATGAATATACCAATATATCCACAATCTTATTTTGTTAATATCACTCCACCTTTCAGGCAATACATACTTAGTGTAAATTAAATTGTCAAATAAAAGCAGGGTAGAGGAAAACTTGAATTTAAGAAATTAACCCCACAAGCTACCTTACCCCTTTCAATGCTGAGGCTACGTTCGTCCAAAGCACAAGAATGCAAAGATTTGTGAAGACCATCTAAACCCTGTCATGTTGGTATTCAATGGATAGCTCTCGCTGAGTACTCTCAGATGAGTACCCATATGCCAGGGTTTCAGTCATTTTCATGTTTTGTTTTGCATTATTCTGTATGGACCAAATTAATCACCAGCAATGAAAGGGTTAACATATCTTAAACCCTTATCCTGCTGGTGGCTAATTTGGCCGATACAAAATTGACTGAAACCCTGGCAAATGGGTACTCATCTGAGAGTACTTGACGAGAGCTTTCAAATGAGTACCAACATGACAGGGTTTAGATGGTTTTCTAAAAAAAATGTGTAATTGTGCTTTGGAAGAAAGTAGCCTCAGCATTGGAAGGGTTCACATTCGTACCGAGTATGATGATGGCTCCGGCCAGGGCGGCGGTCCATCGGGAGCAGCGTAGCTCCACGACCAGCTGGTAGACTGTCGGTACCAGAAAACTCCCACAGAGGGCGGGCAGGACGCGCATGTGCCACACCGGCACCTCCTCAGAATACACTGAAAGCACAACAAAAATATAAAGTGACAGTAAATAAAGGAATAGTTACAGGTGCTTGGTACAATACGAAATACTGATATTGATGGAGGAAAGTACTGTATCAAAAAAGTTGTGAATTGAATTGTTTGATCTAAGGGACTACTAGTGTATATGATATATTGACTTGTTTTTAGGCAAAGCCAAGCAATCTGGAGTGTACATTAGGCCTAGAAAAAAAATTGTTTTCTGTAACGGTCTGAAAAAAAATAGGGTAGGTAGGTCAGTAAAAAGAAATGTTTTCATTATTTTTTTGGTCAGAAATGTGTGGTTTATGCATGTTTTACGTTGATTGGGAGTTGGGAGGGCAAAAAAATCTTAAAGGTAGGGGTCTTTTTGAATAAAAACTTGTAAGGGTAGGGTTACAAGAAACAAACAACTTTTTTTAGGTCTTACATACAGGCCATACAAGGCTCTTAAAACAGTTAGCTGCCTTTCCCCAATCACAGGCTTCTGAAATGTACTGTATATTACTTTTCGAGATTGCCCATACTTTAAAGGTGGCACCGAATGATCTTGGGTGAAGTACTCAGCATTTTTTTTGGGGGGGGGCCCGTTTTGGAGAAGGAAGTCTCCTACTTCTTTACTAAAATTACTGGTAGCATTTCATGAAAATTAGTCCAAAAAGAATATCATTAAAAGAAAATCAACTTACCAGTTCCAATATTATCAAAGTTGAAACTACCGTCATAACCCTGGAGCCATGCTAAAGAAAATGAAAAGATAATAGTGGATTCAAAGGTCAGAAAGCACCAAACTAGTACATTTTTAAATAATACCATCCAGAAATCTATAATGAAACCAAGAGCTGCTAATGTAGGAGAAGTTATCTTTGCATAAAGGTTAGCTGTCATTGACTTGTTACAATATCAAAAAATTAATTATCTGGAGATGGAAAATTAGAATCTCTCTCCCTCTAAATAAATGTATGTACATGTATACACATATATATAAATATATAAATATATATATATATATATATATATATATATATATATATATATATATATATATATATATATATATATATATATATATATATATATTTATATACATATGTGTGTGTGTGTATGTATTTGCTCATACCTGCTGCAGCAAGCATCATCTTGCCAAGGGGAGGGTGAGTGTCAAAGAAAAATGTCCTCTGGAGATACATTGAAGCAAAACGTCCAAAATGGAGCTCATCAAACCTGAAAAATATGTTATTTCAACCCATCACTGGAATATGCACATGCTCTGACATATATGGAAGATTCTTAATAATAAAACATCATTTTGAGAAATATTCAACAATCCCTCTTCAAGTAATCAAAAAAAAAATCATTCTGCTTTCAAGACTAGGAACGTTGGAAGATATCAGATCACATGTGAATTCCATATGCAATAGGAATAACCAAATGAAATATCAAATTACCCCTTAAGATGATTTTCCTTTGAAATAAAACATCAAAGGCATGACATCATGATTTAATACATATTACATGCAAATTCTGCCAGATATAGATACATTCATTATCCCTATTATCGCATGGAAAGAGCAATCATTACATATCAGTTTTATAAGCCAAAATTGCTCAAATTGACAAAATAGAAAAACAAGAGGGACGCCATTGTCATTAAGGTGTGGATCGGTTTGTATGGTTTGCTTGGCCTTAGTATTTTTTATTTCTAATATATTTTTTTACAACTTAAGTGGGTTTTTTTCGGGTTAATGTTTTTTTTGCTGTTAGATTCTTTTTTATGTTAGTTTTCGCACAACTTTTCTGTCAATTCTTGGGATGTCTGGCATTTTTAATGTTTATTTTTTTAAAATGTTTATTGAAATAAAATCATGGTCAAAGTAGTAACCAATCATAAATAAATTGTAACTCGATTTTAATCGAAAGCTAGTATGACATAAGCTAACAAAAGTGCATCCATGCTATCACATTATGCGGTTTATACCTTTCCCCAAACTACAGGCAAGCAAGTAATTTAAAATCCTTTAAATAAACTTAAATTGCAGCTTGACTTACACTATAGCTTTTGGCTTCTCTAGTCTCCACATCCTTGTTGCCAAGGCGATGATAAACAACAACCACTGCATGGTATCCACCTCAGTCTTGATGCTGAAGGGTTTACTATCTGACCTTTGTGTTGTCCTTGACCTTTCACCTAGAAGGTCAGGGGTCGCAGCTCCATCACCCTTATAACAAAAAAGACAAGATAAACACATCAGGCAGGAATTAAGTATTTATGTCTTGACGCATTCATGGCTAAGGCATTGAAAAACAGCCTGACAAATTTGTCAATGACTCTCTGACAAAAAACAAATTTTGGAAGATATTTGAATTAATAATTTTCATCAGGACACAATCAACAACTCATCTTAACCCAAATAATGCTTAAGAGTTCCCCCTTACATACTTTCAACAATAACTTAAGAATTGAGAATAATTTTACATATTTAAAGGAGAGTTTTTGATAATGCTCTGACGTATGGGATTTCTCAACCAAATATTTTTCTATATGCTTTTGCTTTCAAAATTGCCAGGCTGCTTTAGGCCGCTGCAAGCAGTAATGGCATTCTGCCCATCCAATTGGGCCAAATTAAGCTACTTACTACCTAGTGACTTCAAATCCTTATACCAACTATATCTAATAGCATTTTATGTCAAAAAGGGCACTTAACACTTCGGAGTTCGGACATGTCTTAGAAGATGGTTTGTCAGGAATAATATTGGCTATTTCCCCCAAAATGTCATAATTGAAAATTCTTTATAGAAAGTTTTGCCTTTCTAAAAAGGAGTTTTTCAGAGAACCGCATGTTCAAAAGACAGGATAGACATGTCCTAGCTAAGTCCCCTGCATGGATCTTCAATCACTGGTTGGTTATCTATTATAAAATCCTGAAAGTGCTTACCAACACTAGATCCCCAGTGGACTCATTATCCAACATGTGCTACTCTACCTAGGATTAGAATTGGGGTTCGGAATCAGGTCCAGGGTTAGGGTTAGGGCTAGGGTTAGGTAACCCTAACCCTGGACATGATTCCTAACCCTAATCCTAGGTTAGGTAATCCAAGATCACGAGTTTCCATGTCGTCATTCATAGCAGACGTTGGATAAAGAGTCTACCTAGTTCCCCCATACCTGGTCTCTCTCTGGTGCCGGCCCGCTCCTCCTGCCTGTGCCACGCTCTGCCATGCCATCAGCCATCCTCCTGGTAAAGAAATAACACAAGAATCAACATGTGGTGATATCATAGGCAGCACTCTACTGCAATCATGAAAAAATAGACAAAATGCATTTTAACCTTTCTAATGCTAAGACTACTTTTGTCACATAGACACATAGATTTTTGAAAACCTTCTAAACCCTGTCATGTTGGTACTCATTAGAAAGCTCTCGCTGAGTACTCTCATGTGAGTACCCATGTGTCTGGGTTTCAGTTATTATTCAGGTTTTTTGCATCGTTTAGTAGTGGCCAAATAAGCCACCAGCAGCATAAGGGTTAAGGTATGGAAGAAAGGTGAAAATGAATAAATAGATGATGGGAAAAAGTCACCATTTTTTCACCATTTCTTCATAGAGAGAAATGAATCTTCTTGATCATCCTAATTTCTAAACAAAGTAAGTTTTGTATTGTTTCGAAAAAAATGAATTTAGGCAAAAATCTCATGTTGACTCAAGATGAATGCAAACTGGGTCCACACCGACCAATAGGCGTCGCACGAGACAGGGGTGTCCAAAACTACAAATAATTAGGTCATGGAGCTTTTGGTCAAGGAGATATGCAATTTCTGGCGGTTGTTGTGTGACTCAACCGCTTGACTCCCCTTATAAAACATCTGGTTGCAAAATCACTTGTTTTTAGGAGCAAATGACCCTAAATGACCATGGAAGTCAATCCCTGACAATTTGAAACTCTTGTCGCAAAATAATGTTTCTGACTTTTAACCCTAGGAGGCATTAGAAGAGTTAAAAAACATTTCTCCACCACTACCACCAGGGGTTATGTTAGTTCATGAGTGTCCAGGTAGACTAATCATAAACTTATTATGTATACATTAATGTACACATATTCCCCAAGGGCAGACTCTTAGCCAGGATTTAGTAACTGGGTGCCCATAATTGGCAGTTGTAAAATCTTTGGGCGTCCAATTTTTTAAGGGGGACAACAATATGTATAGATTCATAAAAATAAGGCATGATATCCTTATAGAATATCATGGGAATTACATGTAGATGGAGATGAAAAAATTTAGTTATGCTTGAGATTGACATTTTAAGAAATTCTTCATAAAAAATTGGGTGTCCTGAGGGGTGCTTTTTAAGGGTTTGGGTGTCAAAAAAGACACCCAGACGCCCTGCTGGCTAAGACCATGCCCAAGGGAATGCTCTGCATCAAATATGCTCTGATTGTAAACTTTATCCCTACTTTATTCATAATGATGTATGCATCAAGCTGATGCACAAGGCACGTTGTGCACTATGTTTATATCTAAATACCATTTTGAATATGAGATTATTGAAGCCTTAATCTTTAACCCTCTTGCCAGCTTGGGTTCAGGGAAAATTGGATTTATATGTCCTTTTACATAAGAGAAAAAGTCTTTTTATAAACGGACGGTACGCTTATTTGACGCAATGTTGATTTCCTCATACTTCAAAGCTGCTCATAAAACCCACTGGCTAGTTGTCAGAGGAATTCAGCTCAGACAGATATATACATGTACCTAATCGTTATTGCTTGCTGGGTACTGGCTTATCAATTGCATTCCAGCTGGAGTGAAATAATTGATAAACCACATCTGACGTCAATACCAGTTGGTTTTCAATATATTAATTTAGCAGGTGCTCTCATGAATGTATATACATTTATCAATTGATTCAGTTACGAAGCAGTCGTATGAGAAGTAGGAATGATTGTCGCATACTGTTGCATTAAGTTTGCACGTCGCAATATTTGTCACCTGTGGACTGTGGTGCGAAAAAGTGTGACAGAGTGACAGCTTGGACAGGTCTGTTTGAGTTGCAGGGACCTCATTAGGGAGGTCTTTCAAAGTTGTGGTTATCAGTGTGTCTTTTAAAGCACTCTAATAAATCATATCAGTGAACAATACTTACCCTTAAGAGCTATTCGAACCCCCTTTGAGTGATATATACTGATATGGTTTGGTTTCCATACATAGGTTCCGCATTTGCCCCATTGGGTCACATCCCTAGGGAGGACCTACGGAGAGCTACCCTAACACCCAGGCCATACGCCACACTCAGGCCTTTAAATTGACTTACTTTGCATTCCCTATCACCCCAGATCTGTAGCCTCCGCTGTCTTCCTACCCTGTTCAGATATCCTACCAAGTATCTGGTATGTCCTTTTCTTTTGTCTTCCCATTATACATATAGTAAATATCTAAACCCCACATGTATGCACCCCTCAACAGTTCAAATCCCACACACAATCTGAGTTAACTCATTATTTCCAACACAACGCACCAAACAAAATGCAAAACACTGCAACTGTTAATTTTCTGGTACAACTTTAATTGCCAGTTTGTTAGCGTGGCTACTACTAGAGCTGCACTCACGGAGGGAGATCAACTCATGAGCTCACCACCTGTTTGACAGTTTAACACACAACACCACTGGAATGTATACATTGGAGAGGTATATGGTCAAAATCGCCGATTCCGAAATCACCATTCACAAAATCGCCGTCCGCAAAAAGGCTGATGCTTAAAAGGGCCCTATTTATTGAAAATCAATTAGGCTTAGTGTCCGTGTATACGAGTGTGGAGAGTGATAAAAAGGTTTTGGATTGGTTTTAAGTGATGTCATTTATTATTAGACGGATTTTGGACTTAAAAAAGAATATTTCAAGAAGAAAAGTCGGCGTAGCTAGCCACTCTAAATTTAGGATGTCTTGGCTTTGTGGCGTAATTACGTCTAGAATTAACATTCAGATTTAAACAAAAACATATATCGAAACAAAGAATACTTAATAAGAATGTTTATGACACTTGACATGTGGAGAATGTAAAATTCAATTACTGAATTAGGGGAATATGAAGGTTTATTTCAGGAGGGCCCAATGAGTCATCAGCCGTTTTTGCGATCGGCCATTCAGGTAGTCGACGATTTTTGGATCGGCGATTTTGACCTATAATCATTGGAGATTGTAAAGAAAATATGACAGCGATAAGCAGTTATGTATGTTAGTAATGTGTGTTAGGTGCTCTGTGTTACGTTTTTGTTCCCAACATAGACAAGCTCACGATATGAACATTTCAGCTCGAGCTCGGCGAGTTTGCCCAAGGGTTCGAGCCACTCGAGTTTGTGAGTGGTGAGTGCAGCTCTAGCTAGTACCCTACTACTAGTTGAATAGACCCTCCGTGCTGTAACATAACGTCCCTTAATGCTACTGTTGCTCCGACTACCTATACACGGCAACGGTACGGACAGCCTAAGGGGGCAAGTCTCCTAGTCTACTGGTTGACCTGTTCACAGGCTCACCCTTACTTCAATACTTGAATACCAGACTGTAATGTTTGGTCATTCATACACACAAGTTTGGAAGTTTCTAAATGTAAAAATTCTGGTACATACCATATTTGTACAAATAAAATTATATGGAACTTTGAAGGTAGGCAGGCACTTTTTTTTAGCATTCAGTATGAGTATGCGGGTTGCTGCCATTAACTGCTATATGGGAGATGCTTACCAGTGCTTACACAGTAAATGATGCTGCCTTGTTGGCTTGTAAGTTCAAGTTCAAGTTGTAAATGAGTAAACAAAACCAGCCTGAGTGGCAGTATATCGTTGCACCTCCGCCTGGTTCTTAAGTGTATTCTGTCGGAGTGGGTCAATTCTACCCAACGAATACATACTAAAATAACTTACCAGTTATTAAATAAGCGAGGCTATGCTGTTTGGATCCTACAGCTAACTAAATCACAACACTTTGGCCGGTCGCTTTTTGTAACTTGCACAGTTCAGCTGCCAGGAGACCACAACCACCGTCTGCAGCCTGCATACATCCACCTAGCGGTCAAAAGATACAACATCTAAAATGGTATTCCACGCTAACAGATGTTTACGAGTGCCCGATATAAAAAGCTATATTTTCTCTCCCCAAAAAATGTTGTGAAATCAAAAAGTTTTTTTATTTTTTCTTCCAAAATAAAGGTGAAAATAAATAGTTTTTTATTTTCTCCTCCAAAAATCTGTTGTGAAATAAAGTTTTTTTTTAATTTTCTCTCCCCCCACAAAGGTTGTGAAAATATATATCTTAAATTTTCTCTCCCCCCCAAAAAAAAAAAACGGTGGAAAAAAAGCTTTTCATTTTCCCTCCCCAAAAAACGGTGGTAAAAATAAGTTTTTCTTAAATTTCCTCCCCCCCCCCCCGCCAAAAAAAACGTTTGTGAAAATAAGTTTTGTATTTCCTCTTTCACACTTGGTCCATCGTAGGTAAATACACACACACACACACACACACACACACACACACACATGATATGTTGTTTTGGACGAAGAATACGATTAAAAAAAGATTGGGAAAATGGTTCTATTGTGAAATAACTATGGTACAACTATGCCTCACAAATAGAGATACTATTGCTATTGTGTATGGCATGCCAAAATGATATTTATTCAACTCTCAAAATATCATGCAACTTTTAAAATATCGTTCAACTTTGTTAAATATATCGTGCAACTTTCAAAATATGGTACAACTTTTAGAAATATATCATACAGCTCAGGAAGGATGTATATTTTTTTGAGAACATGTATAATGACCTCAGTCATTGATTTTTTATAGGTGACATACGCATCTTATTTCAACTTCACGTGCAGTTAGCAACTGTACACAGCATACAGAAGATATGGGTTTTACAGACTTGCGTTAATGTCAGGATATTCCTTTTTTTTTTGGGGGGGGGGGGGGGTGGAAGGGCTGGTTATACCACAAGCATTGATATTCGAATCTATATGCCATAAAACTGCAATAGAGTAATGAACAAGTTACAAGTGTTCTGTTATATTTATTTACTATATATATATATATATATATATATATATATATATATATATATATATATATATATATATATATATATATATATATATATATATATATATATATATATATATATATATATATATATATATATATATATATATATATATATGTGTGTGTGTGTGTGTGTATTTATCTCTCTCTCTCTCTCTCTCTCTCTCTCTCTCTCTCTCTCTCTCTATATATATATATATATATATATATATATATATATATATATATATATATATATATATATATATATATATATATATATATATATATATATATATATATATATATATATATATATATATATATATATATATATATATATATATATATATATATAAACATGTCACGTCGGAAACAAGCTCGCATATGGTTGTACATTCTTTAGTGGATATGAGTTCTCTTTGTCATCGTATTTATGTTGTGCCCTTTCCAAACTTTAAGTGTTTACATTCGCTGTACACACACTCAGGATATGTAACTTAACTACCTGTTCTGGTGTGATTTTCGAAGCTGCTTGGTCAAAAGGTGTCAGACATACAGCCGTTCGCACTATTTAGATTTAATAGCAAACCTCTGAATTCGATATCACCCCTTTAGCTCACTGCGTGGGGCTCACTGCCAAATCCATATCACATTCGGATCCGCCTCGGGTAGAAATCGGGCCGGCCCGGACCAACCTTTCTATCTGCGTGTTACTAATAATTTATCTCTGACACAATCACAATGCAAACAGGGATGTCCATTACCGGATACGCAACCAGCGGATCTTGCTCAACAGCCTCGCCACGACTCCTAGCCCAGGTGTTGGAGATAACCACTCATGCAACTTTCTCTATACTGTAAAAAATACGAGAGCTCTAATTCGTCTGTCTCCTAGTGACATCACATTGATGCAAGATTAGGTATGTCCAGGGATTTATGATGGGCCATATGGTAAGGTGCAGATTAGAAAGCTTGTATGATTAATTGTGTCTTTTGCTTGAACGAGTGTGGATTTTCCATAGAGAGGTGCTTTTGAATATAGGGCAATTTTGAGATGGTTATTGTCTACGTCCTGTTCCCTCACAATCATATCAATTGTGAATGTCTAGGCTATCACCAAGAAGAGTGAGATACCATCTATTACTTTTTCCCAAATAGGAAACGTTTTGGCCCTTTTCTCAATATTGAATTTCACCAAAAATATGGTAGCTTCAAACATGCATTTTGGCTACAAACGGATTTGCTTGAAATCTGGCATCGTCATGGCTAAGACTATTTCGGAGGGAAGATTGCCACAGTTGTCTAATTTTAACTTTGTTCAAAAGTTATAAAATCTGAAACAATTTACCTTTTCTCGTTTTCAACAAAAAAAATCTGAAAGAAACGGCTATAAAATTTGAACGGAGGGTTAAATTTTTGAAAAAACTGTGACACCGTACCTCTTGTATTGATCTTTCTTCTACGTTTGTGAATATTTGAAGGTTGCGATCCGTAAGTGTGGGTAGAAGATTCGTTTGAAAACACTATGCATGTTCTTTCTTCTTGTTTTTCTACCCCAACAATCTTACACTATACTGTCAGGGTAATTTTGTGATGATATAGAGGTTCCATCCACGAGTGATGGAACCTCTTTCTCCCACGATAAAAAGGAGAAATATACGAGTTTTACAATGAGGTTAGCAGGATAGTCAGCGAAAAGGCGCCTGTTCATTCATTCAACAATGGTGTAGTATTTTCATAGAGATCGATTTTTCCGTAGTTTTGGTTGCGTGCGTTGTGATGTGCATCGTTTGTTTTCCATAGATATTGGCGCTAGATGACGTACCTGAGGCTTTACTTGTTTAAGTGCACGCGCGCCACTGTTGGGTCTACTTTTGGAGCAGCAGACAATTCTCTGTATTTATCGGGTCAGAAATTAATGCCTTCAAAAGCACCTCTTTAAAATATGTTCTTTGTTCATTTTTGGTAACAATTTTCAGGAAAACGCCTAAATTCTATGGCACAAACATTGGCGATCAGTTTCATGGATGTTTACTGTATTCTAACCTTTACAGGTTTTAGCATGACCTAAACATTATTCCGAACAGCGAACCAAAGAGTAATGAGATCACATCTCTTTACAAATTATCTGCACATATGGCATAGTGCAGCAGGCCTCTGAGTATGAGAAAAATGTATTCCTCTTCAGAATGCCTTTCCGGCAATATACACTTTGTACAGGATAAATTGTCAAATAAAAGCAGGGTAGAGGGAAAACCAAGTATAAGACAAAGGGGATAAAGTATTAGGTGTCGGACCAGTTATCAGTGGGTCGCTGGTCCAATTCCTGGCCGGCGCACTTTCGGTCTGTCCTTGGGCAAGACAGTTTATTCCATATTGCTTCAGTCTACCCAGCTGCCAAATGGGTACTTAGCATAAATAAGGCAGTGCTTAGAGCTTGTGGGCTATATGCTGCCAGTTGCTCTGGAATATCCCCCGGGGGATTGAAATGGTTTCCGTGTGTACAGGCCTGCTAGGGGAGGAAGGTGGTGTGAGCGCTTCGGTGGATACAAGACTCTAAACCGAATACCTTTTACCTTAAATACCTTTATAAGAAATTTACCTCACTACTATATAGCTACCTTTAAAAATTCAAGCAGATTTTACAAAAAAAGAAAACAGAATAATTAAAATTGAAAATAAGGAATAAACTACGTCTGCAGAAAAAATGAGAGATCTAACATTTTAGACAGTTAACGGGCACATGGTTACGGTGCCTGCAATAGTTTATTATACCCATTCAGTTTCTGGAATTTAAAAACCTGCAACCTCCTGTATGTGCGATTTCTAAAACACGACCTGGCACCAGTCTAGCCTTGGCTGCGCCCTCTATTGCTTAGCAACGAAAACTTGTAAACAAATATCAGAGCAGGTGCGAGGAGGCTGCGAGGTTTCACCATAGTTTTCTAAGGTAATCATCACTTAAATTACTTTCGACGGACAATTTCGAATTAGTACTCGGTAATTAGGTGTATTTATTCACTTCTATATCAACTTTGGTTTTCACTTTACAGGTGCAATCATGCTTTAGATCGCTGATCGAGCCCCTTCACGGTTCACCATTGGCATTGTCCACTGTCTAGCCTGACACAGTAAACAGTATAATCACTGGTAATGGGTGGATGGCCCACATGCATGGCCATGCGTATACATGTACTTTAGGGCTATAGATTGTCAGAACCATTGTTCATAGATTCCTAGAGTTGAGCAATACAGGTTGTAATGCACTTAACTATTAACTGCAAACGTTTTTGGGGCTGTTCCATTTTTAAACGCAGGAAAGGGGTGGGGCAGTACAGGCATCTGTAATCGAAAACATGGACATAAATCAAATGATAAAAAGTGCAATAAAACGAATATAAACAAGTTACAAGTGTTCTGTTATGCTTGCTTACTATACCTATATAAATATATAAAACATCACAGTTGGTGTTTTGAATGTAGTGAGCAAGCATAATCTGATAATGGACCACTTGCAACTTGTTTTATCTGGTTTTATTGCACTTATTATATATGTCCATACTTTCGAATATTTCCTATTACAGATAACTGTGGGTGGGGGACCCGGAAAACAATTCAGAGTTATTATTATTAATTATCGTTATTATTATTATTATTATTATTATTATTATTATTATTATTATTATTATTATTATTATTATTATTTTTTTTTTTTTTTTTTGGGGGGGGGGGGGGGAGTAATGACAATTCAGAATTTAAGAAGGGCTTCATTGTTATATTCAGAATTCAAGTTCAAAAAGTTAAAAGTTTATTTGGATTTTTTTCCTCCTGAATGGGAAACTTTTACATGCAACTTGTTGAATCTCATAGGATAATATTCAATCCCTCCACGCTGGAAGTAAAATTTCCTTGCAAAAGATTTCCAGGGTGAAATGAATATTTCCTAGAAAATATTCCCCCAGGGGATAGGGGTGGGTGCTAGGAAATATGCCCTGATGGGGCATATTTTTCTGAGGGGTAGGAGGCAGATATTGTGGTACACTGATGTCATCTACATGTATATACCTTTGAGAGGGGCTGGGTTGTAAAGGATAGTGCAAGAACTCTGTCACTGTCCCCACCCCTTTCCAACCCCATTGAACCTGAGAGAAGTAGACAGGGAGTGGGCACTGGTCATGAATCATCAAATTTTGCTGCCTCTCACTATCTGACCTAGATAGGATGACATCCCCCAGCCAGCCAGTGCATGATTACTGCACAGATCACGTGACCAATACAACCCCAGGCTACAGCGCGTGACCCGAGGCGCAGATGCCGTAGGGGCTAGCATGCAGTACCTATGGGGTTGCGGATCAAGGGGATGTATTTCTCTGATTGAACACACTCTGAATTTTGGAATTTCGTTTTCGTCACACTTCTGCCAATTGTGGCTAATTTTTGACTAGCCAGTTGTAAGTAGTGGAGGAAACCAGAGTACCCGGCGAAAACCACCACCAAACCCCAAGTCACTGGCAACTTTCTCACATGCCGAGGCTGGAATTCTAACCAGGCAGTGATGAGAGACAGCGTGCAGTCAGTGGCGCGCCTTAGACCACAAGACCATCAGAGCAGGCTCACTCTGACATACTTCTATACGATCTAAACTATATTCTAAAGGGGATGCTCTGGAAGGGCCCTGAATGACCTGCCCCACTTCCCAGCGATTACCCTCAATCAATATTGAACTCAATACCATACCTGCATTCCATCTCTTGGGAACAATGGATCAGTGAGAACAATAGATGACTAGGGGGTGCCACTATACACGCATTGAAGACTATCATTCAATGTTTAGACTACACCTTCCATGTATCCTCTATATATATGGAATTGAGCTAGCACTATCAATTTTTTAACCTTTTAGGTATAGAAATAGAACTCTTTGATTATCAGTTCCATCTGATAGGTAGGATGCATATTAGAGTTGCTTGCTTTGAATCTCTAGCATGGAAAGTATGAAAAGCCATTGAATATTATATATTTAGTTGGGATTTAAAATGGATGCCCAGATCTAATGGTAGTCGGTTGAGTTCCCAGATTGTTCCATGCTTGACTGTTGTGTGATGAAATCTCCATGGTGACACTGTGGAACGAGGTGTGACATCTTGTTGAGGCTTAGTCCTAAAAAAAAGTTGTTTGTTTCCTATAACCCTACCCTAACAAGTTTTTATTCAAAAAATCCCTACCCTAAAGTTTTTTCCGCCCTACCAACTCCAAATTAACGTAAAACATGCATAAAACACACATTTTTGACCAAAAAAATTATCCAAAAAAATATATTTTACCGACCTACCTACCCTATTTTTTTTCAGATCGTTACAGGAAACAAACAATTTCTTTTTTAGGCCTAAGCAGGATTGTAATGGAATATGTATGGCCAGATCATGACTGTGCAGGGCCTGCCCTGATGGCCATGTGGTCTAAGGCGTTGCCACTGACTGCTATCTGTCTCTCACCACTGCCTGGGTTCGAAACCTGGCTGGGGCAAGTGAGAAAGTAGCCAGTGACTTGAGGTTAGCCGATGGTTTTCAGGGGTACTCTGGTTTCTTCCACCAGTTACAAGTCATAATATTGCTGGAATATAGCAGAAAAAGTGACGAAATCAAAATTCCAATAATAGAGTTCCATCATGACTATGCATGTCAGTAGTCAAACTAACCCTTACAGGATTATTCAGACCAATATGGTACTTCTGGTGACCGGGCAACCACGTATTGTTAATGCTGTTGTTCTATATATGGCATTGCTTCACTTACGGTAATTGAATTATGTATTAGAGTCAGGGTCTTAGCCAGGGTTTTAAAAATATCTGTAAATACAGCATTTAAAAAATATCTGCACCCAGATATACTCAGCTTCTTTGAATGCATATTCCACCTATATTTTTTAGCCTATTGAGTCATAGGGAGCAAATTACACTTTAGCGATGTTTAAGATGATGATTTGTTAGATAAAGATTTAGTTATTACCCCAAAAAGTCATTCAAATTTTCTTATAGAAATGTTGCCTGTCTAAAAGAGGGGTGTTCAGTTAAAAACTGCCTGTCCGTAAAACAGGCTGAATTGGTCTTGGCAAGTCCCTGATTAGGGTAATTGACTTTCAAAAATAATATGTGAACAAAAGGTACCAACCCAGTATATTAGATAAATCTAACTTTAATTATCAACCCTTATGAACTGTACCTGGTAAATTCTAGGAAATCCTGTCATTTTACCTAGCTTTATTCTAGGAATGAATTCCTGGTATTCCAAGCTACATTTGGCAAGGGAATAGTGCATTTCATTTGGGGATCCATGGGTTAATCAATGGGTGTATCAGTGAACAATTGGTGCATGCAAGCCGTGCTATCTATTGGGAAGAGGGGATCAGCTGTGTGGATCAATAAATGAATATAGAAATAATAGGCAGCTTAACGGCTTATTAATAATGTACGCGATACACACACACACACACACACACACACACATATGATAGAGGCTGGGAAAGGAATTGGGATTCTGCCCAGTAACACCATACACTGTCTTCCGAGGAGAAAAGTCCGACTCTTTTGCACTGAACTTGATACTGCAAATAGGCGGAGCAAGGCATACTAGTGCATATGGAAGGATCTTGGAGCAAGGCACACTACTATATATGGAAGGACCTTTGGCAAATACAGTTGTGCGGGCATCTAAGCAGGTAGGGAAAGAGGTGAGAGAGAGGGAGAGAGAGAGAGGGGGAGGGAGGGAAGGGGAGAGAGAGAGAGAGAGAGAGAGAGAGAGAGAGAGAGAGAGAGAGAGAGAGAGAGAGAGAGAGAGAGAGAGAGAGAGAGAGAGAGAGAGAGAGAGAGAGAGAGGAGAGAGAGAGAGAGAGAGAGGAGAGAGAGAGAGAGAGAGAGAGAGAGAGAGGGAGGGAGGGAGGGAGGGAGGGAGGGAGAGAGAGAGAGAGAGAGAGAGAGAGAGAGAGAGAGAGAGAGAGAGAGAGAGGGGGGGGGGGGAGGGAGAGGGAGGGAGGGAGAGAGAGAGAGAGAGAGAGAGAGAGAGAGAGAGAGAGATGACTAGGTGAGATTGTCTTTTCAAGCTGATGAAATCTAATGTATTTTTTACCCAAGGCAATTATTGGACTGGTCTTTTGAGATGGGTGCTCTTTAATCACAAGTGAACCGTGATGTCTGTTTTATGTATAGGGCGGTTGGAATATGGTACATGTTTAACCTCGGGCAATTTTTGGATTGTTCTTAGATAGTTGGTCCCTTTTGATATTTTGAATATGATACATGATTTATCTAGGGCAATTTTTGGATTTGTCTTAGGCAGTATTTTATGTTTATCATTGGAATATGAGTCACTTTCCACCGAAGTCCAATTTCTGTTTTCTTTCCAGTTTTTGGACCCATGTTTTGCTCTTTACTAACACATGGATTATGATGGATGTTTTACCAAAGGTAATATAGGGACTGACTTTCTTAAAAAAACAGTTATTTTCATTAGAAGTCAATTGCATTTTTACTTAAGGCTGGTAGCTAGTCTATTAAAAACTGAATTCTTGTATTTTTTACAGAACTATTTTTTGTTTTTCAAAGATAATGTTTTCAATACATAGATTATACCAAAAAATTGTGGCAAGCTGATAGTGTGATGAGTTGTCACAGCACTACTGGAAACATGTATGGATATGCTTTATTTTGTTGCTCCAGTTGCCATAGCAGGCGAACTAAATTGTGAATTCTTTTTATCGAACTTGCATCAAGAAAGGAATCAGACCGTAACATTTTATGTTTTAACCCATAAACACCTGCAGTGGCTGACCTCCCCCCCCCCCCCCCCCCCCCCAAAAAAAAAATAATAAAAGTTCTGCCTAATATGGTGATAATATGTCGTTAACCCTTCCCAATGCTAGGACTACTTTCATCCCAAGCACAAGAATGCATAAAGTTCTTTTTAAAAAAAATCTTAACCCTGTCATGTTGGTATTCATTGGATAGCTCCTGCAGAGTACTATCAAATGAGTACCCCTGTGCCAGGGTTTAAGTCATTTTTCAGGTTTTTGCATCATATTTAGTATTGACCAAATTAGCCATCAGCAGCATAAGGGTTAAAAGTCTTCTTTTGAAAAATGTTTGAAGTAGAAATGTTAGTTGCGAATCATCCAACGTCTCCTCTTCAAATATTTTCCAAATTCATGCTTTGCACAAATAGTCTTTTTCAAAAGTATCGAGACATGTAGATGATAATTTTTCAGCAGCCAGGCACCAACATAAGTTTCAGAACTAACTTTCCTTGCTGGGCAAGTAGTTAATGACTTCTACTTGCCCGACAAGAATTGTGGCTTGCCCGAAATAAGTTATAACATATTCTAGAATGGCATGTATCATTTATTATGGATTTAATGATTTGAAAACCATTTTCTTTTTTATTTTGTTGCAATGTTTGCATATTTCTATGTAGTTGTGCTGAATTCTCTTTATAAAAATGTGTGGACTGCTCAGAAAATCAGCTTGCCCATTCGGGCAAGTGGAAACTAAAATGTACTTGCCCGAAGGCCTTTTTTCAGAAATTCACTTGCCGGGGCAAGCGGGCTAGTACTTATGTCGGACCCTGGCAGCTCTCGCATGATCATGGATGGATTAATTTATTGCGTGTAAAGTGTAAACATAGACCTCAATTGAACCCTGCGTGTTCTGTTTGAATCCTTGATTTGTTGTTGTCACGGTTTCCATGCGACCCAATTCCTTGTTATGTTTGTGTCCTAGATTTGTATTCACGGTTTCCATGCGACCCAATTCCTTGTTCTGTTTGTAACCTTGATTTGTTGTTGTCACGGTTACCATGCGACCCGATTCCTCGGTGGGTTCGTGCATTGAACTCCTCGTCCCACTCACCTGCAGGGCAGGGTACTTAACCCATTTATGCCCGTAGTCCCCAAAACTGCCTGACACATTTGGTGATATCTCTCAAACGAAAGCAATTTTCAGAAAATATTTGAAGGAGAATCGTTAATCAGAGGATTACTGACAAATATTCTTTAAATATTTTTTCCAATTTGTGCTTTAAAAAAATCCTGATTTATTTTCCTAAAAGCTATTATAAGATGCTATTGTTAAAGCGATATTACAGTTTTGGTGATATCTCTCAAACAAAAGCTATTTTTTCAGATAATACTTGAAGGAGAATTGTTAATCAGAAGTTCACTGACAAATCTCCTTCAGATTTTTTTTCCAATTTGTGCTTTAAAAAATGCCTAATTTATTTTCTAAAGTGCTATATATGCAAATGTTAAAGCAGATTTCCAGGCATGCATAGGTTAAGGAAATCAATCTATTATAATATAATGTCTGTCAATATAGTTCTGTTTTCATGGCTTTAAGTGAACTGTTCAACTCTGTCGGTAGCAATGATAGCAGTGGTAATTTACCTGTCTTAGTGTTTCCCCATGCATGCTAGCTTAGATGAATAAAAACAAGTGGATATGAAACCAGCGGGTCAACCTAAACAACCAGGCTGTGGCAAATAGCCCAAAAGATACAGTCTGCGCATGTTGGTGCACAGCTTTCTCTGTAATGTAAACGATATGAGAGCCCTCGTTGGTCTTTGTCTCCTAGTGACGTCACACCGAGGCCAGATTCGAGACCCCTGGGATAGCCAGGTCTTCACTAAAGCTGATTTGTCTCTCGCTACACCTTCATATCCATTCTTTTATTCATCTAAGGTGCTAGTAACATTCAAAATGGCCTGCTTTTGCAAATGTTGACCTTTTAATTGATGCAATTAGGCCTAGAGACCTCCATGACAAATTGTTATCTGTACCTAATTAAGATACAAGAAATTCCCCAGAAATCAAGATTAGATTTTAAAAAATTGAAGAAATTTTGTTATTTTGGTTCTGATCACCATTTCCTCTTCAGTCATTTTCTTAACCCATTCACACTTAAGAGTTCCTCCAGAAATTGACGCCAAAATTGTCAGGTTGTTTTTAGCCGTGGTAAGTGTTCATGTGTTAATAATGGTTTGGTCTAAAGATATCACAAAAATATCACGGCTACCACTCTATTTGCCAACATATGGTGAGTTCAAGTACCGCTTTAACACTGAATGTATATAAATGCCCATGTTAGTGTTAAGATGGATGGTAATGCAGAACTTAATAAAACTCTGAGCAAGATGTATGTGTTCACCCTTCCAATGCTGAGGCTACTTTCGCCCAAAGCACTAATGCGCAAAGATTTTTGAAAACCATCTGAACCCTGTCATGTTGGTATTCATTGGATACCTCTCGTGGAGTACTCTCAAATGAGTACCCATTCGCCAGGGTTTCAGTCATTTTTAAGGTTTTTCACATAATTTTGTATTGACCAAATTAGCCACCAGCATCATAAATAAGGGTTAAATGTGGAGCTGTGTGTTGAACACGTTAACACCCAATTGTAACAGGAAAGGTTGGTCTGAACTTTCTGTTTAAAAGCGAAACCCTAGCTCAGCCCACATAGTTTGTACAGGTTAAAACACATAGGTGGCTTAGGCATGAACATCAACTTCAGTCCAAGTTTCAGGTCTGTTAGTTTAACAGCTTAGGTGCCCTTGTTTTTCCTCCCATGGCAACACGCTCTTACTCTCAACTTAACCCTTCTGCGGCTGGTGGCTTATTTGGCCAATAGAAAATGATGCCAAAACCTGAAAAATGACAGAAACCCTGTCACATGGGTACTAATCTGAGAGTACTCAGCGAGAGCTTTCCAATGAATACCAACATAACAGGGTGTAGATGGTTTTCAAACATCTTTGAGTTCTTGTGCTTTAGATGAAAGTAACCTCAGGATTGGAAGGGTTAAGAGCAAAAAACTATGTCAGGCATGCTGCATTTAGTGAAGAGCTACCACAAAACACTTTCGCCTAGTAATTTCTCACCAAAAACATACAATGTGATATTTCTTTTTTGGTGCTTTTCTTTATTTTTTGTTGTTGATTGTACAAATTCTCAGTGAATGAATATTCAGAATAAGCAATACCACAACTCTGCGTCTTAGTCAGACAGTTAATTTTGGGCTTTATATGGCATGCCAAAATGATATTAATTCAACTTCATTAACTTGGTTAAATATATTGTGCAACTTTCAAAATATGGTCCAACTTTTAGAAATATATCATACAACTCAAGAATGATGTATATTTATTGGGGAACATGTATTATGACCTCAGAAAGGTATAATGGATTTCTGTGAGATTTAAGATGTTGCAAATTACATCAAACCCAAGGGACTTTAAATGGGTTATTTCCTTTTATTATACCTCACGTGAAGATTCTTGATTCTGGTTGGTCAAGGGCCATGGATTAATCGTCATGTTTTCAGAAAATTTTCTGAGTCAAACTGAAAATTTTCTCCTTTTGTACGTTTTGGGGCTTCTGTTGCACTCCGATGCGTCAATGCAACAGTTGGACATCCCTGTTATTGTAATTTGTAATTTTTTTACAAAAGAATATTTATCCAAATTTATCGTGTTTGTCATTTTTCCCCTTTTGTGTTTTGTATGTTGTTCGGTATAATAAAACAAATATGACATCCCTGTGTGGTGTACAACAGGAATAACTCCCCCTCGAGAGGATTGTCGCCCTCGGGCTACGCCCTCGGGGGACAATCCTCTCGAGGGGGAGTTATTCCTGTTGTACACCACATAGGGATGTCATATTTGTATAGTATCTAATGTTTTGTCTATTTCCAAATTACATCAAACCCAAGGGAAATTGCATATAATAAGCATCCTTACTTTAAATGGCATTTTTATGTATAAAACTGCATACCACATGTGGGGATTGACAGTATCTATAGTGCACAGATACCACCTAAATCAATCATAGCCTGGCTAATTTTTTTAGCTTTATTCTAAATTTATTTAGTAGTGATAATCCGATGATTATTATTATTAGGGTTTCGATTTCGATAAATCGATCCCAAAATTTGGTATCGATTATGATCGAAATAAACAGCAAAAAGGATGTGTTTTGACACGTCTTCCTGGATGTAGTTTGACTAAGTTTTTTGCTAAAAACAGTACCAGAAAATGTCCAAATATTACTTACTTAGCGGCGGAAATAGCTAATTAGTGCTGCTGGGATGAAAGCATGTGCAACTGATTATGATTGATCATCGATCGGTTGTATCCAACCGATGATTGATCATGAAAATCCGAGACGATTCCCATCACTATCATTTAGTGAGAATTTCTAAATTAGAGGATTATATTCATAAAGGGATCTGTAAGTACGAACCTAATATTTTCTCTCATCTTAAACAGAATAAAATCAGCATCGGTGATGAATTGCTGACCATATGGTACCATTATATGAATATCCCTGTGGGTGGAATATTAGACACCCGTTATTAATCCTTGATGGATTTACCTGTACATGCTTATTACAGTACTCAGCACAAGAGATGTAAGTAACCTACATGTAATGTACATCTCTGTCATCTAGCACTTAGAATATTATTAACCCTTCCAATGCTGTGGCTACTTCATCCAAAGCACAATTAAGGATTCAAATCTTTTTGAAAATCATCTAAACCCTGTTATGTTGGTATTCATTGGATAGCTCTCGCTGAGCACTCTCAGATGAGTACCCATTTGCTAGGGTTTCAGTCATTTTCAGATTTTTCGCATCATTATGCATTGGCCAAATTAGCCACCTACAGCATAAGTGTTAAAGCAGTGTCTTCACTATACACACAATGACACTCATATCAGTCAGATGGATTTCTAATTGATGTTATCAGACAATAGTTATATCATTCATGCCTGTAGCAGTATACATTAGGTAGAAGATACTTACATTAAGCATCATTCATGCCTGTAGCGGTATACATTAGGTAGAAGATACTATAATGTTAAGCATACTGTAATATATAACCAGAGTGCTCTGCCCAAGGCAGATCGAGTCTTAGCGAAGACTTAGAAACTGGCTTCCTAAAATTGGCAATTATTAAATTTTTGGGTGTTCTGTTTTTCAAGGGAGACCCCAACATACTCAGATTACAGCCATAAACTTGTACTTGAAATAAGGCACAATACCCTTATACAATGTTACAATATGTTACTTTACATATTTAGGCCACTCCAATTTATTTACTTGTCTTACGTGCTCAGGAGGTAGGAAATGAGCCATTTTGAAATAAAAAAAAAAGTTGAAAAATGCAACTTTTTATTTTTTTTTATTTTTTTTTTAGAGTCTGCTGACTAGGACTGGTAGCGATATGTTTCTACCAGCCTATTCTCAACTAAATAAAATCAATCAATCAATTAATCCCTGTAACCTGAAGGGTGGGAGGTATACCTCCTCAAGTCTGAGGCTCTACTACAGCAATGATAGCTTCCTGTAGATGATTGAATCACCCTTACAAAGAATATTCTTAAAACTTTTTTTTTTTGAGTCTGACAGGATTTTTTTTCCAAAAAAAGCTTGTAAGACAAGTAATTAAATTGGAATGGCCTTAGGTGAAAAAATAAGTTCATTCACATGCTGACAATTGATATTTGATAGATTCTTCCCAAACATTTTTGGCCAGTCCTGAGGGGTGATTTTTCATGGTTTGGCTGCCAATGGGTTAAGGCTTTGGTTCTATTCAGGTGAGCTGAAGCAGCTAAATTTTGGAAAACTTACAATTTAAATGTTCGCTAAGACCACAGGGGTTGGATAACAATTTTTAGAAAGGGAACAAGAGTGCTCAACTTATAAGGAGATGGCTTATTTTGAGTGTGCTAGCTACCAGCATCGCAGCCCTCATTTGAAAACATGCTAAATATCCTGAGTTTCCTTGATTCTCTATGCGAGTAATACAGGTATATGAATATTTCAAGACTGCACTGTATGAGTGGACACCCACTTGTTATATCAGGCCTATGCGTCTCATTGATTATATGGAAATGAAGCCTTCTCGTACATTTGCCTCTCGTTTCGCTATTTAACCCCTTCATGCCTGGATATCTCCTTGACTAAAATTGTTTGGACCTTCTAAGACACTTTGGAAAATAACTTTGGAATTAATCACAGATTCACAGAATATTTGTAGGAGAGTTGTGCGTTGAATTTTGGTCAACATTTTTTAAGTATTTTTGAAAGATTTAATACTTTTGTTTGAAAGATATCATCAAAAATCAAAATATTCAGGTTGATTTGGGTACTTCCAGATTGAATGGGTTAAGCAGCTACTGAAGATTGTGTTTTGATAATTAACAGAAGTCATGAAGAAGAAGATGTTGATGATGATAATTTTGGTGATGTTGATAGGGATGATGCAGGGCTGTCCAAGCTGTCGCATTGTCGCAAAATTTTGCGCCAGCAGCCTCAAAAAATGCGACACAAGAATATTTGCGCCAAGGTTGCGACACGGTAATTTTTGCAACATGCATGCGTTCGCCATCTAGCGGTGGTCACCAAAACTAAGTGATCACCAAACAGGCGTCGTGCGCATGACTAAACATGCAGTAAACAAAGGGACGCCATGATACAGACGATGGAAAATAAAAAAGATACCCCTTCAGATTTGGATTTTTGAGAAAGGAACGTATTTTACTAAGATTTCTGTAATGTCTATCGAAAACGGAGTTGTTTATGTATACTTACGTTCAGCCAGTTTTGTCAATGAGTTTGCGATTATGATTAGTTTTGCTCGTTTATAATCAGTGTGGACGTGTATTCTTTCTGTAGTATCTTTGTTGTTGTTAGAAGAAAGAAACACTGTCCATCATTTTTCTCGTCCGGCGAGCACTAAATATCAATAAAACGTTGTATGGGGGTGCCCACAAAGGTAGTCTAATAAAACCAACTTGTCAACTCTAGAAATCTTGTATTTAGTAGACGTGTTGGTAACCAATTTTGTAAACTGTTTAGAAACACAAAAGACTATTGAGGAAAATCAGGTTTCTAATTCTATGCTATAGCTAGTATAGGCAATTGTGAGGTCTGAAATCATTAATATTTGATAATACACTTAGGGATGCTGATGATAGTTTTTGAAAAAGATTATGCTTGAGCAATTCTTATTCATAATCTGATGATGCTCACTTACCAAAAAACTTGTTTACCTAATTTCTCTGCAACCGGTCACCAGATTTCATTAATATTTGATATGCTAATACACTTAGGGATGCTTATGATAGTTTTTGAAAAAAAATATGCTTGAGCAATTCTTATTTATAATCGGATGATGCTCACTTACCAAAAAAACTTGCCGAGTCTTATCAGGCTGTATTATAAATATTCAAGCTGGCTATATATGTGAAATAGAGTGTGTGCCAGTATATTGAAGAATCTTAAGCTTGAATATACAAATCTGTGATAAGTATAACCTATATTGTACTATGTGTGGATTCAGTGTTTCAAGTTTCAACATACATTTCAATTGGTGCTATGTCATAGTCTTAATTTAACTTCCCCTAGTGTGTAAACCGTGAACTAAATGACCCCTGGTGAATAAAATTTGAACCATTAAAACGCCACCTGGTGGCAGACGGTAGAAGTATTTTGCTACAGGTTGTTCAAATTTTGCTACAGGCATTTTGGGCTTGGACAGCCCTGTGATGATGAAGTTGATGATGATGATAAATATAAGCCAGAGAGAGAGAGAGAGAGAGAGAGAGAGAGAGAGAGAGAGAGAGAGAGAGAGAGAGAGAGAGAGAGAGAGAGAGAGAGAGAGAGAGACAGGCAGAGGGACAGACAGAGACAGACAGACAGAGAGAAAGAAAAAGAGAGAGAGAGAGGTCAAAAAGGTTTAAGAGGCGATATCCTCAGAGATATAGATCTAGCAGCTGTGAATACTAAGTGGGGTTCAGAACCGTTCTGCTCTTCTTCTTATTCTAATAAAACATGACTCTTGGGCACCAATTTGTTCAAGGTTGAAGTTTGTGGTAAATTGGTAGTATATATATATATATATTCTTTGTCATTTTTCTGCAAATATACATCTTTTTGTTTACAATGTCTATTAGACTAATTACAAGTTGATTTATGAACATTTATTACATTCCCTTGGCATTTTAGGAGGGAACTTCACAAAGACCTGAGAGATATCTACTGAGTAGATATATGTCTTTTTTTACATTGTTAATTACACTGAATACAATTGGATTTATGAATATTTATAAGTTGGCCTTGGCATTCAGAAGAGGACTTCACAATTGCCTGAGAGATATCTACTGCGCTCATGCACATCTATACTTCACACATGGTCTAGTATATGTATGGAAATTTTAATATCTTTTAAATTTTAAAAATCTCATTCTAATTAATGAAATGTAATCAAAGTTGAATTAAGTTGTACAAGCCCTACAGAGACAATTGAATCATCACATTAAATCATTATAATACATTCCACGTAATGATTATTTTTACCCATTTACTTTTTCCACAATGTTCAATCAACCTTTCCCCAGAAAAAAACTACTATAGGCAGTAGACAATTCCTCAAAGCTTGACCTTCGCAGTGATAATTCCAAAAGCTGTCAGTATTTTCATGTAATTCTGGTTGGCTATTGGGGTGATAATGTTACTAGTCTCATAGGCATTTAGTAAATGCCTAGCATCTAAGGAATGATACAGATAAATCGGTGTTCTTATTATCCAACTGTGATATCATGTGCCAAACCTACTGCTTAAAATCAGAACTGATGTGTCAAGAACAGATTTTTTTATAGTATTAATTTATTCTAAACAATGTATTTTCCTGTATTTCTTATTTGTATAGTCTCCCGTAGGTCTAAGTTAAGCATCCATCGTTTTTGTAGTGTCATGTATGTACAATTCTATAATGGGTGAGACTATATTAAGAAAATCTTTAAAAGCTTATCTAGTAAAAATTTACCATTTTGAGCTAGTCAGGCTAATGCTATTGTCAGACCCTTTACTAGTATGTTAGGGATAGTCTTAGCCACTGTGAGGGCGTCTGGGCATCATTTGGACACCTAAACCCTCATTAACTGTCACACCCAAATATTTCTGTGAGTAACTTCTTAAAATGGCAATTTCAAGGATATAATTGAAGTTTCTACACTTCACTATGATGTCCATGACATATTGTATAAGGATGTTATGCCTTATTTCAATAAGTAAATACATGTTCATGGTTGTAATCAGAGACTACTGAGGATGTTGTATAAGGATGTTTTGCCTTATTTCAATAAGTAAATACATGTTTATGGTTGTGATCAGAGTATACTGAGGTCTCCCTTGAAAAGTAGGATGCCCCAGAATTTTACAATTGCCAATTTTGGTCACCCAGTTTCCAAATCCTGGCTAATCTTTGGTGTTAGGTTCATCTGGGTGCATTAAAAGCGGTCATCAGGTGCAACAGTGGTTTTAAAACCCAGTGCTCCCATAGTGCTCACGGGAGTCAGCTTGCCCTTAAAAGCTGAGTGTCCAGGGATTAATTATAGGGAATTAGAAAGCTCCCTGTGCATTACCGCAATGTGGGTATAGCGAAATTGATTTCCAAAATTGTTGCCTGATATGATAATGAAGAATTTGACCTTGAACAATGACCTTCATTTGCAACTGATCTCATCAGCAATTATTCCCAATTTTGCTACTTTTATGATACAGGTTGTATGCAACATTTCAACATCAAGTTGTACTAATTTTTCTAAGTTTTTTTCCAAAATGGATTTTGATTCCAATTGGATTTGGCGTTAGGAGGTTATCCATGGTCTTAGCCAGCAGGGCATCTGGGTGTCTTTTTGGACATCCAAACCCTATTAAAGCACCCCTCAGGACATCCAAATTTATTTGTGAGGAATTTCTTTAAATGCCAATTTCAAGCATATAATTGAATTTCGTCATCTTCATATTATTCCCATGACATTGTATAAGGATATTATGCCTTATTTTGATAAATTTATACATGTTTATGGTTGAAATCTGAGTATATCGTAATCTCCCTTAAAAATTTGGATGCTCCAAAATTTTACAATTGCCCATTTTGGGCACCCAGTTTCTAAATCCTGGCTAAGACCCTGAGTGTATGAGTATGTATTTGGAGGCCTTGTCTATTTTACTTTTTAACCAATCTGTATCTGGAGCACACATGGTCAGGTCTAAGGCATTGACCATTAGATATCCAGGGGGGGGCCGTGTATAGAAGTTAGGGCACAATTATTTTTTTCGTTGAGATTCAGGGCACAATTATTTTTTTCGTTGAGATTCAGGGCACGATTTTTTTTTTCATCCATTCAGGGCACAATTATTTTTTTTTCACAGATTTTGAGGGCTCAATTTTTTTTCATCACTTTCAGGGACCTAGGGTGTCCAAGTCCGTATGCCATTGTCGCACAGGGGCCATCTGCCGGTGGCGCACTGCCATTGCGGCCGGGGGAGTGGGGACTCTGCCAGAAGTGAAAGGGTTGTAGATACCCTGAGATGCATTATCAACCTTATCTGAGGCCCAAATGATTGATTCCAGATGATGATATTCGTTCTGTTTTGAGAAAACAATTTACCATTTTTTCCCCCTTCTTTTGTTGTGCAGGGCTGCTTGGCCGTTGTGCATTGCCATTGTGGCAGGGGTCTGGGGGCCGCTCAAGGCCCCCAGAAGCCAGAGGGTTCTAGATGCTCTGAGATGCATTCTCAGCTATATCTGAGCCCTAAATGAATTATTTCAGATGGAAATTCTTCCTGTTTTGAGAAAATCATTTACCTTTTCTACCCTTTTTTGTTGTGCAGGGCTGCCTGCCCGTGGTGCACTGCCATTGCGGCAGGGGGTCTGGCCCCAGAAGCCAGAGGGTTCGAGATGCTCTGAGATACATTCTCAGCCATATCTGAGCCCTAAATGAATTATTCCAGATGGAAATTGTTCCCATTTTGAGAAAATCATTTACCTTTTTTACCCTTTCTTGGTGTGCAAGGCTGTCTGCCTGTGGCATACTACCATTGCAGCCGGGGGTCTTGGGGCCGCTCAAGGCCCCCAGAAGCCAGAGGGTTGTAGATGCTCTGAGATGAATTCTCATCCTTATCTGAGCCCTTAATGAATTATTCCAGATGAAATTTCTTCCTGTTTTGAGAAAACAATTTACCCTTTTTCCCTTTTAATGGTGTGCAGGGCTGACTGTGGCACACTGCCATTGCGGCCGGGGGTCTGGGGGCCGCGCAAGGCCCCCAGTAGCCAGAGGGTTCTAGATGCTCTGAGATGCATTTTCAGCCTTATCTGAGATGCTTATTTTTGGTGTGCAGGGATGTCTGGCCAGAGCCCAATTTTTTTTTTCATGGAATCAGAGCACAATTTTTTTTTTCAAAGAATTTCAGGGCACAATTATTTTTTTCAAAGAATATCTGGGCACGATTATTTTTTTCAATTCTATACACGGCCTCCCCCTGGATATCTAATGGTCAATGCCTAACAACTTCAAACATAATGGATAAAAATCTTGAAAAATATTTGACAAGGGATTGTTAAACCTTACAGGAACAACAGGCATTTAACATTGAAATAAAGAATACTTTTACAAAATATTTGAAAGAGAGTAGTTTGTAATATTCACAGATTTCTCCATCAAACATTTTCCAAACTATGCTTTTGCCTGGCAGATTTCATCAAAATTTTCAGGCTACTTTTGGCCTCTGTGAGCATCAATTGGTTAATTCCTTATCAAGGGTGTGTAATCAACAGAGGGTTGACTTTGATATAGGGATTAAGATCTGCCGCTGAGCCTTGGTGCAGATTTATAGACGAGACGTAGGTGTGTGTTGCAAAAGCTGAGGCCGCCAAGGCCGAAGCTTTGCAACAAACACCCACGGCGAGGCTAAAAATCTGCACCAATGCTCAGTGGCGGGTCTTAATGGCTATTATAGCGAGTTTGAGTGATAAAAATTCAAACAACTCTGTGAAAATGACACAAAAATCATGTTTTCTAGTGGATGCTAAGCCTGGATTTGGTCCCGGCTCTCGAGCCTCATTCTGGATTTGGTCCCGGCTCTCGAGCCTCATTCTGGATTTGGTCCCGGCTCCCTGCTGTGAACCGGGACCACTTTGGAGCCACAGAAACAGCTTCTCACTGTACATAGTGCGTTTTCCAAGCCTAGGTATTTTCATAGCAGTGCGCTATAATAACGGACACATATCAGGCCACTCCACCAGAAAAGGAAAGTAAACATTGATTGGTTTGTTGACTTACAATGGCCATATATTGCTTGTGATATAAACTACATCAAAGCAGGGGCTTCAAGCCACCTATGTGTCAAGCGTGTCATTTGGACACCCATAACACTGTTTTTTGATAGTTTGGACACCCAAAAAGTGAAGGTTAGGATTTGCTGATGATGACATTTTAGAAGATGGTGCATATAGTGTCACTCTTACAATACAAACAAAGCAGTAATGGGCTAAAAAAGCAAAATCTGTTGATATGTATGGTCTATTTAATTAGTATAGTGTGAACTTTGTACCATACTGTGGACACCCAAAAGTTTATGAAACCTTCGTTTGGACACCCTGTTTCCAAATTCTGGCTAAGACCATGCTGCAAAGTCTTGAAAATATTGGCAACCCAGGAATATGGGCCACAATAATTATTTAACACAATAATCATTTGGGAATCTTGGTAGGTCCTAGTCTATTGTTTATTTAGATATTGCCTTTCTCTGTTTTGGGGCCCTAGACTCCCTGTTTGCAAAAATTGTCTTTTCTCTATAGCTTACAGCTAGTGTTCGCCAGCACAAGTAAGTGGGGTATGATAGGTCAGGGGATGTTTAAGCCCAATCTTAAATGCTGGCGAATGCCTTGAGCATGAGCCAAAAGGATAGAGTTACTTTTTTTCACAGTTTGGCGAACATAACAGTTTGGCAAACAGGGAGTCTAAATGTAAAGCCATGCATGTGTGGTACGTTCGCTGTGGTGAAACATGTGGTTAGAAAATGCAGAAAAATATATTAACTTAATTTTTGTGGCTTGTAATGCCTATTGATGTGGTCTATAGAATATGTCAATAGGTTTCTGAATAATTTGTGAACATTTTTAGCAAAACGGTACTTATCCATATTTGATATTGATATTTGCTACTGTACCAAGTGCCATTATTATACCCTAGATGTACACATTTGACATAGTTTGTATTGATAATTAGCATGTGATCTTCTGTCTCTTTCAGTGCTCACATGAAAGAGTTGGACAAATGATGAAATGGATGAGAACAAGTAACTACCATGGCAACAGAATGGAATGTAACAATATTGACATTACTGGTCAAGTCATCTTGTAATAATAGTCCTAATTGCTTTCAATGATGCTGATTGCCTAGCAACCACTCATACATAGCAGCATCATGGTGAAGAATGTGTGTGATGATGAGAGCAGTCTGGGGGAGAAATCGCCCGTGGCGATATCGCCTAGCAACAGTGATGTGTTCCCTAGCAACAGTAGTTGTGGGTTGCATGGCGGTCGGAGCGCCATGAGGGATTGCAGGACGGAGTCTTTTAGTGACCAGAGTTTACCTGGGATTGAATGCCAGGAATCTGTGGAATCGGAGTTCAAGGACACTCCGGGAGATGCTCGAGACAGGAAGTCCCCCGTCTTCATTCTCGGTCAAGCAAGTTCAAAAACGGACGACCAAAGGGTTCATGAAAATTCCTGCGAACCAAGCGCTACGGGAATACAGACTGACAGCAATGGATATACCTCAGCGGTCAAGCTTGACCATCCCTTATCAGACCAGTATCGCAATGATACGGATCAAAATGTCTGTAGTCCTGACTCTAAGATGATATGTGAAGTTAATCATAATAACCATGACAAAGAGGAAGTTTACAATAACAATATGTCGGAATTCAACAAAGAAGCATCACCGAATCAGTTAGAAAGTAAGCTAGCCTCTAGCATCAGTTTAGATGTTCGACAAATCAAACTCGAGGATGATCAAACAAAAAATGACCATGGCGACTCTTCTGGACTGAAGAGAAAAACGGAAAAAAGTTTCGAGGACATTCCATTAGGCGGGGACAGTCCGGATGCGGTCGTCCAAACTCCTGGATTTATAACAACCCCCTCCGATATAGGGGAGCACCCGCGGGACTGTAGTGATGAAAACAACGTTGATACGAAATGCGGTATCGGACCATGTAAGCCCGCATGTCTGCAATCTTGCGCAAAACCAACAACGTTTCTTATCGGAATCTCTCTTCTCGTACTCGTTCAGTCAATGCTGGTATCGGGGTACACCAGCGGTATTATCACGACCATCGAGAGACGTTTCGACCTCTCCAGCACGGAGGCCGGTGTGGTCATTAGTAGCTACGAGTTTACCTGCATGTTTGCCACAGTCTTCATTAGTTATTTCGGCGACAAGTACAATCGAGCGAAGTTAATTGGCCGAGGAGCGATCTTCATTGCGATTGGCGCAGTTATTTTCACCTTACCACATTTTTTAGGAGGAACCTATGAAGTTAAGTCATCCAACAATACTCAGGTAAGAGAATTATTACCATTTTTTCTAAATCCCAATTTTATTTTTCAATTTCATTTAACTTATTCTCAAATGAATACTTTCCATGCATCCAGTCTACCATTTAATTTTTTTCTTTACAGTATACATATTATATTTCCTTAATGAAACAATATTTCATAATTGTGCATGAACATTTATATTTGGGAAAAGAACAACATTTCTCCTTCAAATATTTCCGAAAATTGCTCCAATCAAAAACTAACCACAATAGTCAGGATTATTTTACGAGTACTACAGACAACAATGGATAATTTGTTCTGATACTATGTCATAACTTTATTATTATTCATGGTGATTTATAATATTTTCCCTGTGTTTTCACCTGCATTACCTCATGATAATTTAGGACTCTATCTGTATTATTTTTCTTGGTAGTTAATGAAGTTTTCCTATTTTAATTGCATAACTTCAAGAGAATATTTATGACTTTTTACATTTTTAATTGTATTATTGTATACCGTGATAAATTTGCACATAAACAATAATTCACTCGGCAGGCAGCTGCCTTTGTTGCGCAGTTTAATGTTTGCATACGGGTGTTTAATGACAAGTTAACATGTCAGCGTGTTGCATGCTATGGCATTGGAATCGGATATCCAAAAACTGGTGTGCAGTTTAATAAATGCAGACTCTAAAGGTGCACAATGTATGTAATGAATACTGCTACAATATTAACACAGTTTACAATAATATTCTCATATTAATTTACAATATTATACCATTTACCTGTGTTATTTCTTAAGATAATTTATAAGATTTATCCTATTTTACTTGTACTATTTTTTATCTACCTATGATTTATATTTTCTTTTGTATTTTTACCTGTATTATTTCTTATGACAATTAATGATATTCATCCATTGTTACCTGTATTATTACTCAAGAGAATTTACAACATCTTTTCATTTTCTCTTCAGCAACAGGGATCATTAATGATATTCATCCATTTTTACCTGTACTATTACTCAAGAGAATTTACAACGTCTTTCTATTCTCATTTCAGGAACAGGGATCATAAATGATATTCATCCATTTTTACCTGACTGTACTATTACTCAAGACAATTTACAACATCTTTCCATTTTCTTTTCAGGAACAAGTATCATTGTGTAATAGCACTTCCAAAGGCCATGAGGGTAGCTGCCGTCCAAGGGCACCCGAGAGTTGGGCTCTGGCCATTTTTGTTCTTGCCCAGATGGTCATCGGGCTTGGGGCGTCACCTGTCTACGTTCTGGGTTCAACTTACATGTACGACAACGTGAAACGAACGGTTTACTCTGTCTATGCAGGTATGTACTCTTTTAAACCCTTCCAATGCTGAGGCTACTTTCAGCCAAAGTACAAGGTCGTATAGATTTTGGAAACCCTAAACCCTGTCATGCTGGTATTCATTGGATAGCTCTCGCTGACTACTCACAAATGAGTGCCCATGTACCAGGGTTTTTAGTCATTTAAAAATTTTTTCTTTGCATCATTTTGTTTTGGCCAAATTAGTCACCATGATGATGATGATGATGATGATGATGATGATGATGATGATGATGATGATGTAGGTGGACTGGTGGTGGTGATGATGATGACAGTGGTGATGATGATGATGATTGGTGATGATGACGGTGGTGGTGTTGATGATGATGATAATGTTGATGATGGGGATAATGATGATGATGATGATGATGATGATGATGATGATGATGATGATGAAGATGATGATGATGATGATGATGGTGGTGGTGATGATGATGACAGTGATGAGGAGGATGATGATGATGATGATGTGGATGATGATGATGATGATGGTGATGAGTATGGTAATGATGATGATTATGATTTTTAAGATTACAGAGATGATGATGGTGATGATAATGAGGAAGGTGATGATGCCGATAGTAATGATGATTATGATGATGATATCAAGATGATCATGATTATCATTATCAACTAAAGACAGTGATGATGATCATGATGATGAAGAATTTGTATTGACCACTACTATTACTGCTACTAATCCACACAATGATATGAATGCCTAACCAAGGTCCCTAGAAAAATTCCTTAGCTTAAAAGTGCCCCCTATTGTGTTAGCTTTGTGCCTGAAATCAATGAAACATTGCAATATTCATGATATGTTCCGGCGGCGTTGTGCTCCTGTGTTCATAGGTTTTGCACTAGTAGAGAATCAATACCCCTAAGCCTTTAGAATAGCAATGAGCCTCTTAAGCACTCGCACACTTACTAACCGGATGTATATAATGCGGCTTGTACACTTCGATTAACTCTATTGTGGATTATACAGGGAACCTCGGAGATGTGAACACCTTGAGAACAGGGCAAAAGCATTCATGATAGGGGGGTGATACAGTTGGGGATGCTTGATTGTAATTCATATTAGGCAGTGTTCACATCTCAGAGGTCTTTTCATATTAATGTAAAAGATACAAATGGGACCGGTAAGTTGTGTTCACATTAGGCGGTGTTCACATCTTAGAGGTCTTTGCATAATGTAAAAGATACAAATGGGACCGGTAAATTGTGTTCATATTAGGCGATGTTCACACCTTAGAGGTCTTTTCATAATGTGAAAAGTTCAGGTTAGGGGCGTGTATACAACTTAGAGGTCTTTTCATAATGTTAAAGATACAAATAGGATTGGTAAGTTGTGTTCACATTAGACAGTGTTCACATCTTAGAGGTCTTTGCATAATGTAAAAGATATAGTTGGGACTGGTAAGTTGTGTTCACATTAGACAGTGTTCTCAACTTAGAGGTCTTTTCATAATGTAAAATGTACAAATGGGACCGGTAAGTTGTGTTCACATTAGACAGTGTTCACATCTTAGTGGTCTTTTTCATAATGTAAAAGATACAAATAGGTATTGAGAATTTGGGGGTAGGGAGTGGAGGCAAAACTTCCTTTGGTACCCCTCCACCCCTTCACTTTTTAAATGGAACAGCCCAACAGCCCAACTTGAAATATTTTTTCAATATATGATTTATTCCGAAGTTACTTTCAAAAGTATCATAGGTCCACTCGTTACCTATCAACAGTGATAAAAACTTAGGCCCGTATGCGCCGCTCCTGCTTAGCAGTTACTCAAGGCAAAGTGCTACTTTGCGTATGCACCGGCAATGCTTAGGAGTTACTCTCGTGAGTAGTTACTATGCGCCCGCTTAGTAACTACTCTCGTGAGTAGTTACTAAGCGCCCGCATAGTAACTACTCTCGAAAGTAGTTACTAAGTGCCCGCATAGTAACTACTCTCGTGAGTAGTTACTAAGCGCCCGCTTAGCGTGGCTTTCCGTATGCAGCACTGTGAGGAGTTCCTAAGCAGCCGCTGATAACAATAGAATGCTTAGCGGAGGTTTGGTAGGGTTTGGGGGTAAGCTAAAGTTGCACTTTCGGGAAAAAAAGTCTTCAAAACAAAAAGTAAAAGCACTAAAAACAAATGAAACACTACTAGGTGATCATTTTGAGAATAAAGATGAAGGGTGGCCTACAAAAACCAATGCTAGAAGTCACAGTTTACAAGAAATATCTTCTTCTATTCTCAATGCAAATTACACCTATTACAGGTTTTATTTTGTCTGAACTAGAATTCTAGCTGCAGCAGATATGGATGAAGCAATGATTACTATGCAGCAGTTCTGTTATGGCTTACAACAAGCAATTCTATACTTATGTGAAATGAAATAAGATGATATAATCTATTTGAAATAGAAATAGAATTTTCAACGTGCCTGATTATAAGTCCATTTATTGTGAAAATATCTTTTGGTCTATTTCTGTTTAAACTCTAACCTTGAAAAATGATATTTGGAGCTGAAACACCTATGTTAATTAAAATGAAGAAAAGCATGAAATTGAAGAATAAGCATCAAATATTTTAGTTAAGATGCTTCTAATTGGGCAAGATAAAAACTAAAATTATCAAGCCATTTATGTTGCTGAAGACAATAATTGCTTAAGGTTGTACAAAACTTTTAGAAATTTCAGGTTTAATGTTCCTGAAACTTTGCAAGAGTAAAGAATAAAGCTCATTAATCTTCAAAATAACTTTTATTCATTGGCAAATTGACCTTTCACAGATTTAAAAAAAAATATTGCAATTTAATTTATGAAAATCTCATTCTCCAGAACTGGTTTCTTTCTTTGTTAAATTTATCCCTGCAGAGATTAACTGTCACTGCTTAGAAATACACTTCTGCCATGGTATATATAGGAATTATGGGGTAGATCAAGGAATTCAATAAACAAGTTTTTAATCCAAAACTGGTATGAGAAATGAATTTTGGTTAACAAAAAATTACCTTCCCCCATGGATGAATAGATCTTAGTAAACATTAAGTTGTAAATAAATGCACAGTTTGTTTGTCATAGCAAAGTGCATTAACCCATTTATGCTTGTAGCTGCAAAAAACAGGCCTACTATTTCAGTGACATTACTTTTAAACCAGAGCATTTTAGGCAAATATTTGAAGGAGATATAATAAGCATAACACAGCCAACAACCCTACTTTAAATAATTACTGAATAGATACTGCATTCCAAAATCATCTTCAAACGTAAGATGGATCTAGATTTATCATTAATGAATTATTAATGTTATTAATATTTAGATAGAAATCATGAAGAAAATCAAACAAAATTATTGTTAAATAAAATGCTCGTTTTCTTATGCATGCAGACATTGTATATAATTATACTGAAATAATTACAGTTTCTTTTGAAATACTCCAAGTTAAGTTTGGCTATATCAGTCTGTTTTATCCCCTTCCAAATCTTCAAAGGTGGTTATAATGAGTGAAGAGATGTGTGTGGTAGGTGTTTGGTTTGTGCACTGACCAGTGACCAGTGCAGCAGCACACCTGGGGCTGACCCACTTACCATAATTTGGTGGGAGAGTAGTTGCTTAGCAGAGTTGGGCTTGAGTAACTCCTCTGCATACCAAGCCAGTTTTTGCTAAGCAGCCGCCTTGGTCACACTTTGCTTAGCGGACGCCTTGGCCACATTTTGCTAAGCATTAGGTTCACGCTAAGCGCCCGCTTAGCAAAGTGTGACCCGCGCATACGGGCCTTACACTAGCCCACTAGCCAATGCAAGTTTCTATCAAATTGGGCAAGTTAGAGTCAAAATATGCTCGCGAGTGAACAATTCCCCACCCCTCAATATAAAAATTTCCACCCCAAACCCTTTGTTTTAAAAATAAAAAGGAAAAACTAAGAACAAATGCTAACATATCGTTGTCTTGTTTACATCCCCGCCATTTGCAACAGGCTTTGCCTGACCTGGACTAGTAAGTTCAAAAATTCACTAGCCCAGTGGGCTAGAAATAGTAAAACTGCTGTCAAGGAGATTTCCAGGCATTATGAAATGGGTTAAAGGGAAAACTTGGCCCTCTCTTAACCCGTCCAATGCTGAGGCTTCTTTCATCCACCGCACAAGAACACAAAGATTATTGAAAAACGTCTAAACCCTATCATGTTGGTATTCAATGGATAGCTCTTGCTGAGAACTCTCAGGTGAGTACCATGAGCCAGGGTTTCAGCCATTTTTAAATGTTTTTTTGTATCATTTTGTTTTGGCCAAATTAGGCAACAGCAACATGAGGGTTAAGCATTAAAGGGTTAATTCAAGATTCAGCTCAGGCCAAAAAAAGTGTTTGGTTCCTTAAAGAATTTAGGTAGGGTAGGTAGGGATTTTTTTTTATGATTTCTTTTTTATTATTTTTATTCTTTAGCTCACACGATTCCCTGGAGTTAGATGTCTGCAATAAAGTTTGCTTTGTTGTAACTGTCTTTATAAATGCAGTAATTGTACTTCTTTTCATCCAGAAATTGAGAATAATGGTGGGAGAATTGATATTTAGGAAAGCAAGGCTGTTTTTGTATAGGAACAGTTCATTTTTCAGTAGGATTGGCAAAAAAAACTTTAGGGTAGGGGACAAAAACTAGGTAGGGTAGGGTAGGGTAATAGGAACCAAACTATTTTTTTAGGCCTTAATGGGTTAATTCAAGATACAGCTGAGAGGCAGTAGGCATCAGGGCATGAATACCCAGGTTGGTAGCAGTAGTGCCTTGCCCAGTAAATCAATAGACTAATAAGTGGTATATAGTGGGAACGTATTGGCCAGTCCCTTCGATGGTAATGAGAAAAATGCATAATACTTCTGGCCCAACAGCCTGAGGCACAAGGGAGCCTGCTCACCTTTTCTTTTTAACCCTTCTGCTACAGGGTGCTATTTTTATAATACAAAATGGTGCAAAAAAAAGCTGAAAAATGACCGAAACCCTTGAACATGAGTATCAATCTATGAGTGCTCAGCGAGAGCTATCTAATGAATACCAACATGACAGGGATAGCATAGTATTAATAAAAGTGGCAATTTTGTTTAAAAGAAAATAATGCAAAATAATAAGTGGCATACAGTAGGAATGTATTGGCTAGTCCCTTCAATGCTAATGAGAAAGAGGCATAATACTACTGGCTGCACAGCCCCAGGCACAAGTGGGAGCCTGCTCACCTTTTCTTTTTAACCCTTCTGCTACAGGGTGCTATTTTTATAATACAAAATGGTGCAAAAAAAAGCTGAAAAATGACCGAAACCCTTGAACATGAGTATCAATCTATGAGTGCTCAGCGAGAGCTATCTAATGAATACCAACATGACAGGGATAGCATAGTATTAATAAAAGTGCCAATTTTGTTTAAAAGAAAATAATGCAAAAATAATAAGTGGCATACAGTAGGAATGTATTGGCTAGTCCCTTCAATGCTAATGAGAAAGAGGCATAATACTACTGGCTGCACAGCCCCAGGCACACGTGGGAGCCTGCTCACTTTTTCCTTTTAACCCTTCTGCTACAGGTTGCTATTTTTATGATACAAAATGGTGCAATATGCTAGAAAATTACTGAAACCCTAGCATGTGGGTACTCATCTGAGGGTACTCAGCGAGAGCTTTCCAATGAATCCCAACATGACATGGAAACCATAGTGTTAATAAAAGTGGTGATTTTGTTTACAATAACATAATGAAAAATGATAAGTGGCATTTAGTATAAAATGTATTGGCTAGTCCCTTCGATGGTAATAATGAGAAACACACATGATACTGCTACCCACACAGCCCCAGGCACTGTGGGAGCCTGCTCACTTTTTCTTCCTCTAATTGCTTCCTTTTAACCCTTCTGCTAGAGGTTGCTATTTTTATAACACAAAATGTTGCAAAAAAGCTGGGAAATGCCTGAAACCCCGGCATGTGGGAACTCATCTGAGGGTACTCAGTGAGAGCTTTCCAATGAATACCAACAGAGGGGGAGGGAACAATGATATCTAATAGGGGAAACAAAGAAATGAGGTAAAGGAACCATTGAAGTGGTAAAGAGGAAACAATGAAATGGAATAGGGGAAACAATGAAATGAAATTAAGGAAACAATGTAATGGAATAAAGGAAACAATGAAATAGAATAAAGGAAACAATGTAATGGAATAAAGGAAACAATGAAATGGAATAAAGGAAACAATGTAATGGATGGAATAAAGGAAACAATGAAATTGAATAAAGGAAACAATGAAATGGAATAAAGGAAACAATGTAATGGATGGAATAAAGGAAACAATGAAATTGAATAAAGGAAACAATGAAATGGAATAAAGGAAACAATGAAATGGAATAAAGGAAACAATGTAATGGAATAAAGGAAACAATGATATGGAATAAAGGAAACAATGTAATGTAATACTGGAAACAAGGAAATGAATTAGAGAAAAAGGGAAAAATTGAATAGGGAAAACAATGAAGTGGAATAGAGGAAACAATGAAATGGAATAAAGGAATCAAAGAAATGGAATAGGAGAAACAATAAAATTGAATAGAGAAAATTTAATGAAATGGAATAGAGATGATTATTGAATATATAAAGGAGGGTCACATATTGACATTCTTCAGTTACCTACATGTCAAGTTTTCTTATAAATGTCTAGATGAAAGCAACTGCTGAATGCAGGAAGTGATTCTTGCCCAGGTACGTGATCGACCATTCACAAACCAAAAGCAATTTATTCTACTGGTTATAAAAGCTGTGCTCAAGTTTCAGCAGTGAGCACTTCAATGTCTTCAGATTTCAATACCTGCCTGGATGATTTGCCTGAGGTCTTTTATGTGGTTATGAAAGCGAGAGATTTGATGAAATGGGCGTGCATGGTTCCTGCCAATACATTACGCCATGGCAGACTGAAGATTGAGTAATCGGCTTTCATACGCCAACTGGGCTCGCGTTGTTGTCCGTGTGTATCAATTGGTTTGCATAATGCTCCCAGATTGATGCAGGTATGGATCAGGTGACCAGGTGTGGCTGCAAGAGAATTGATTGGACACGCCTTCAGTAGGGTTCCATAGCAGTAGCTGTAGACCCTTGAAATTGTTTTGCGATACTATACAAAATAAGTATTTCCTTAAGGATTCTGTACCTTGCCGATATTTCTAATGGTATTGCCTGCCTCCCAGAGACCTAATTTTATTAGATTTAGTACTGTCAGCTCCATAAATTTCACTATAGCAAGCTGCCTTCATACAGAGACTTCGAGGTTCTAATAAAGTCAATTATATATATATTGTCACACTCAACACACGCTTATTTCCACTCGTCAAAAACACTCATTTAAAAGTCTCCGACCTGTGGCGATAAAAGCAAAAAATATGAAAATCCAAAAAATGAGAAAAACCCATCATTTTATGACACACTCCTTTTTCGGATAAACAGTACCCAATGTATTTGTTTTGTTTTTTTAGGCATAATGTACTCCATGGGGGCCCTGGGCCCGGCTCTGGGGTTCCTCATGGGGGCGTTCTTCCTGTCCTTCTACGTAGAGGTGACAAGCACCCCGCACGGCCTCACAGAGGGGGAGGAAAACTGGATTGGAGCATGGTAAGATTTGAAATCAATCTGACGATTTTGGTGATTTCTCTTCGACAAAAGCAATATTTAGAAAATATTTGAAGGAGAATTGTTAATCAGAAACTAAAAAAATAACCTTCAAGAATTTTCCCAATCAATGCTTGATTCTTAAATTATTGTCAAAAATAATATTGTTTTGGAAGACCCATACAAAGGAGATCTCTATGTGTGAATAGGTTAAAGCAATCAGCAATATACTTTTACATGATTCATCGTTATATTTTTGGACTCCAGTCTATGTACATGTAGTTTATGATTTGTCCACCAGGTGGCCAGGGTTTCTGGTATGTGCCTTGTTAGCGGTGGTGGCGGCGTTGCCGCTTATGGCATTCCCTAAGCGGCTACACACAGCCGTACTGGAGCAGTACAAGATCAAAGATGACAGGCCTCCTATCATGGGTTTTGGAACCAGCATGAAAGGTGAGTGACACTTACTTCACTGTATTACCGTATGCTGTAGTTTAGAATGTGACACTTACTTCACTGTATTACCGTATGCCGTAGTTTAGAATGTGACACTTACTTCACTGTATTACCGTATGCCGTAGTTTAGAATGTGACACTTACTTCACTGTATTACCGTATGCCGTAGTTTAGAATGTGACACTTACTTCACTGTATTACCGTATGCCGTAGTTTAGAATGTGACACTTACTTCACTGTATTACCGTATGCAGTAGATGAATAAAAGAATGGATATGTACAGGACCCAACATAAGTTTCAGAACTAACTTTCCTTGCTGGGCAAGTAGTTAATGATTTCTAAGTGTGACGTCACTAGCAGACAAGAACCTATGAGGGCTGTCGTATCCTTTACATTACAGAGAAACTTACGCGCCAACATGCACAGAAGGCAACTTTGGGGCTATTCGCCACAGCCAGCCTGTTTATGTTGACCGGGTGGTTTCATATCCACTTGTAGGGCACGACGATAACTTTTGCAGCGACTTGCCCCGTAGGGCAAGTGAGATTCAATTTTCACTTGCCCTACTCCAACTTTCACTTGCCCTTGAAAAAATTTATGTTTTATAATATTTCATTTAAAATGTGAAAGCATATTTTCTAGGACAAGCTTGGATGCCAGACCATGAAACTTGCACACATTCTCAAGAGTAAATCTGAAATATACAAAGCGTACTTTCCCAGTGGGGCAAGCAAGATGCAGTTTTCACTTGCCTTACAGCTATAATTTACAAATTCTACTTGCCCGGGGCAATGGGGCAAGCACCAATGTCGAGCCCTGACTTGTTTTTATTTATCTAAGCTTTATACAATCTACTTAACGTTCTTAAGAAATTAATGGTACCCTGTATTAACTGTGATTATCACATTCATCCGATTAACCTCACAGACCCCAAATAAGCGCGTCCCTCTTTTTTCAGAACAAATGTTGGAAGGGACAAGCCAGCTTATATAATTTTTTTCTGGCCTTCAGAAATTTCCCCAACCTCCACCCCACCCCCCCCCCTGCAAACTTAAATGTTTCCTTACCTTTACAAGTGGGACCTTCACAGACTGCATATTGATCAAATTTTCTCCGCTATAGGCCGTATATCTTTGTATTTTCAAGCGCTTGAACACCAGTAGATTCTTTATTAAACCATGGTGTGTTTTACCTATATTGACATATAATATACTATATATCTGTATAATATATTAATATACTATTTTTTCTCTCAGAGTTGCCCACAGAGATGAAGAAGTTATTTGGGAACATTCCTTGGCTTGGAGTCAGTTTCTGTGTTGTTATGGAGCAGTCCATTTCCACTGGCTTCATCACCTTTATAGCAAAATACCTACAGACGTCTTTCAATGTGGCCGCATCGCGAGCCAACATCATTACAGGTAGGAGATATCACCAAATTAGTCTTATTTTGAGTGATACAGGCATGAATAGGTTTAATCGATTCCTTTTTTCCTAAACAATTTTTTAAAAGAAATATTTGACTGATTATTGTTCCTGTTTAATATAACAACCCCTCTCCAAAAATAATTTTCACTGATAACTTTATCTCATGAACCATATTTGAGATAGTCTGATACTGTATATAGCTTTAATTTGGAATGCTAAAAATTTCGCTTTACAACCCTGCTGGAAGGTATTTGTGCTACTTTAAATTTGTGTATTCAAACACTCAAATTAAACCATATACAAGCAGGATATTGATTTTAAGGATGTTATTTTGGCGCTATCATGGGAAGTGCAAAAATAGCGAAAAATTAAATGCTTGTAAAGAATACCAGTAATACAGTATATACACACCAGATCCAAATGGTTAAAAGTATTCCTACTGTTGCTCTGTTTTTTTACAGGAGTTGTTAATTTCTCTCCTAGTGCAAAAAGAAGAATTGAATTACCCAGTGATTCACTGACCGCCGGTCAATGTGTGCTCAGCAGATGCAAAATTGATTAAGCCTATTCATATTGTTGCTTCGTATATATTTTTCAGGAGCTGTGATATTTTCTAGTGCAAAAAGTAGAAAAATGAATTACAGACCAGACCAGTGACCAATTTTTTGACCATGTTTGCACACTTTAACTAGATGGAAATGGGTTAAAAAATATTTTTTTTAAATTTCTGCAAAATACATATTTTTGTTTCTTTATAATAACACACACACAAAAAATGACAACAGATATTGGCCAGTACATGTATCACACAAAAGATGCCAGTTTCTGTACAAAGTTGGAGGATTATGGTCAATGGGTTAAATACATTCATTTTGTTCCTCTGTATTTTACAGGAGCTGTGATAATTCCTAGTGCAGTGTTTGGTATCATAGTGGGGGGAGTTTTGATGAAGCGCCTCAAGCTCCCCATGCCGGGCATCGCTAAGTTCATGCTGGCTATGTACACGCTTCCCATCATTGCCATCATCATCCTCTTCTTCCTCGGCTGTACCAGCGTGGATCTAGCGGGAATAAATGCTGGGTACACTGAAAAGTAAGTGTTACTCAATCATCATCCTCTTCTTCCTCTGCTGTACCAGCGTGGATCTAGCGGAATAAACGCTGGGTACACTGAAAAGTAAGTGTTATTCAATCATCATCCTCTTCTTCCTCGGCTGTACCAGCGTGGATCTAGCGGGAATAAACGCTGGGTACACTGAAAAGTAAGTGTTATTCAATCATCATCCTCTTCTTCCTTGGCTGTACCAGCGTGGATCTAGCGGGAATAAACGCTGGGTACACTGAAAAGTAAGTGTTATTCAATCATCATTCTCTTCTTCCTCGGTTGTACCAGCGTGGATCTAGCGGGAATAAACGCTGGCTACACTGAAAAGTAAGTGTTATTCAATCATCATCCTCTTCTTCCTTGGCTGTACCAGCGTGGATCTAGCGGGAATAAACGCTGGGTACACTGAAAAGTAAGTGTTATTCAATCATCATCCTCTTCTTCCTTGGCTGTACCAGCGTGGATCTAGCGGGAATAAACGCTCGGTACACTGAAAAGTAAGTGTTACTCAATCATCATCCTCTTCTTCCTCGGCTGTACCAGCGTGGATCTAGCGGGAATTAACGCTGGGTACACTGAAAAGTAAGTGTTACTAAATCATCATCCTCTTCTTCCTCGGCTGTACCAGCGTGGATCTAGCGGGAATTAACGCTGGGTACACTGAAAAGTAAGTGTTATTCAATCATCATCCTCTTCTTCCTTGGCTGTACCAGCGTGGATCTAGCGGGAATAAATGCTGGCTACACTGAAAAGTAAGTGTTACTCAATCCAGACATGGGGTAATAAGTAATAGGTTATAGAAAAGTAATAGGTAATAGCCCGATTTTCAAAGTAATAGCCTGTAATAAGTAATAGATAGTCAAAATCTTCAAGTAATAAGTAATTGTAATAGACTGACCCCAAAAGTAATAAGTAATTTTCTATTACTTTTCTATTACTTTTCCCATTTATAACCAAAAAATCAACTGTGCAGTAAACTAGTCACTTTTCCATATGACTCCTTCATGTCACTCCTTGTCTCAAATAGGTCTAGGTACTAAAATCTAGGTCAGTGGCTAAGGGAAGTTGATTTAATTGCAATTTGATGAAGATAAGCATAGCTGCCATTAGGTGTACAATGTAACTGAGTGCACAGTGTCGTAGAATCCCACATGAGAATAAGAAGGCCCTGAGATCAGCTGCCCATCCTTATTCTCAATTCCTCTCATAGGATAAGTGTAGATCAGATGCCAGTTGTCTACAGGGTTTAAGACAGCAGGATGTCTGGGAGTCATTTGTGGATACCCTAACCCTAAAAAATCGACCCTCAGGACATCCCCAAAATGTTAGAGTTATTTCTCAGAATGGTTCTACTTGAAACTTACAAGGCTACCTGAAAGCTCTGTTTAATAGCCTTCATATTAACCTTATAACAAATATTATCAAACTTCACCAGGCACATTTCAGCAGTTATGGTCTAATCATGGTGACTTTGTAATGATCCTTTGTCATATTGAGTTATTTAATACTAGATTGACTAGATGGTCTCTTACAAGCAATGTTTTCCCAATAGAACTTTCTCAGCATACATTCCAGCTTATTTCTGACTATATGCATGTGACAAATAGTTATTATAAGATAATTGATATGAATAATTATATATGGACTTCCAGTTGGAACTGGTAGACTTCAAGATTTAGGGGTATCATCATTTACATGAATGATCTAGGTCAATGAAACCCCAGGTGATTCAAATTGCAATTGTAACTTCCTGTAGCTATATACACTGTCAATCCTCACCTGCACATACATGTACATGAGGATTTTGGAGCATACTCTGACGGAACTCAAGGAGACCAAATGTTATGCTCATTTGAAAGGCTTTTGGGGTCTGTCAGCGAGTTGTTTATCACATTATCAGATTATACTGTATTAAGTATTTTGGGTTTGGTATTTTTCAATATCTTTCTAATTTAAACACCTCTGTAGGCTTTTTCAAGAAGTTTTCAAGAAGCCTGCCTTAAGCTACATGTACTCTCTTATTGTCAAATGTATAGCAGACCTCCTTAGGTGGAACATTTTCTTAACCATGTGAATGCAAGGTGATCAAACACCAGGGTTCTTTCTTCACAATTTTTCTATACTGAATAACTGATGGATTTTGTGCATCAGTCTTTGCTCCAGGACTCAGATGAACCCTTTATTAGATGAACTCCTGCGTACAGTTCAACATATTTTCTTGTCCGCAAGGTATTTAAACAAAACAGTGTCCACCTTATGTATAATTTACTATGGACTGAATAAAAGATAAGTTATGACAGTTTGACAAAGGGTCACATTCACCCGCAAGTAGAAAAGTAATAAGTAATTGTAATATATTACATTTCAAAAGTAATTGTAATTGTAATAGTGATGGTGATTTTCAAAAGTAATTGTAATTGTAATTGTAATAGGGCCAATACAAAGTAATTGTAATTGTAATATATTACTTTCAAAAGTAATTGACCCCATGTCTGACTCAATCATCATCCTCTTCTTCCTCGGCTGTACCAGCGTGGATCTAGCGGGAATAAACGCTGGGTACACTGAAAAGTAAGTGTTACTCAATCATCATTCTCTTCTTCCTCGGCTGTACCAGCGTGGATCTAGCGGGAATAAACGCTGGCTACACTGAAAAGTAAGTGTTATTCAATCATCATTCTCTTCTTCCTCGGCTGTACCAGCGTGGATCTAGCGGGAATAAACGCTGGGTACACTGAAAAGTAAGTGTTACTCAATCATCATCCTCTTCTTCCTCGGCTGTACCAGCGTGGATCTAGCGGGAATAAACGCTGGCTACACTGAAAAGTAAGTGTTACTCAATCATCATCCTCTTCTTCCTCGGCTGTACCAGCGTGGATCTAGCGGGAATAAATGCTGGCTACACTGAAAAGTAAGTGTTATTCAATCATCATCCTCTTCTTCCTTGGCTGTACCAGCGTGGATCTAGCGGGAATAAACGCTGGGTACACTGAAAAGTAAGTGTTATTCAATCATCATCCTCTTCTTCCTCGGCTGTACCAGCGTGGATCTAGCGGGAATAAACGCTGGGTACACTGAAAAGTAAGTGTTACTCAATCATCATCCTCTTCTTCCTCGGCTGTACCAGCATGGATCTAGCGGAATAAACGCTGGGTACACTGAAAAGTAAGTGTTATTCAATCATCATCCTCTTCTTCCTCGGTTGTACCAGCGTGGATCTAGCGGGAATAAACGCTGGGTACACTGAAAAGTAAGTGTTATTCAATCATCATCCTCTTCTTCCTCGGTTGTACCAGCGTGGATCTAGCGGGAATAAACGCTGGGTACACTGAAAAGTAAGTGTTACTCAATCATCATCCTCTTCTTCCTCTGCTGTACCAGCGTGGATCTAGCGGAATAAACGCTGGGTACACTGAAAAGTAAGTGTTATTCAATCATCATCCTCTTCTTCCTCGGCTGTACCAGCGTGGATCTAGCGGGAATAAACGCTGGGTACACTGAAAAGTAAGTGTTATTCAATCATCATCCTCTTCTTCCTTGGCTGTACCAGCGTGGATCTAGCGGGAATAAACGCTGGGTACACTGAAAAGTAAGTGTTATTCAATCATCATCCTCTTCTTCCTCGGCTGTACCAGCGTGGATCTAGCGGGAATAAACGATGGTACACTGAAAAGTAAGTGTTATTCAATCATCATCCTCTTCTTCCTCTGCTGTACCAGCGTGGATCTAGCGGGAATAAACGCTGGGTACACTGAAAAGTAAGTGTTACTCAATCATCATCCTCTTCTTCCTCGGCTGTACCAGCGTGGACCTAGCGGGAATAAACGCTGGGTACACTGAAAAGTAAGTGTTCTTCACAACCTACAACAACTTTTGTATAACCCTTATGCTGCTGGTTGCTAATTTGACCTATACAAAATGCTGCAAAAAACCTGAAAAATAACTACTGAAACCCTGGCATATGGGTGCTCATCTGAAAGTATTAAGCAAGAGCTTTCAAATGAATATCAGCATGACAGGGTTTAAATATTTTTCAAAAATCTTTGCGTTCTTGTGCTTTGAACAAAAGTAGCAGTAGCACTGGAAGGGTTAATAAGGCCTGAAATAAAGTTGTTTGTTTCCTGTAACTGGACCCTAACACGTTTTTAGTCTAGAAAATCCCTACCCTAAAGTTTTTTCTGCCCTTCCAACTCCCAATCTACATAAAACATGTATGAAACACACAACTGTTGAAAAAAATTAATAAGAAAAAAAATTACCTACCTCCCTACCTTATGTTTTTATATCATTAAGGCCACTCCAATTTAATTACTTGTCTTACGAGCTTTTTTTGGAAAAAAAATCCTGTCAGACTCAAAAAAAAAAAAAGAAAAAAGTCGACTTTGGTGTCTTACGGACGAAAGTGGTTTGGAAATTTTCTGTCAGACTCCAAAAAAAAAAAGAAAAAAAGTGCTAGATTTAAGAATATTCATTGTTAGGGTGATTCAATCAACTTCAGGAGTTAATAAATGCTGTAATAGAGCCTCATATTTGAGGATGTATATCTCCCACCCTTAAGGTTACAGGGATTAATTGATTTTGATTGATTTTATTTAGTTAAGAATAGGCTGTTAGAAACATCTCGCTACCAGTCCTAGTCAGCAGACTCTAAAAAAAAAAAAAAAAATTAAAAAACCCACATTTTTCAACTTTTTTTTTAATTCCAAAATGGCTCATTTCCTGCCTCCTGAGCACGTAAGACAAGTAATTAAATTGGAGTGGCCTAAGGCCTTAAATAAAGTCATTTGTTTTCCGTAACTGGATCCTAACACGTTTTTCTCAAGAAAATTCCTACCCTAAATTTTTTTCTGCCCTTCCAACTCCCAATCAACATAAAACATGTATGAAACACACAGCTGTTGAAAAAAAATCATAAAAAAATACCTTCCTACCTTTCCTTTTTTTTCATACCATTAAAGGAAACATACAATTTTAAGGCCTTAGAATTTACATGGCTTTCAACAGCTTAGGTCATATCACAACAAGACTGAAACCTGGAACTGAATTTCCCCTCCTATGATCATACTAACATATGATTGTTTTGTTGCAAAGGCACTGCAATTTACACCTAGGAAAAAAAATTGTTTGTTTCCTGTAACGGTCCGAAAAAAATATGGTAGGTAGGTTGCTAAAAAAATATTGTTTTTGGACAATTTCTTTTTCAAAAATGTGTGTTTTATGCATGTTTTTAGTTGATTTTGAGTTGGGAGGCAAAAAAAAAATTGAGGTAGGGATTTTTTTGAATAAAAACTTGTTATGGTAGGGTTACAGGAAACAAACAACTTTTTGTTTTAGGCCTAATGATTTTTGTGCGCTTTCAGAAAAGAGATCATTACACTTGACTTGGGAACACTATATGAAATGCCTTTTTTACTTTTTTACACTTTCAGGAAGGAGATCATCAAGATGAACTTCCGTGAGAACTTGACGTCAGAGTGTAACAGCCAGTGTTCGTGTAACGACGGGAATTACCAGCCCGTGTGCGGCCTGAACGCGAGGACCTACTTCAGCCCCTGCCACGCCGGCTGCACCAAGCTCGAGCTTCACCAAATGCCCAACGGCATCACTGTTAGGGTGAGTCAGGATTACCCTTAAAGCGGACTTACAATTTCAATGGGGACCAGGGAAATAGTGTTCACATTAGGGGTGTCTGCACATCTTATAGCTCTTTTCATAATATATAAGTTACAAATGGGACAGGGAAATTAAAAATTGTGCCCAACGGCATCACTGTTAGGGTAAGTCGGGATCACCCTTAACCCTTCCAATGCTGAGGCTATTTTTGTCCAAAGCACAGGGAAGCAATGAGTTTTGAAAACCTTCCGAACCCTGTCATGTCGGTATTCATTGGAAAGCTCTCATAGAGTACTTTCATATGGGTACCCATATGCCAGGGTTTCAAGAATTTTTCAGGTTTTTTGCATCGTTTTTCTGTTTCAATTATTTCAGAATTATTCCATGTGTTCGTGTATCTACAATGACTTTAACCACATTGAGTCCGTGGCCATCTCAGGGAAATGCCATCATGTAATCATTTCATTTTTAATCATTTCAGAATTATTCCATGTGTTCGTGTATCTACAATGACTTTAACCACATCGAGTCCGTGGCCATCTCAGGGAAGTGCCATCGCACGTGTAATCATTTCATTTTTAATCATTTTCAGAATTATTCCATGTGTTCGTGTATCTACAATGACTTTAACCACATCGAGTCCGTGGCCATCTCAGGGAAGTGCCATCGCACGTGTAATCATTTCATTTTTAATCATTTTCAGAATTATTCCATGTGTTCGTGTATCTACAATGACTTTAACCACATCGAGTCCGTGGCCATCTCAGGGAAGTGCCATCGCACGTGTAATCATTTCATTTTTAATCATTTTCAGAATTATTCCATGTGTTCGTGTATCTACAATGACTTTAACCACATCGAGTCCGTGGCCATCTCAGGGAAGTGCCATCGCACGTGTAACAGCCTCATTCCTTTCCTCTGCCTCATCTTCATCATCGTCTTCTTCACCTGCATGGGGCAGCAACCCGCGCTACTCATAACACTGGGGTAAGTCATCTATAGCTAGAGCTGCACTCACCATGCACTCACAAACTCAAGTGGCTCGAGCACTTAAGGGCAGGCGAGCCGAGCTCGAACTGAAGTCGTCAACTCGCGAACTCGTCTATGTATGGAACACAAATGCAACACAACATCTAACACAAATTTTCTTATTACTGCTTATCGTTGTCACGTATTGTTGACAATCCCCAATGTATACAGGCAGTGTTGAGCATTATACTGAACTTTGTACCACTCTATTGAAAGCAATATGTAAATTGGAAATGTATTCTTCTATGCAGGCACATTTTACAATGAAATAACCATGTAAATGTTAGCAATTCTCCATCAGTAAGTATTTCTTCCCTATTTGATGGGCTGAATAATGAATTTTTATTTTTCAAAACGCGTCTATGCAAAATACGCAAAAATTAAACTAACACAATCTTTTCCGAATTTACAGTAGTATTAATTATTGCCGTATGCTTCTGAATAAGGGCATGTGCAGGTAAGAAGTTAAAAAAATATGCTAGAAGGGGTTATTGGCAATCTTTAGTTTAGCTGCATATTATATATAAGTGCCGATCATGGCAATAATCCATGGCTGCTACGAGCTTGAATTTCGTGCTCATTGGTCTTTTGTTACGCCATGTCTGATTGGACGCTTGAGTGATGGTGCACCAATGACTGATACTGTATATCTCTGCACTTTAGGCCAGATTAATTTGATTCATTGTCTTAAAGATAGACACTATAGCTATTCCAGAAGGCAAAACAATCTTTTTCTAAATATGATAGATAAAAGAAAATTAATTAATAGTATGCTTTTTTAAAATCAGTAGTTGATTTGGCTCAACTGTGTCATGTAGGATCATGTATTGAGTGAAGTATTCATGAGAGGAAATGGTCACATAGAACATTTGAAAGTTACTAAATACAACTTTCAACCCTCAGAAGCACACTAAAACTCCTATATTAAGCTGCAAGCCGATGTATTATATATTCTTACCTAAATATCCCACTTTTATGTAGTCATTTCAATTAAAACTGCTTTTACACTCAGTTTTCTACTATGAGGGGAAATCTGAGAGGCTGTCTCTTTTTGTGAAACAGCCCCTCTGATGGCTTAATTGATTTGACCCAGATTGATAAACCACCACCTAGAGCATTGAGGGGGGCTACTAAGCAGGAAACACAGCCACAGCACAGTGTAGCACTGTAGCTGCCACTCCACACTAGGTCTTCCCTACGGTATTCTATGTGCACATTTCCTGTAATGTTTGCTTCTCTATCTGTTCATGCTGATGAAAACATTCTATTTTTCACAGGTCTGTTTCGGAAGGTGACCGGTCATTTGCTTTAGGCATGCAATACTTTCTTCTTAGATCTATAGGTAAGTGACTTGACTTTAACCCATTAATGCTTAAGAGTTACTCTTAAAATCATCTTCTGGATCTTTGATACTTTTAACAATAACTTGGAAATTCATAATGATTTTATAAAATAATTGGAGAAGAGTCGATAGCGATGATTTGATGAACATTTCTCCTTCAAATAGTTTTACTAATATTCCTCTGGTTAAAAGATTCCACCAAAATTATCAGGCTGCTTTTGGCCCCTGTTAGCATTAATGGGTTAAATTACCGGTAGTTGACATTTGAAAATAATAACTGCACCCAGGGTCTTAACCAGGATTTGAAATTTGTAGTATGTAGTCAAAACTTTGAAATATCTATTTGGTAATTTATTGATAATTTGCACCTAAATTAATAACTATTAGTTTATCTACTGCACTCTTTTCAAAAGACCCATGCGACACTGACACTATGTAACCTTATTCATTGCTTTGTTTTCAGCTTTCGTCCCTGCCCCGATCTATTTCGGCCAGGTGTTCGACTCACAGTGCTTGCTGTACGAGCAGACGTGCACCACGCAGGGGGCATGTCTCGAGTACGACATCGAGAGACTTCCTTTCGCCATGTTTGGCCTCGCTCTGGCGTTAAAGATCGTAGGATTCTTCAGCGTAGTGGCGGTCTTCCTCACCAGTCGAAAAATGCGTCAGCGATCGTTTGATAAGGAGTCGATTCCCACAACGCCTTCAACGGAACTTACGAGTGTTTACACCATAGATAGTACACCAAAGATCTGAGCTTACCCATAGGTGACATCAAGAGACTTCCTTTCGCCATGTTCGGTCTGGCTCTGGCGTTAAAGATCGTAGGACTCTTTGGCGTAGTGGCGGTCTTCCTAACCAGTCGAAAAAAGCGTCAGCGATCATTTGATAAGGAGTCGATTCCCACCACGCCTTCACGGAACTTACGAGTGTTTACACCATAGATAGTACACCAAAGATCTGAGCTTACTCCATAGGTGACATCAAGAGACTTCCTTTCGCCATGTTCGGTCCCACTCTGGCGTTAACGATCGTAGGATTCTTCAGTGTAGTGGCGGTGTTCCTAACCAGTCGAAAAATGAGTCAGCGATCTTTCGATAAGGAGTCGATTCCCACCACGCCTTCAACGGAACTTACAAGTGTTTACACCATAGATAGTACACCAAAGATCTGAGCTTACACCATATGTGACATCAAGAGACTTCCTTTCGCCATGTTCGGTCCCACTCTGGCGTTAACGATCGTAGGATTCTTCAGTGTAGTGGCGGTGTTCCTAACCAGTCGAAAAATGCGTCAGCGATCATTTGATAAGGAGTCGATCCCCACCACGCCTTCAACGGAACTTACGAGTGTTTACACCATAGATAGTACACCAAAGATCTGAGCTAATTACTCCATAGGTGACATGAAGAGACTTCCTTTCGCCATGTTCAGCCTTGCTCTGGCATTAAAGATTGTAAAATCTGAACTAATTACTCCATAGATTTTATCCTACGACCATCAATCAGGAGATCCGATCATAACCCTTCCAATGCTGAGGCTACTTTCGTCCAAAGCACAAGGATGCAAAGATTTTGGAAATCCATCTAAACCCTGTTATGTTGGTATTCATTGAAAAGCTCTCACTGAATACTCTCAGATGAATACCCATTTGCCAGGGTTTTGGCCATTTTTCATTATTTTTGCATCATATTGTATTGGTCACATAAGCCACCAGCGGCATAAGGGTAAAGAGACTACGCCTTGCTAATACATGACCGTCTCGAATAGCAAAGGGTTGGATCTAAGATGTCTTACTACCAGGGATTAGGAAGTCTACGCCTTGCTTATGTATGGCCATCCCGGATAGCAGGGGGTTATTACATGATAGAGTACATGAGGTTGAATGATATAAGTGATTGGCTGAAAATATTGATAAATTTATTATTAAATTGAGGCATTTTGGAACAATTGAAAATCTGGCAGTTATGATGACGATGATATGAAGATGATGATAATATGAAGATGATGATGATATGATGATAATCATGATGATAAAATGGGGTTGAATCTATACATTAGGCATTAAAAGGTTAACATATTGTTATAAAGTTGCACCAATTGTATTGATTTTTAAATGAGGACTTAAAAAAACAATTTTCTGTTTTACAGAATTTTTAACACAGTGACATGACCTCTTTCTCATGCAGAAAAAAAATCATTTTCTATTCTTTGCAAATGTCAATTCTCAACTTCAGCTGGGTATCAGTAGAAATATACTGCAATTCTGTATTGCCTGTCCTTTTGATAAGGATGTAAGCTTAGTGCCTTGAAATCAGTCACACGAAGGGTAAATGAAATTATTCACACTAGAACATACACTTGGTGTGTCATTTATGCAAATATCGTGTTGAAAAGGGAATATATTGAGGTATATTTGACTGTTTTGGTGTTACATATAAGATAAATATTAATCAGCACCAGAACTGCAATTATCTTGCTAACTTATGTTTTGTTATGTTATTTTCCAAATATGTAATCCAGACAACCCTTTTCAAGCTGAATTGGCGCATGATAAGGTTATCAACACATCTTGCAGTACCATGTTGTTATTTATAATTATTTTCCACATTGACATACTTTGCTTTTTTATAGTAACTACATCTACATTCCGATTCCATGCTGGTATTCTATAAACACCTGTTCTCCTGTTTGTAACCCTTCCAATGCTGGGGCTACTTTCGTCCAAAGCGCAAGGATTCAAAGATTTTTGAAAATCATCTAAACCCTGTCATGTTGGTATTCATTTGAAAGCCCTCGCTGAGTACTCTCATATGAGTACCCATTAGCCAGGGTTTCAAACATTTTTCAGGATTTTGCAAAAGCTTGTATTAGCCAAAGTAGCCACCAGCATCTTAAGTGTTAATGGTACAGTGAAACCTCCCATTCTGAACACCTTGTTGATGCTAACGCTTATAATGCTGGTGGCTAATTTGGTCAATACAAAATGATGCAAAAGCCCTAAGCAATGACTGAAACCCTGGCACATGGGTACTCATCTGAGAGTACTCAGCGCTTGCTATCCAATGAATACCAACATGATAGGGTTTAAGTGGTTATCAAAAATCTTTGCATCTTTGTGCTTTGGATGAAAGTAGCCTCAGCATTGGAGAAGTTAACGCCTATTGTGACCACAATTTCCTGGTCCTATTTGTATGTTTCACATTAGGAAAAGACCACTGAGAACACCACCTTATGTGAACACCTTTGCCCTGGTCCCAAGGTGGTCACATCTCTGAGGTTTCACTGTACTGCTTTCTGGGAAAATGTTCTTATAACCATTGTAAGAAAAGCCTTTTTTATCAAGAGTGGCTCTGTAAAGGAATATTTTGCCATGTAATGGTTGGTGGAATAGAACACCTGTGATTTCTGCTGTCTTTGTACCGTACTCGCCCGATTAAGCGCACATACCCGAATAAGCGCACAGCATGGTCTTAGCCAGCAGGGCGTCTGGGTGTCTTTTTGGACACCTAAACCCTTAAAAAGCACCCCTCAGGACACCCAAATTCTTTTGTGAGGAATTTCTTAAAATGTCAATCTTTTCCATCTCCATATAATTCCAATGACATTGCATAAGGATATCATGCCTTATTTTGATAAATTTATACATGTGTATGGTTGAAATCTAAGTATATTGTGGTCCCCCTTAAAGATTTGGACACCCCAAAATTTTACAATGGCCAATTATAGGCACCCAGTTTCTAAATCCTGGCTAAGACACTGGCGCACAGACCAATTTTTCATGGTTAGAGGGGGAATGGCTAGCGCAAATGTCATGAAAAACTTGTAAAACTTCCCCCCAGAAGAAGTAAAAAAAGCGAAATCACATACCTTTCATCTTGCCGTGTCTGCAAACCAGCGCTGAATTCCGCCATTTCAGCAGTTCCTTTGCACTCTCACTGTTCATATTCGCCGCATGATTGTACTATTGACCAATTTACGATCTTTTCACAAGCGGCGTTGTTGTGGCAAACGTCCAAGCACGCTGAACAGCAAGTGCACGAAGGTGCAATAACGGTCATTACACTCTGATCGGCAATCATTGAGGGGTGCGGTTATACGGATGTTTGACAACAACCCTTCTACAGAAATTTTTCCCAACCTCTACCCGCACCGTGCGCTTAATCGGGCGAATATGGTAGGCTATTTTTCCATAACAAATTTTTTGGCTGACTTTAGAGATGGAAATTCAGGAGTGGTTTGAGACCTGCAGGTTTGAGAGCAGTTTAGAGTAGTTTGGGACCTATACGGGTGTACGAGTAATTTGAGTAATTTTGGACCAATTGGGGGAATAATTTGGATTGGTTTGATACCTATTGGGAAATAATTGATAACATTGATTGGGTTGGAACATGTTCTGGAGTAATTTGGAATAGTTTGGGACCTTTTGATGAATGGTTTGGAACCTATTTGGGAGTTATTTGGAGTGGTTTAGAACCTTTTGAAAAGTAATTTGGACTGGTTTAGAGACTTCTTTAGAATAGCTTGGGACCAAATTGTGAGTACTTTTGGAGTACAATAAACAATTGCGATTTTAGACTGATTCTTGAGTATTCTGACTGACTCACTGTGTTTATAACCTTTCCAATGCTGAGGCTTCGTTTGTCCAAAGGTCAAGGATGCAAAGATCTTTTAAAACCATCTAAACGGTTCTTTGCACCATTGGCCAAATTAGCCACCAGCAGCGTTATAAAGGGATGATTGACCCTGCTAAGAATGGGCCAATATTGTAGAGATATTATATCTCTACTGTACTATATTTTATTATATTCTATCTGCTAATTATCTCCCATTCGCGTATAATTATACCCATGGTCTGACAACTTGAAATAGAGTAATATTTGTGAAACCCCTGCAGTACTTGCTCAGTGGATTATATGACATATGATATCTTTTATACATGAACTTGTGAACCTTTTCTACAATGGCACCATGATACATTGCTTTTCATGCTTTAACAGGTCATCATTGACCAATGCCTTACATGAATAGCCTTTATTGCATTAAAATGTGAAGAGAATGTGTGTTGATGATGGTGATGATGATATCTTCTTTCTTTTATATACTTCTCAAGTCTTTTCCTAAGCCTCAGGGTGTGGTTGATTGAAACGTCTTAAGGTTAGGAATACTCAAAGGGCTCGTACGAGCTGGGCATCCCGGCCTGATATTCAACTTTGCACCCTTCTGTACTCCAGGCTCATACCAGCCAATGAAAATTTGGTCCAATTTCCTTCCCTGTGTCAGTGCAGGAACGACCATAAATTTCAACATTCCGGGCTTGTGTGGGCCCGAAAGGTATTCCGGGCCAGTATATGTTACGAAAAATGCACAGGCTTGTACCAGCTGCCCAGAACTCCAACCCCCTAGACGCAAAGTTGGCCAATTTGGCACCGGTCAGGAAAATATTTTGAGCTTGTATGAGCATGTGAATTTATTCATGTGTATGGAACTGTTTGAGGAGCCCAAGCCCCAATTCTTATGGTTGTGAAATTCCTGTTGGCATGTTGGGGTTCTTAGGAATTTATGTCCCTCTCTTTTCTTCAACTCATTCCTGCTTTTAGCACCACAATAATGCATAACATTTCTGGTGATATCTTTCATACACAAACATCTGGAAAATGTTTGGACATAGATTATTTATCAGTTCACAAAAAATCTCTTTCTGACAAATTTTGAATAATTTCTTAATGTTTGAATTAGTTTCAGAAATATTATAGATCCAGCAGTTTCATTTTCAAGGGGAACTTTCAAGCATATGTGGGGAAACCCATTTAGGACATAAGATCTCTCTGACAAGTATTATCTGGAAATATGAGACCTTGGAAAATAACTTGGGTAAGCAATAATTCACAAAATATTTGGAGAGTTATGGGTTAGCTTTAAATAAAACATTCCCTCCAACATTTAACGTAAAAAGATATTACCAAAATAGTCAGGATGTTTTGGGTGCTACTGGCATGGTAGATGCGTTAATTGATTTTTGCAATGAGCCACGAGTCTCCTAACGATACTTCTAAAAACTTTTTTGGTATTTACCATCCTCAATTAAGTCTTTGAAATAACTAAGTCTCTTTAAATTCACTATTCTTACTTTTCCCCTTGTCATGACAACTTGCATTTATTTGTATTTGTTGGTAATAAAATATATGTTGAAACTATAGGCGTTCATGCTTCTTTTTTTTACTAACCCCGGATTTGCAATCATTGCCCAACCAAAGCTACACACAATTTTTTCCTGTTACTTTCATTGGCCAGCTCATAGCTGGATTCCCTGTATCAGGTTGTGAAGCAGAAACCTTTTGAATGTTCCTCAAAAAATGATTTCCCCCACTAAATTCAACCAAGCATGACATTATCATGATGTGAGTGTGTGTGAGTATGTATATTCATACTTAGCATTTGAAGTCAAAGTTTTACAATTTCTTTTGACATTAACCCTTTTGCTGCTGGTGGCTAATTTGGCCAATACAAAATCGTGCAAAATCTTGAAAAGTAATAGAAACCCTGGCATATGGGTACTCATCTGAGAATACTCAGTGAGAGCTATTCAATGAATGCCAGCATGACAGGGTTTAAATGTTTTTTCAAAATTACTTAGGTCCTTGTGCTTTGGATGAAAGTAGCCTCAGCATTGGAAGAGTTAAACCAAGTATGACATTATCATGATGTGAGTGTATGTATGCATGTTCAAACCTAGCATTTGAAGACAAATTTTTACAATTTCTTTTGACATTAAGGTCTTACGACACTTTTAGAAATCTCAGTTTAATTTTCCTGAAAATTTGCATAAGGAAAGAACATAGCACAGTGATCCTCAAAACAGCTTAAAATCATGGGGTCATCAACTTAGTTTTTTTTTCACAGATTTTTGAAAAATTAATGCAATTTATGTCAAAAACATCACTTTCTCCAAAATTGGTGTCTTTCTTTGCTAGATTTATCCCTTCAGAATACTGACACTGCCTGAAATACTGTTTTGCCATGTTGAAATTATATTTTTGCTGTTACAAAGGAATTATTGGGCAAAATCAAGAAATTCGAGAAACGAGTTTTTAACCCAAAATTGATATAAGTCAGAATTGCCTTGTTTAATTTTCACCAATTTTTGTCTACACAATGCTCTTAATAAGAAGACACAAAGAAAATGATAGGTCATCAGGTTAGTTTTTGAACCACAGATGGTCAAAGTTTGTGAAATAGGACATTTTTGGGGCAAATTTTCATGAAAATGTTAGAAAAGAGTTACTCAATAGTTACTGTTAATGCCCATACTTATATAAGATATTGTTAAGAAAGGGAACCCCACTTTATACACATGGATTATCACACATTATTCCTGAAAATGTGTCAAAACAACAAATTCAATGAATATGGAAATCACTGTAGCCAAAAACAAAAAACTCATAGGATACTATTTATAATAGGCAGGTATAATCAGAATTGGTACATATTCAATAAAATTCAATTTCTTATCAATATTTCCAGTGACGTCAGGTAAATTGTAATAAATTATTTTAGTTTGTCCAATACCCAATAGGTGTCACCGGTATAGAGTATCGTAAGACCTTAATATGGTGTGTTTGTAAGGATGTATGTCGTATCAACTTACAAACTCCACTGATGCTGGGCCATGAAAACAACAACAATAACAACAACAACAACAACAACAGCCAGACACATCTCATTGGTCAATTTATTCTAATAACTGGAAAGTTGGAATTATTGAGTACAATCTAGATAGGGTTACTGTTCATTTAGTCACCTAGAAATCTGTCATCAGAAAAGACATTGAAGTGATGATGATAAATAGTTATCTAGCAGAAATATTATTTTTTCTGATCATCAAAATCAATTTTGGAAAAACAATGTAACCCACTCATTCCTCTGGTGATCAAAAAAAGGCCTGACTATAAATATACTAACAAAAAACTTTTAATGTTAATAAAGTGTTGTAACTAAACTGGATAACCCTCTCCACACAATGTTTCTATGACAGAGGTGGAGTATGTCCAAAGTTTTCAGACCAAGTGAGCGCTACAGATTTATATGGATCAAGAACTGTTCAGAGCCTGCTGTACAGAAAAGTCAAATAAAATCCTAAAATGCCAACCTCTTCTTCATTGTAGTTACATAAGGAGGCATGGTTACTCTTGGTGTCTTTCTGATCAGAGAAAGCATCTTTCATAAGATATTTGAAGAACTTTTAATCACTACCAAACTCATCATCATATATTTTAAAAGTTTGTGTTTTAACCCTTTCATACCTGGAGATCTACTTGACTAGAAGCAGTTTTGGCTGATACGGTATGAATGGGTTAAATTGCATGCTATATACAAATATGCAAGTTGTTAGCAAATATTTCCTAAAATATTGTGTACACAGTCCCATTCATAATGTAGTCCTTTGCAACAATATGTACTATATTACCTCATATCCTGTATTATCTTGCGTATGACTGCCAAGAAATTGAAATCACAATTTTTTTTATTAAAAAGTTGTTAATCAAATAACAAAAATGCCATACCATACAGACAATACTAGACTTGATTAGATAAAAATCCTCTTTAACTTTAAGAGTCTTTAAAAAATGATCACAGAATGATCATAAAATTGCTTTTGTGAGGCATATTATTAAACCTCTTGACACTTTTATCAGAAAGACATGTCTTGACTTATTTTTATATTGAGCATACAAATGATATGATCCAAGTTATTTTTTTTATAACCAAGGAATGAATGAAAAATACTCATTTTTTGTAATTCTTTTTGAGTATTTTAGTCCCCATTCAAAGATATTCAAAATATTATTCTATTCATGAGCTAAAAATTGTTCGAAGTTGTCATTTGTGTGTATACTCCAACTGCGAATGGGTTAATCTATAAAATTCATAAAATCATATTAAGGTAAAAACATAAAATTCATAAAATCATATTACGGTAAAAATGTAAAACACTTATGGAACATGTTAAGATAACATGTTCCAATGTTAAAATAATCCATGAATATTTTTACTATTTCATGAATACACTGAATCATATTCACTCTATCATGGATAAAACAGTACTCATTGATAGGACAATCAAACTTTAAGTGAAAAAAAAAGATTATATGGGTTCTCCTACCAAATTTTAAGTAATTTATGACATCAAAACTAACTTGCATCTTTAGACCAGGGAAGATCCAAACCTATAGAAAAATTCTGAATATCAACCAGCAAGAAAAATGTAACTTTGGAATGTGATTTGAACCATTGATTTATATGGTCAGTACATTTTGCAATTAAATGTTTCATTACCTTACAAAATATTCTATTCTTGTAGAAAATTAATCACATGAAATTAATAATTGCCTAGCAAATTAGAAATTGTAAAATACAAAATATTTACAAAGATCTATTATTAGGTATGAACCATTGTTGAATAAATAAGAACCTATAGTATATACAAATGTGTTATTATCTCGGTTAACCCATTTACATCTAGAGTGTACACATGGTCTGACAAATATGGAATATGGAATTTCGTTTTTCGTCACAGTTTATGCCAATTGTGGCATATTCATGACTAGCCAGTTGTAGGAAGTGGAAGAAATCGGGAGTACCTGGCGAAAACCACAGCCTAGCCCAAAGTCACTGGAAATTTTCTCACATGCCCCAGATGGGATTCGAACCCATGCAGTGGTGAGAGACAGCGTGCAGTCAGTGGCAGTGCCTTAGACCACACTACCGTCAGAAGCATCTTGATAAAGTCTCAATAATTTGGTGGGTATTCGTTGTTCCTAGTGGCTTCAACATAAATCTGTAAATCGTCAAATAGTTTTCTGATATTAACTTTTCTGATGTTTTAGGTTAGATGTATTCAGACCATGTACAAACTCTAGATGCAAATTGCTTCAGTTCCACATGCCTAAAAGATACTTTTTAACCCATTCATGCCTAGAGTAGCCTAAGCCGCCTGACTGTTTCTCGAATATCTCCCTAACAGAAGCAATGTTTAGAAAATATTAGATGGAGAGTTGTTCATCAGAATTCTATCTACAACTCTCCTTCAAATACTTTGCGAATTTATGCTTCATTCAAAAGTTATTTTCAAAAGCATGACAAGTCCACATGACACTCTTCAAGTAGATCTCTCTAAGCATGAACAGGTTAAGGGGAACTTTAAATGTGGCATAAATACAACTCTTTGATCGCTATTTTCGAAAAATTTCGGCGACCAATAGCCAGCAAAAATCATAATTTATAAAAAGTGTTCGATATTTGTGAGAATTTACGGTAGTTTATTGTTTTTCTTGGACGCCATAAGTCTTTTTGGCACGTAGAGAATTTGTTGCTCTTTCTATGTCAGCAAGATGCTCAGTGCGTAACTTGTGTATACTGTCCATGAACTGCTGTATCCTCTCATGGCTGGAAGTGGATAACCCGTCCTCTACATCTGAAATCACAAAACATGGATCTAGAGCTTAGTGGGTCAATCCTAGGGTTAAGTGGATAACCCGTCCTCTACATCTGAAATCACAAAACATGGATCTAGAGCTTAGTGGGTCAATCCTAGGGTTAAGTGGATAACCCGTCCTCTACATCTGAAATCACAAAACATGGATCTAGAGCTTAGTGGGTCAATCCTAGGGTTAAGTGGATAACCCGTCCTCTACATCTGAAATCACAAAACATGGATCTAGAGCTTAGTGGGTCAATCCTAGGGTTAAGTGGATAACCCGTCCTCTACATCTGAAATCACAAAACATGGATCTAGAGCTTAGTGGGTCAATCCTAGGGTTAAGTGGATAACCCGTCCTCTACATCTGAAATCACAAAACATGGATCTAGAGCTTAGTGGGTCAATCCTAGGGTTAAGTGGATAACCCGTCCTCTACATCTGAAATCACAAAACATGGATCTAGAGCTTAGTGGGTCAATCCTAGGGTTAAGTGGATAACCCGTCCTCTACATCTGAAATCACAAAACATGGATCTAGAGCTTAGTGGGTCAATCCTAGGGTTAAGTGGATAACCCGTCCTCTACATCTGAAATCACAAAACATGGATCTAGAGCTTAGTGGGTCAATCCTAGGGTTAAGTGGATAACCCGTCCTCTACATCTGAAATCACAAAACATGGATCTAGAGCTTAGTGGGTCAATCCTAGGGTTAAGTGGATAACCCGTCCTCTACATCTGAAATCACAAAACATGGATCTAGAGCTTAGTGGGTCAATCCTAGGGTTAAGTGGATAACCCGTCCTCTACATCTGAAATCACATAACAAGTATTTAGAGCATAGTGGGCTTATCCTAGGGTCAAGTGGATAATCTGTCCTCTACACCTGAAATCACAAAACATGGATCTAGAGCTTAGTGGGTCACTAGGTCAATCCAAGGGTCAAGTAGATAATCCCTCCTCTACCTTTGAAATCACAAAAAGAGCTAGGAAAATCAGTCCTGGAGCAAAGCATTTTTATTGGATGACAATTGTTTAAAAATGTCACCAGAAAGCTCTGTCGGATAAGCCTTCATATCAAATCTGAGCAGCAATGTCAGTCAATAATTTCCAATTCTGACCAGCAATGTCAGACAATAATTTCCAATTCTTAGCAATAATGTCAGTCAATAATTTCCAATTCAGAGCAGCAATGTCAGTCAATAATTTCCAATTCTGACCAGCAATGTTAGTCAATAACTTCCAATTCTGAGCCACAATGTCAGTAAATAATTTCCAATACTGAGCAAGCATATCAGTCAATAATAAATTCTGAGCAGCTATGGGTTTATATAAATGTTTCTATCTAAAGACTTACATGATGAAATTGGACCTTTTTCTGGTATGAGCTGTCTCTCGCTAGATTTTGAGCGTGATCGGTGACGATTAGCTGTGAAGCGGCGCCCCCTGGGGCTGGACGGAGGACTCGCACTCGACACCAAATCCTGAAATACGCAAAAATAAGGCTTTGACGTTCAAGAAACCGTGATATTTCTAAGGAAACATAGGGCACAAAACGATTAAGTATAAAATTTAGTGAAATATTTGAAAGGCTTTTTTAAAAGCATGGCTAAGACATATAAATGTAGACAACACAGATAGCATGAGCGATGATATGAAATGAATACAATACTCTTCAAAGTAATCTCTCCCTATAATTGAGCAACAGACAATAAAGAGTAAGAAATGAAGGTTTTCAGTGGTTGCCCCAGTTTACAGAGGAATCGAACCCCTACTTGCCCCAGCATAGGATTGAACTCAGGATCCATTGCCTCCTGGCAATCTTAAAATTGCCACTTCACAAACGAGTCTTTGATTTTCATAATTCATGTCTTGATCAAGTGATTTGTGTAAAGCACACCAACCTGTGTAGAAAGTGGTTTCTCTTGGGCTTGTCTTATTGGGGAGTCAATTCGACCTTCAGTTGACCTTGACCTTGTCAATTTCTTGATGACCTTGACCTCGGAAGAATCACTTGAGGTTAATACCTAATCCATTCATAGAAGGAAATATATTGATAACTGGTAAACATTCAGAACATGAATGTGATCTATATGGGATAAGCTCATATAACAATCGGTGGCAATCTTCATTTGATTAGCTGTCAAAAATCACACTTTTCCTCTAAGATAAGAAAAATAGCTCAAAACGAACATCACACTTAAAGGAAAGGAAATTCTTTTAAGATATCCACTTGTCAACTTTTTAAAACATTTCTTAATGATTATTCATCAACATAGAAATATTATGATGCTTTTATGAAGATGGACACATGATATTCAAGTTGTATAAATCATGTGTTTAATTCAGAAAATGGTCATTTTGCATAAATAAATAGAAAATTGAACTAAGTTAACATTTAATATCTATAGTTTCAGAAGTCCAGATATCAGAGCAACTTATCCATTTCTCAATATTTCTATGCAAATACACAGTTCTTGAACACATGTCAAATTCTATACTAGTAAAGACATATGGAATATGTAATTTCAATCATCACCACATTTTCTTTTTGAATTAAGGGTAAATCAGGAATAACCGAAGTACACAGTGAAAACCACCGCCTAACCCTAAGTTACTGTACATAACAAGATATGCCTACCTGCTGTAGATTGTTGAGTTTTGATCTGAGTCCATCAAGAGTGCCTTCTGAATTGATCCTATCAGTGTGGATGGCCTCAGCATGGCGGTTTAACTGCTGTTGTAACTGTAACTGCAAATCAAAATAACACTTTTCATTAACCCGTTTGTGCTTAACCCTTCCAATGCTGAGGCTACTTTCATCCAAAGCACAAGGATGCAAAGATCTTAGGAAAAACGTCTTAACCCTGTCATGTTGGTATTCATTGGAGAGCTCTCACTAAGAACTCTCAGATGAGTACCATATGCCAGGGTTTCAGTCATTTTCCAGCTCTTTTTTGCATCATTTTGTTTTGGCAAAATTAGCCACCAGCAGCATAAGGGTAAAGAATTCTTCTACATATCGGAGTCAGGATCGTCGATACCTTTGACAATAACTTTGGAATTAAAGATGATTCTTTAAAATATTAGAAGTAGAGTTGTTGGTAATGTTCGGATTAACATTTCTCCTTCAAATAATTTCCCAAACATGCTTTTGCCCAGAAGGTTTGACCAAAGTAGCCAAAAATCCTTGAGGCTACTATTGTCTCAAGCACAAGACCGCAAAAATTTCTGAAAAACATTGAAACCCTGTCATGTTGGTATTCATTTGATAGCTCTCACTGACATAGAATTGCCGGCCCAGCAGGTAATGGCGAAATTGTCTGGTAAAGCGAACCACTGCTAGGAGCTCCTTCTTGGTAGTACTAGGGGTTTCAGTCTTTTTTGAGTTGTTTTTTGCATCATTTTGTATTGGCCAAATTAGTCACAAGCAGTATAAGGGTTAATATTTTGAGTGTTTGTTGAGAAATCTTACCCTAAGACTTTCTTGCTCCTGGGCTATTTGTTCCCTGAGAGCTTCTTTCTTCTCTCTATCTCTTCTATTTTCTGGAGTTTTCTCTTTCTGTCGCTCGTTTTTGGCATCCACCCTATGAAGCTACAAAAGAACATGATATACAATTAATGAACCTGATGCTGAGATCCAGTGAGATCTCAACCTAGAACTCTTGAGATTACAGGGGATCTCTCTCTCTCTCTCCCTCACTCAATATCTCTCGCACTCATTCACTCTCTCGCATTCACTCTCTCTCCCTTTCTCTCTCTCTTGCACTTTCTCTCTTCTCTGTATGTGTCTCTCTCAAGTCACTTCACTGGTCAACAGTAATAAAAATCACCTTCCGCTAAATGACTTGGATATGTGTAATGAGACAGTATCATATGTGTATATATTTCTATATATTTTACAGAATCTACCTAAGAACTGATTTAAAAACGATCAACCATGTCCAGAAAAAGAATTAAAGTCAATAAACTATGCTAGCACACAGTTGAAACTTCAAACTTCACTCAGTATTCAGTAGATCTTTTGAGCTATTCACTCACAGTTATAAGGTTTTTCTGTAATTTTTCTAGTCCATTTTCGAGATGGTCTTTTTGTTGATAGAGTTTGTCCAGTTCCTCATCTCTGTCTATCCGGGACTTGTCCAGCTCCTGCAGACCTCGCGAAACCTCCTGGATCAAACATAAAAATAAAATCATGATTAAACCATAACAAGAGAGACGTCATGAATGTCAAGAAAGAAATACATTATAAAACCACAACAAGAGAGACGCTGCAAGTGTCAAGGGAGAGATTCATTAGTGTCTGGGAGGAAGAATTATCGTTGAAAATAGTGTATCATACCGTTAAGTAAATATTGATACCAAATTGTATCATGAAGATTTTGAAGGTGCCAATCCTTATAATTCTTGTTAATTCCAAAATTGTCTTTAACAGCATCATAGAATCACATGATACTTGTCAATAGATATCGAGGCATACTTTTTGGCAATACAAAATGATGCAAAAAAAACAACTGAAAAATGATCGAAACCCTGGCATATGGGTACTCATCTGAAAGTACTCAGCGAGAGCTATCCGATGAATACCAACACGACAGGGTTTGGATGGTTTTCAAAAGTCTTTGCGCCATGTCCTTTGAAAGAAAGTAGCCTCAGCATTGGAAGGGTAAGAAAAGGAACTCCTCCAGAAGGAGTTTTACCCTATTATTTATTACCTCCTGGATGTCTTTTCTTATCAGCAACATAGACTCCTCCATCTTCTGTTCCTTGACCTTCATCTGACCTTGACTCATCAACTGTAGAATAAGACAGAAACAAACATGATACTGACGCCCTTTGATACATGACCGACTTATACCCGAATACAAAACTACTAAAAACAGCCTTAAAAATTGACTTAATTAATTAAGATATCTCTGCACAAAGGTTGTTTGCTATATATAAGGGAAATTTGCGAAGCTGATAGTGCTTACTTTAACAAAATTAGGTGCCTGGAAAGTAGGCAGTATTGTAAAAAATATAGTTAATATAACAAATCATTTATGAAATATCAATATTGTATCCCCCAAATTTTAAAGGTGCCAATCACTTTATCGTGCCTACAGTGCCGACATTCAACTTGTGCCCTAAATATGTGCGCAACCAAGGCTTAATACACGACTGAATGTCATTTCCTGGCCATGGCCACGACCAAAGGTCCCTGACCTAACAACTGAACGTAGCTTTGATTTGTAAGCTACATGGGTCATTAATGCACTAAAATGGCTTATTTTGTTGACATGTTATTCAGTGGATGTTCCTTACAACCAGGCACTGGCCGACAACCGGTTGACCAGTGCAGCAATTATATGTCTGTACTGTACCTCCCATTGGATTTAATAATTGATACCAACCTCCCATCTGACCTGAATGTAGTATATCTCCATGAGGACAAAGCATTTTCTTGTTATGTATGTTTTTCATGCCTACCTCGCGTTTGACCTCCATGTAGTCTGCCCGCATCTGGTTGAGTTCCTCACTGATGCGGTTGGCACGGTTACAATGTTCCTCGGCAACCTGCTCAACACGCTGCATCTCTTTGCCACATTTCCTACGCAGGTGACGCATTTGCTGAAAGGTAGAGAGCCACACGTCAAGCAGTCATTGGACGAAACATTTACAATGGAACTTTAACCCTTTCATGCCTATAGTTTGAATTGGCTTGTTATTCTACTATGATACTCTTGAAAATGAATCATAGAGGGAAGGAATTGGGTTTTACGCCACTTTCAAAAGCTTAAGTCATATCACAACGAGATAGAAACCTGGATCCGGGAAGACATTCCCGTTCCTTCACTAATAGTTCCAAGGCAGAAGTACCATAGACAGTCCTCCACAACGCCGCACATTTATATAGCAACCAGGCAAACCCGCTTCTGTGGGGACCTAGCGGTCAAACCTGCGATCTCATGCTTAAGAGCCAGGCATCATAACCAGCCATAAATAACAGGTCCTGATGACACTGCTCAAATAGATCTCCAGGCATGAATGGGTTATTGTAAATTCTCAGAAATTAAGAACACCCTAAGAATTTAGGCCACTATAATTATCGTGCAAAATAATTTAAGGGAAATCTGGGCCATCCTTGATCTATGACTGGTCCTCATTAAGGGAAATTTAAGGGAAATCTGTGCCACTATTACTCTGCCTTGTTTATACTTTCCGAAAACTTGGTCCATCCTCAACAAACAAAGGCTGTTATTATTAAAGTGTCCCAAATAACCGAGAATTTAAAAGTAATGATCTTCCCACCTTGTTTGTCTCCTGCAGGTGCTGCTGTAGATCAGAGACCTCTGACTGTAGTTGCTGGATCTCCTCCACTGCTGCCTCTTTATCCTGAAAACACACAATATTATACTGCAGGGCTCGACATTGGTGCTTGTCCCATTGCCCCGGGCAAGTAGAATTTATAAATTATGGCTGTGGGGCAAGTGAAAACTGCATCTTGCTTGCCCCACTGGGAAAGTACGTTTTGTATATTTCAGGTTTACTTTTGAGAATGTATGCAAGTTTCGTGGTCTGCCATCCAAGCTTGTCCTAGAAAAAATGCGTTCACATGCCAGAATCATGTTCTACTTGGTTTAAATGAAATATTATAAAATAATTATATACAATTTTTCAAGGGCAAGTGAAAGTTGGTGTAGGGCAAGTGAAAATAGAATCTCACTTGCCCTACGGGGCAAGTCGCTGCAAAAGTAAACGTCGTGCCCTGTACTGTAGAATAGGAAATGTTTCCGAGCATGTAATTAATCCGAATTTTCCGAATAAGAAATCTCGGTATAATTATATTTGGATTAAAATCTGTCCCCCATCTGTGTTAATGTGTAATAATGACTGATCGGTAATATTATATTTGGAAAGGTCATTTTTGGTCAAATTTGGCATATTTGCACCCCGGATTAATTTCCTATTCTACAGTATTTATCATTCCTTTTTCTGCCATTCTCAGCTAAATCATGGCCAGGTAGCATTAATGGTGGAAGAAATCTGACCACGCAGCTATATGTAAAACATACTTTATTGCATTGTATATGGTAATTAAAACTGTTGTTTTGGTTGAAAAATTGAGTGTCTCAGTCTTTTTCAGGAATACTACAATATATTCAGATAACAAGCATACCATTGGGGAACTGCAAAACTTCTTTTACTAATGTTATATCTTTTACACTTGAGTTAAAATTCTCCATCATTTGCTTAAAAATTGATTTTCTTTTGAAATTCATGAATAAACATTTGGATATCCAGAAGTGTGATTTTTCGAAGTTCGGGTATTCAGAGGACACCCAGACACCTGGGCTGGCTGAGACCCTGGTGCGGTACCTTAATGGCTGTATCTCTGAGTGCCTGCAGTTCCTCGTAGGAGTGATTGAGGGTCTCTGCAAGGCGTGTCTTTTCCTCCTGATGGTGCTGCACATCTCCCTCCATCTGTCTCACACGCTGCTCCAGCTCAGAAAACCTCTCCTCTGTATGCTGTAGATCCCTCAGCTCAGCCTGAAGACAATAGGAATAAAAGACAATAGCTATAGTGATTGAGGGTCTTCACATCTCCCTCCATCTGTCTCACACGCTGCTCCAGCTCAGAAAACCTCTCCTCTGTATGCTGTAGATCCCTCAGCTCAGCCTGAAGACAATAGGAATAAAAGACAATGCAAATAAAAGATCGATTGAGGTAGCCCTCCTCCTCTAAGTGCTACGGCTCTCTTAGCTCAGTCTAGAGACAATTGGAATAAAAGACAATGCAAATAAAGGAACAATTGAAGTAGCCCTTCTCTATATGCTGCAGCTCCCTCCCTTTACTTCATAAAATCGTTCAAATTTTTAAACAGAAGAATCCTAGGTCCAGAGGACAATTTCTTTAGGAAGCCTATACACTATTGAATGGGTCAATGTGCTGATTTTGCTGGTGGACTTAAGTGTGATGTTACCTTGAGAGAGTCAACACCTGTTGATACTGATTCCAGTTCCTCCAATTTCTGGCTTTTCTCCGAGCGCAACTCATCAAGGTCAACCTGTGCCCTGTGTAACATCTGAAAGGAGAAAATAAAAGAAGGAAGTGTTGAAATATAGTAGTTTGGCATATTCTCTCATGATTTACCCATTGATGCTTAAAATTTACCATTAGAATGTCATCTGGGCCTTTGAAACTTTTGAAAATAATATGGAAATTAAGAATTCTTTTATATTTACTCATAATTTACCCAATAATGCTTAAAAGTTACCATTGAAATTGTCATCTGGATGTTTGAAACTTTTTAAAAATAAGCTGGAAATTAAGAATTCTTTTACAAAATATTTGAGGAGAGTTGTTGATAATTTTTGGATTAACATTTCTTCTTCAACATTTTTCAAATTGTGCTTAAATAGTCTGATAGCTTTAATCTTGGATTAAGAAAAGTGTTTGGTCATCTAAGCTTTAATCAAAGTCATCGGGCTGATGTTGGGCACAGTAAGCATCAATGAGTTAAGTCTTGAATAAAACACTACAGGTAGTACTCCTTATATGTCGAGTGACAATTTTTTACACGTGACTCTGTCAGGTACATAAACCAGCATGTCTAATTCTGTTTATTTCTGACAAAGACAAAACAAATATAGCACAAGTACATGCAGGAAACTTCCCATTTACTGTGGAATAGGGCTTACTAAGCAAGTTTGCTTTAGAATAATAAGTGAAAGTGAAAACTGACTAGAAAGCCAGTCATCACTAAGATTAACTCTTAAATCAACCCAATAAGTAGATATGTAAGAATGATGATGAGACTATATGACTATTCGCTCAAAATATAACAGATAACAAAAGGGCATTACCTGATCAAGACGCATCTTTTCTTTTCCAGCTTCTTGCGAAATCCTTGTCAAATCCTACACAATATAGAAACAAAGTTTAAAATATGTATTTTTTATGTTTCACCCAAAATTCAAGCCTGAATAGCAAAGAAATTAAAACTGATTCAGTCAGTACACATGAACGAGTGATCAGCATTTAAAAAATTCTTTTCAAAAGAGTTTTCATTCAAAAGAGCAATTGGGTATTTGGTATAAACTGGCTTTACACTAAATGAGACAAACTAATAATCAGATAAGAAATATACAGTGAAGAATGAATAATAAAAAAAATGATTATAATAAACAATGAAATGAAGATAATATATTTTCTTTCAAACGAGCGAAAAAGCAATCAGGAATTTTGAACAAAGAGGATTTACATTGAATAAGACCAAAAGAAAAAGATACTAAAAATACAGTACAGAGAAATAAATTTGGATTAAGCACGCACATTTTTGACTTGCAGGTATTTTCTGTTGTGTTGTTCGATATCCTGCATCATCTGGCGGAGATGAGATTCCTTCTCTCCGTTCTCGTTGCGAGTCTGCTGAAAATTAGTGTTCAATCTTTCGACTTCTGCCAGAATCTCCTCTTTCTTCGCATTCGCCGCCTGACATGCCTAGGGGAGACAAACAGACAGACATCTAGATAAATACAGTATAACTGATATTTTTACAGGCATTTAATTTAAGCTATTTTCGCGCTCTCCATAAGAAGTGCTAAAATAACATCCTTCAAACAAATATCTATATAGAAATCAATATAGTTTGAGTGCTTGGATGTGTGAATTTAAAGTAGCACAAATACCCTCCAGCAGGGCGGTGTAGCAAAATCTTTAGCACTCCAAATTAAAGCTGTATACAGTACAGCTTCCATCACCAGAAGTTCATTAACCTATTCATGATCATGCCACCTAACACCCTAGACGGTCCTGACTATTTTTGGTCATTTTGTTAAGACCAGAACATTTTCTGGAAAAAATGTAGAAATGTTGATCAGAAATAAACCTAAAAAACTCCATCAAATATTTGCAGAATTTACACTTATTTTCAAAGTTATCTTCAAAAGTATCATAGGTAAAATCTTTAGGCATAAATGGGTTAATGATTGAATCAACGCTCAGCTATACAAAACAAAAAGTATTAAGAAAGAACATGATTTCTTGACATTCTGGCAGAAATTGTAGAAGACTAGTTATTTCAAATTTTTTGAAAAACAAAGGCACAAGTGGGTTGATGTGTTGGCAAAATGTACAGATATCTTATATTTACCTTTTCAACTTGGTCCAATTGCTCTTCGGCAATATTCAATTCCTCCTTGAGATTTTTCAGCTCAGTGCTACCCTCTATAAGGAAAAAATCACAATAAAGCAAACCCTCTATAGGAGATAAATAACACTTCTATTTGAGAAATCACACATACACTTCACTCTAAAGATATAAGATAATACTTGGTGCTAGTTCCAGATAATAAGTGTTGGAGATAATGTAGTGACTTTATCACAGCTAAAATTAGGTCAGAAGATAGTTTTCACTACAAATTAGCATATGGTTAGAGTAATACACATCAACCTTTCAAGCCAGTTCACAAGAGCATCGAATGGTCACCATTAAAAAAATCACGATGAATGTATGGTATTATTTTAATAATTATTCTAATCAAAGTAGTTGACCTTTTTCCGTCCCTCTTCAAATATCTTTCAATGAGTTATGGCCAGGCCCGATTATTCATTGGCTAATGGTAATCCTTCTAATGATGAGGCTACTTTTAATCCAAAGCACAAGGATGCAAAGATTTTTGAAAACCATCTAAATCCTGTCATGTTGGTATTCATTGGATAGCTCTCGATGAGTACTCTCAGATGAGTGCCCATATGCCAGGGTTTAATTCATTTTTCAGGTTTTTTTTGCATCATTTCGTATTGGCCAAATTAGCCACCAGCAGCATAGGGGTTAACCCTTAAGCTGTTGGTAACTAATTTGACCAATACAAAATAATGCAAAAAACCTGGTAAAAGAATGTAAAACCCTGGTATATGGGTACTCATCTGAGAGTGCTCAGCGAGAGCTATCTAATGAATACCAACATGACATGGTTAAGACAATTTTCAAAAATCTTTGTATCGTTGTGCTTTGGACGAAAGTGGCCTCAGCATTGAAAGGGTCAAGACTGACCTTGCACAGTCTGCCTGATGGCCTGGACGTCTCTGTTTAGGGCAGACTTCTCCTTTCTTGCTGCGGTCACCTCGCCCTCAGTCAGGTGAAGCTCCGACTGCAGACCTTCTAGTTCACTCTTGGCACTATAGAGGGCGTCCTCTACATCGGCATATGATCTACAAGAAAAACAACGATTCCTGTAAGTGTGTCATATAAGATAGATATTCTAGAAAAAACTAAATAGATTTACCTTTTATGTTCTTATTTATTTAGGGTACTTCACTCTTTGCACCAGTATAGAGGGCATCCTCAACATCCTTTAGCCACCACCAGCATAAGGGTTGATGTGGCAGGCTTAATTCACGCTTTTTGAAAAAAAAACCCATTTTCCCCCCTCTGCCGAATTCTGATTTCCCTGGACCCTCCCCTCTCCCAATTCTAAATTGTCATTACCCCCCTGCCCTGAAACAGGTACATATCTAACTTTACATATATTTCATATTATCTATACTACATTATCTATACTTTATATCATATATACTTTATATTATACTATATATACTTTATATTATTATACTATATATACTTTATATTATTATGTTACATACTTTTATATTTTATCATGTTATATACTTTTATATACTATTATTATATTATATATTTTTACATATCTTTCTATTATCACTTTATATACTTTACATATCTTACTTTTTGATTTGCTTGAGTTTGTTGTTCTTCCGAATTGTCATTACCCCGCTCTCATGAAACAGGTACATATCTTACTTTTTGATTTGCTTGAGTTTGTCGTCCATGTTTGTGGAGGTGTGCTGTAGCTGGCTGTGATCTTTGGTCATGACGGCGATGCTGGTCTCGAGCGCGGCGTGTTCCGTACGGAGTTCCTCCAGGCCGCGTCGTTCCCGATCTGCGGCGAGGCGAAGCTGCTTCAGCTCTGTGTCCTGGCAAGAACTCTCCGAGACCAGCCTCTCTAGCTCACTCTTCTCCTACGAATAAACAGCGACACAGTTAGAACAGGAAACTAATAGTAATTTACCTAGAAATACTTGCTTGTTCATATCTAAAAGCTTGTAGTGTCGTTCTTTTCCTGTAATTATATAATGAAATGGTGATGATTATCCTTCCAATACTGTATAACTGGATTTTTTGAAATAAATGCTATTTTCTCCCCTCTAAAAAATTCTGGATACCCGGGACCCCCCCTCAAAATTCTGAATTGTCATTAACCCCTTCCCCCCTCTCTGAAACAGGAATTGTATAACTGGTAATTTTTACAGTCATCCAATTTTCGCTATAAAGCTAAATTTTTAGCATTCCAAATTTAAGTTGATACAGTTTCAACACAATCTTACACACAAGAAATAAAGAAATTGGGAGCGGCCACTTTAGTCTATTAATGGCTTATCTCAGGCTGTTCAATGGCACCCATATGACATTAGTAGTAAGGTAGCTGCTAATGACATATGGGTCTAAGTAGAGAATACTCTTAGAAACTATTTGGGACTATGCTTTATTCAGGGTGTAATTGTCCTTTAAAATTTGAATATTTCCTCCTGTTTTCCAGTGCATACTGACCTCCTGTAGATCTGTGCGTATATTTTCCAGCTCCTGTAGTTTCTGCTGGTGTTGCGTCGCCATATTTTCCATCTCCGACTGCTCTAATTGGAGCATCTCCAGCGTATGTTTCAGATCCTGTTTCTGTTTCGTTGTCTCGGATTTCAGCTCCTTGAGATCGCGCTCGGCCGATACAATGTCCTCCTTCGTGTCCTCTAACTGCTCACCTTTGTCCTTGAGAGCGAGGTCAAGGTCGCGGTTCTTGTCCTCAAGGTCAAGCAGGTATTCCTGTGTAGCCTGAATTAAAAGTTTGTTTTTTTTATTTATTTTATTCTTTTTTTTTTGTTTATTCAATTGCATGTAAATATAAAGTACAGTTTACATCGAGATAAGCCACTGGGGCTAATTAGATAACCTTGGGGAAAAAGGCCTTGTAAACTATTTTAAGTTTGCAATTGTATTTAGTGCATTTTGAGATGTAAAGGGAGTAGACAAAATAATATAATAAACAATAGATATGAATGGTTGGCCAAAAATACATTATTATAGTGCCAATGACCAGTAATTGACTCTATAATTGACACTATATATTTTTGAGTACAGAAAGTGATGGCTGGAGTCCCAAATAAATGCACAGGATGAGTAGAAGAAAGGACATTGTTTTTTATATTGCTTTCATCAGCTTAGGTCATATCGCGGCTAGATAGATGCACAAAATCGGGTAGAAATTCATTATTTTTCACAATTAGTTCCAAGGAGTCTTTCAGTTGCAGAAGCACCACAGACAGCCCTCCCAATCACTGCTCATTTTTATAGCGACCACGCCCCTCTGCTTATGGGGTTCCAGTGGAGACTCTATCTGCAATCTCACACATGGCAGCCAGGCATTGTAACCACTAGGCGAATCCCTCATAATAAATGTACCAAAAACAAGCTCTGAGTTTACGTAGGTGGCATACATGGTTTACAAATTGAAAATCCCTTGCTGCATCGTATTGCAAAAATGCTACATTTGAACACCTTCGCACATAATGATTAAAACATTCCTCTCTTACCTTTAATTCTGTCTGTCGCTTGACCAGCTCACTTTCTGTCTCCTCCATGAGAGAGTTATACTCCTGTTGTCTCGTATCTTTCTCCTTCTCCAGCATTTCTAGACTGGTGCGCAGTGCCCCCAACTGGCCATCTAGGTCCTGCAGCTCTGCTTTGTTACTCTCAATCTACAGAACAAAAATGTGGATTTCTGTTACATTTCTAGACTGGTGCGCAGTGCCCCCAACTGGCCATCTAGGTCCCGCAGCTCCGCTTTGTTACTCTCAATTTACAGAACAAAAATGTGGATTTCTGTTACATTTCTAGACTGGTGCGCAGTGCCCCCAACTGGCCATCTAGGTCCTGCAGCTCTGCTTTGTTGCTCTCAATCTACAGAACAAAAATGTGGATTTCTGTTACATTTCTAGACTGGTGCGCAGTGCCCCCAACTGGCCATCTAGGTCCTGCAGCTCTGCTTTGTTGCTCTCAATCTACAGAACAAAAATGTGGATTTCTATTACATTTCTAGACTGGTGCGCAGTGCCCCCAACTGGCCATCTAGGTCCTGCAGCTCCGCTTTGTTGCTCTCAATCTACAAACAAAAATAGGGATTTCTATTACATTTCTAGACTGGTGCGCAGTGCCCCCAACTGGCCATCTAGGTCCTGCAGCTCTGCTTTGTTGCTCTCAATCTATAAACAAAAATGGGAATTTCAGTTACAATTTTCTAGACTGGTGCGCTGTGCCCCCAACTGGCCATCTAGGTCCTGCAGCTCAGCTTTATTGCTCTCAATCTACAGAACAAAAAATCCACTCAAAAAAAACAGAAATACTTAAAGCTGACCTACAAATGGAAATTAAGGGCCCGGCACTCCGATCTAAAGCAGGGTCTCAACCAGAATTAAAAAAATAATAATTCAAAGCTAGCTACTTATCTACTTCAAATCCTTATAAACCAACTACATTTAATAGCTTATTGCATCAGAAAGGGCTGTTTAAACTTGAGAAATATCTTAGATGATGATTTGTTTAGAAAACATTTGGTTCCAACCCCCAAAAAGTAATAAATGAAAATTAAAAATTGTAATATCATGTGTGCAGATCCAAATGAGTCTCAGGACACCGAAAACATTTTTTGGCCGTACCTGCTGGTTGAGTTGCTCCAAGTTTGCCGTGCGCTGAGCGAGCACGAGTTCGCTGTTTCTCAGGACCTCCACCCTCTCCTTGTCCTTCTCCTCCAGAGCTGTCATGGCCTCCTGAGCCTCGCCGCAACGCTGCTCTAGGGCGCGCGTCTTCACCTCAACCGCGCGATACTCGCTGTCTCGCACCGACAGAATCTGAAGGATATTCAATATAATATCAAAACCACTGAGTCTTTGCCTCAACTGTTCGATACTCACAGTCTCTCACCGACAGAATCTAAAGGATATTTGATTTTTTTAAATCAAAATCACTGACAGACTTTGTAGGATATTGAATTAATTAAAACCAACATAAGGATCTGACAGACATTAATGAGTCTTTGCCTCAACTGTGCGCAGAACCTGAAGTATATTTAAAGTTTTTTTTCTTAATAAAAACCACTGACAGGATCTGAAGGACAATAAATTAACTAAAATTACCAACAGAATCTGAAAGTCATAAATTCTTAAATACATATTTCTGGCTGACATTCTTAATAATTTATCCTCATACAAGAACCTATATTCCTTGTGTACCTTGTTGATGTTCTTGACTAGCTGTTCCTGTTGCTTCCTCTTTGTCTCTAGCTGTGTGATCTGGGAGTGTAAGGATGTGATCTCGCTGCCAGCACGGACCAGCGCCTCCCCGGCCTCTGTGGAGCGCTTCTCGATCTCTGCAGCATCCTGCTCCGCTACGGCAAGTCCTGACCGCGCCTCGTCATAACGACTGATTGTATCCTTGGCCTGAAACAGACAAAAGCAATAACTACGAATGCTACTGACCATTCCAATGCTGAGGCTACTTTCATCCAAAGCACACGGACGCAAAGATTTTTGAAAAACACCAAACCCCTGTCATGTTGGTATTCATTGGAAAGCTCTTGCTGAGTACTCTCAGATGGGTACCCATTTGCCAGGGTTCCAGTGATTTTTCAGCTTTTTTGTATTATTTTGTAGTAGCAAAATTAGCCACCAGCAGCATAAAAGTTAGCCAGAGTCTCTCTCCGTCCTCGTTGGAGCGTATCTCAATCTGCTACGCTACGGCAAGCCCTGACTGGGCGTCTACGTAACAACTGATTGTATCCTTGGACTAGAAACAGACAAAACCAATATTTATGTATGCTATTAACCAGAGCCTCTTAAAGTGTCCCAAATTACTGAGAATTTAGGGTAGTAATCATACCTGTACCCTGGCCTCTTTGAGGTCTGTGAGACATTCCTGTAGTAGGCGATCAGCTTTGCGTAACTGGGCGCGTCTCTTAGCTAGCTTCTCCTCCATACAGGCCATCTATCATTTTCAACTTTAACCCTTCCAATGCTGAGGCTACTTTCGTCCAAAGCACAAGGACAAAGATTTTTCAAAAACCATCTAAACCCTGTTATGTTGGTATTCATTGGAAATCTCTCACTGAGCACTCTCAGATGAATGCCCATGTGCCAGGGTTTCAGTCATTTTTCAGGTTTTTTGCATCTTTTTGTATTGGCCCAATTAGCCATTGGCATCATAAGGGTTAACTACCGTAAATTCTGGGAAATTTTGGCCACCCTAAGAAATATGGGTCACTGTAATTATTTTGCAAAAAAGTTATTGTAATTATCAAAGTGTCCAAAATTACTGAGAATTTATGGTTATCATAATCATTATCGTTTACTAAAGATATACGAGTACACGGAGCCGATGATTTTATCGAGAGGTCTCCAGTATCTGGAGGTCCACTCGAAAAGTGTCCGAAATTACTGAGAGTTTAGGGTAGTAATCATACCTGTTTCCTGGCCTCTTTGAGGTTGTTGTAATTATCAAAAAGTGCCCCAAATTAGTGAGAATTTACGGTAGTAATCGTACCTGTTCCCTGGCCTCCTTAAGATCAGTGAGACATTCCTGTAGGAGTCGATCGGCTTCACGTAATTCGGCACGTCTCTTATCGAGGGTCTCCTCCATACAGGCTAGCTCCTCGTCCAGATAGTTCAGCCTCCTTTCTCCTCCTCCTGACTCCTCACTCTCCGAGTCTTCTCGCCCTCCCCGCGACCTTGAGCGACCTCCTTGTGACCTTGAGCGACCTCCTCTCCTCCTCCTATCAGAGGTGGAGTCTGACTCAGTCTCCGGCGGCTCGGAGCGTACGTGATAGTCCCTCTTCACCATGCTGTCCTCAAGCTCTCTGGAAAGTGAGAAAATATCTACTGTAGAACACACAATTTACGCGTCTGTTTATATATAGCGTACATAGCGTGTGGTTCCGCTTCGCTATATATAAAAAAGCTGTACTTTTTTTCTGTACTTTGGCGCTGTCAGCGGCGGCTACCGTCGCTAACATAAGGATACGCTTTGATGCAAAAACTCCCCAATTTGTTATAATTGGGACACACGTCATATGTTTGTTCTACAGTATTTGTTAGGTTCCCTATAACCCTTCCAATGCTGAGGCTACTTTCGTCCAAAGTACAAGGACGCGAAGATTTTTGAAGACCACCAAAACCATGTCATGTTGGTATTTATTGGATAGCTCTCGCTGAGTACTCTCAGATGAGTACCATGTGCCAGGGTTTCAGTCATTTCTTTTAGATTTTTATAACTTTGCGAATTGGCCGCAACATGGAGTGCCAGCTATACACTTAAAGTGGCAGCACTAATCATTGCGAATTTTAATTTTGCATCCAAGGCTAAAGGCAAATAAACGCAATCTTTTCCGAATTTACAATATTGATTTGTTACATCATCCTTCAGACTCATGCTATACTTGAGACCTCTGTAAAGAGCAATGTTTTACTGGGCAAGCTCAGATTTTTGCCAGGCATGTAAAAATGGTCTCAACATGCCCTACATGACAAGAAAGTTTGTTGATTTATGTTGATCACTACATCAAGAAAATCAAACTCACATAGAGCATCAGATATATAGATTATCAATATAAAATTTTATTTTTTTTTCTTTCAGGTTTCCAGACAAAACTTAATCATCAGGCCTAAAAAAAGTTGTTTGTTTGCTGTAACCCTACCCTAACAAGATTTTATTCAAAAAAATCCCTTCCCCTTAACTTTTTTCCGTGCTCCCAACTCCCAATCAACGTAAAACATGCATAAAATACATTTTTGACCAAAAAGATTATGCCAACAATGTTTTTTACCGACCTACCTACCCTATTTTTTTCCAGACCGTTACAGGAAACAAACAATATTTTTTTCTTGGCCTTATATCTCTTAAGTGGTCTAGACTAAGAAACCATTCACTGCTCGCTGTCTCTCACCATGTGCTTGGTTCCAATTCAATATCAGGTATGCGAGAAAGTTGCCAGTGGGCATTCCCTGTGTTCTCCAGTTTCCTCAATCACTTGGTTTTATTGCCTAAATGCCAGAAAAAGTGACAAAAATGGGAAATTCTGAATTGCTTACTTTCTAAGTGCTCTCATATCGTTGTCTCTCTGTAGATCCTTCAACTCTCCAAGTGCCAGTCTCTGAGATTTCTTAAGTTCCTTCTCCGTCATCTGCATGGCTTCCAGTCTCGCCTTCTGACGTCCAACATCCAGGTCCAATGCCTCCAACTGATCCCGGCGGTCCTGCATGCGAGCAACAAGATAGTCATTCATAATCATTCCCTGGAGACCACTTTGAAAAGTGCACTCTAGATCTACGATACTTTTGAAGATAGCTTTGAAATCAAGTATAACTTCACAAAATATTTGAAGAGTTCCTTGGTTGGTTTTGATCATCATTTCTCATTAAACTGTATTTTTGAAAAATGCTCTGCTCAATAAGATATCACCAAAATAGTCAGGGTGTTTTTGGGTGCTAAAGGCATGGACAAGTAACTACTTGGTACCTTTTTATGTCATGCCTACTTGTTCATCTGAACCCCCCACCCCTTCTTGGTGGAAATATTGCCTATTGTAGACCATTGCATAACTTGATTTTTCAAGGGTAACACAGAAATGTCAGGAATAGCGGAACGTTGTGGAAATAGAGGTTCCATCACTCGTGAGTGATTTTGTGTCTTTGGACTTGGCAAGCCTGGTCCAAAATCACTCACTCGTGCAAGATTCCTCCTCTTTCCATCCACGAGTGATGGAACCTGTTTCTCCCACGATAAAAAGGAGACATTTACATGTTTTACCATGAGGTTAGCTAGCTAAACTAGGTCAGCCAAAGGCCACCTGTGCACTAGTTCAGCAATGGTAATACGCATTTGTTGTGACGTGCACCGTTTGTTTTCCCTAGAAACTGGCGCCAGATCACGTACATGATGCTTGTTTAAATCCACGCGCGCCATTGTTAGATCTCCCTTTGACCCAGCAGCAGTGACCCCTTGATTGAAATTGAGGGATCTTATTGGACAATAACACTAGTTTGACCTTTAACCCCATTGAAGACACCCCATTGAGGACAACTTCTCTTTTACATTATCCTACCCATAAAACACACCTTAGAGTGGAAGAAGCCAGAATCTTTTGGGTAACTAAAAAAAATAATATAAATATTCCCATGACGTGCGGAAAACTTTTTCTGTGTATGAATACATCAGATTATACCTCTTACTAAAGACAACCTGAACTCTCACATGCTTATTATCATACTTACCTCCAGTTGATCTTTGAGTGTATTTAGTAAACCATTCATAGACTTAGTGCTCTTGCCTTTTTTATACTCCACCACAGTGGGATTATCCTGACACACAAGAAAAGAACAATATATGTTTAATCTAGCAACAATGAATATTGGATTTCCACATCCATGCATAGTGTCAATGAATCAATAGTCTGAATGTTGTGATACTTTTGTTTAATCTTTTCTTTTTTTTAAATGACCTTTTGAATATTCTATATAGTATGTAAAGATCAGCCCTTCATACTGTATACAGTGTTAAACATTTTGCTTAGCAGCCCTGCTGGAGGTTATTTGTGTTACTTTAAATTTGTGCATTCCCGCACTTAAACTACATATCTATTACTATATAGATATTTATTCAAAGAATGTGATTTTGGCGCTATCGTGGGTAGAGCAAAAATAGCGAAAATTAAATGCCTTTAAAAATACCAGTTATACAGTATTTCTGATAAATCTTGTAGCATCTTCATTATACAAGACACTTTCTAGTGTATTCTTTAAGTGTAAACTTAAGAGCACCAACTTTATACCATAAAAGTCATACATTATATCTATTATTTCTAAAATGCAAATATCACAATTTGCATAAAATGCATAAAGATTTGAAATACATGTAGTTAAGATAGTCAACAATTTGCTTCCTAAGTGACACACATATTTCTGTTGAATTAAATACTAAGAATTGCAAAATAAATAAGTTATATAATCTTAAATGTGTAAGACCTTTGTTCAAGTATTTATCAAGTATTTATCAAGTTATTATCATAGTTAACGTCTTTCTGCTTTCAACATATTTTTATAACAGTGTCTATCTCTTTTATGCACTCTGTGAAAAAAATGATAAGATTAGAAAAGTATTAAGTTTAATACTTTTGAAAAGCTATA
>OZ012695.1:37362443-37372443 GCA_963942565.1 Maea johnstoni
GCATTATGAGCATGAAGTTTTGGAAATACTTAGATGAAAAAATTCCCTTTTTTAGCTGTATTTCTGGAATTTTTTTTTAGAAAGTGTGACAGACCCCTTCATCCTTTTTTTAAATGTACAAGGTATTAACATTCTCTTTTTCAGATATTTATTTTTCTTTATCTTAAGTGGGATATTAAAAGGGTAGGTTAAATCTTGGAATTCCTTCAGATTCAATCTTAGAATCTGCTTCTTTGCTGGTCTACTATTTCCTTTAAGACTTCCCAAGTTAACCCATCTAGATAGGTTATGAATATGATCACATCAATTGTGTTTGTTCAATCATTTTAAATATACCTGTTTTAAGAAAGATGAATTTACACATCAGGAAATCACAGGTTTAAGTGAGGCTGCATCAAAAACTGATTTTTAATTTATCATTTTAATATCAAACTCTGAATGTTTTCTGCTAAAGCTTAGTTCTACACAGCTCAAATATCATATAATTCATTTCACATAGCTACAACAGAAATATATTCAAAAATATCAAGAGCAGTAGTTTCAGGTGATGTTTCTTTTTATTTCAGAATTATTAAAATATGTTTCTTCATGATAGTGAAGTGATATAATATCAATGAAGTGGTACAATAAAGAATCCTACCTTTTGCCTAAGTTGCATATTAATAGGTTAGACTGGGCAGCATTTCTTTTCTTTCTAATGAGTCATTTATTATCATTGTTATATCTTTTATTTTGAGAGGCACACACACACACAGGCTTCCACTGTTTGAGCTAATATGTAAGCTAGCCTCTTCTTTGTTGATTGAGTGCTCCTCTGAAGGAGCTGTATATACATGATAGCATCGAACCAGGAAGTGAGGTCCTTGCAACAAAGTATCGTCTGCATGTGGAAAGCTGACCTTTGACCTAATTAGAGGCAGGCCTGACACCGTGCTTGCTGTGTGGGAGTTGTTTGCTGGGATGATAGCTGCTGTGCGGGCTGGCCATTAAAGGCCGTAAATGACCAAGCTATTCAGATACTCAAGCCCACTTGAGGTTGGCTGAAGTGCGTCCTTGAGGTACGCATTTCACCTAAATGTTTGCGTCCTTTTGTAAAACATTGCGTCATTTGCATATGCTGACGGTGTCAACGCGATCTTTGTATATATATATATATATATATATATATATATATATGTGTGTTCATATGTCAATGTTATTTCTCCTTACATGTATACATATATGCACATATATAAAACTCGTTACCTTGTCTTGATGCTGGTGCTATGTAGGATCCATCCATGACTTGCATATGAGTACCAACAGGCTTGATGGGCGATAAGAATGATACTGATGGTACTGGTGCTGCCACCTGTATTGCATTTGGTGGCGCCATCTGGAGGGGTGCAGCTACTAATTGGACTGGTGCTGCCACCTGGTGGTGAACTGGTGCTGCCACCTGGTGGTGTACTGGTGCTGCCATCTGGGACTGAACCGGTGCTGCCACCTGGTGGTGAACTGGTGCTGCCACCTGATGGTGAACTGGTCCTGCCACCTGGGGAGGGGGCTGATAAACAGGAGCATAGGAGGAGTGGGGTGCTCCTCCTCCCCTATTGTTGGGTGGTCCGTACCCTCCAGGGGGCCCCCACCCCCCTCCACCACCCCCACCTCCTCCTCCTCCAGGGGCACCATGACCTTGAGGATACCCTGCTTGAGGGTGCCCGCCCACTGGTGGCACACTATTGGTATGTATGTACCCCCCTTGTTGGGGGTGTCCAGTAGGGTGCCCATGCCCACCACGCTGTTCAGGGTATCCGTGCCCATTGGTGGTACGTGGTGCAGGATTTGACACATGATCTGTACCGAAGGGGTTCCCATTCTGGGGTGGCACAAAGTAGTTCCTCTGATGTTCCTAGATGGAAAGAAAATGGTGAAATAAACCTAATTTTCAATTAAAACATAATGAAGTTTAGGTTCATACATGTGAGATCTTGAGAAAGAATGTAGTTAAGATGGTCTACATCTATTATTCAAGAATGAGCACAGAACTACGTAAAACCCTGGAGTACCCATTCCGAATTTTATTGCAGGAAAGTAAAAATGCAGCAGTATACTTCAAGATGAGAGACAATGAGAAAAAGAGATAACATGTAGCTCTTTTGATTGAAGTTGATCTATTATAAATGATAGAGCATAATCTTACAGATTGTCTATTTGGATCTCTGTGGTAAGCGGGCGATCTGAGCCGTTGCATCATGGGACTGTAGTGGGCCATGGTGTCTCTGACGGCGGCCGTCTTCTGGCGGAGACGCTGCAGCTCATTGTCGTAGTCCTGACCTAGAAAAACAGCGCACAATCAGGAGAGCTGAGGATGATGATGATGATGATGATGATGATGATATTGAGGATGAAGACGATGATGATGATGATGATGATAATGAAGGTGAGAATGATGATGATGTAGATAATGATGAAGGTGAGGATGATGATGACAAAAAATGATGATTATGACAAGTGCTGATGATGACAATGGTGATGATGACAATGATGATGATGATTATGACAACGTGATGAAGATCCGATGATAATACTGATATTCTAATGACAACATTGCAATTATGATAATAATGTGATGATGATGATGATGATGATGATGATGATGACAACACCAATGATGATTATGGTGGTGATGACAGTGTGATAATGATAATGTAATATTGTGTCATACGTGTGCATTTATCAGAGAGACACACCGTATTGAGTGTTAAAGGCAGTCAAAACTATTAAATGTAATGATTTCCAAAAGTGTGTTTAAAACTGTGAAGAATTAAATGCAATAAGTTTCGAAAGTTGTGTTAAAAACTCAGAGGGTTTCCATGTAATGATTTTTTAAAAGGTGTTCAGAACTCAAAGGGATTAAATGTAATGCGTTTGAAAAGTTGTTCACAACGCTGATTGTATGTAGTGAGTTTGAAAAGCTGATAGTACCTGCAGCATTCTGTCCAGTGAGCCTGTTGAGGAGAGAGTTGAGGTGGGAGATCTCTGCTTGCTGATGCTCCAGTGCCTCATGGAGCTCATCCAGATCCTCCTGCTGGGCAGCTACAATGAGAATGGATAGGTACATAAAATGATGTGAAGAAGCAAACTTTCATGACATGAAATGGTCACATAGAACTTTTGAAAGTCACTTAATAGTAAATACAACCATCAAGAGCACGCTAAAACTCCTATATTAAGCTGCAAGCCGGTGTATCATATACTTCCTTACCTAAATATCCCACTTTTATATAGTCATTTCCATTAAAACTGCTTTTACACTTAGTTTTCTTCTACAAGGGGAAATCTGTGAGGCTGTCTCTTTTTGTGTAACAGCCCCTCGGATTGCTTATTTGATTTGACCTATATAGATGCGGATGCATTGGATTCTCAGGGGAGCAGCTAAGCAGGAAGCACAGCCCAGCCCAGCCATTTACAGTAGGGAGGACTCCACTTTTGGGCACCTCGCTACGGTAGCCTCTGTGCACATTTCCTGTAATGTTGTATGCTATGTAAACACCCATTCCTTCTTTCCTTCCAAAAGTAAAACCCTGATGGCAATGCCTTATACCATTTGGCTATTATGACTGGTTGGCCTCTGTATACCCCAACCTAAAGAGATGCCAAGCATAGATGACAATGTACGTACCTATGGTGTGATGAGAGCGGTTAGTTTCTGCCATTCCGTCCTGTATGGCCTGTTCCCTATGCTGCAGAAGTCCCTGTAGGTGTTCAATCTCGTCCTGGGCTCGTCCCAGGTCCTCAGCAACATGGTGGAGTCTAGGGTCCTGGTACTGCACCTACAATGAACAAAGAATTAGGGACTTTCTTTGTCAACAAACACAGGGCTCGTCCCAGGTCCTCAGCGACATGGTGGAGTCTAGGGTCCTGGTACTGCACCTACAATGAACAAAGAATTAGGGACTTTCTTTGTCAACAAACACAGGGCTCGTCCCAGGTCCTCAGCGACATGGTGGAGTCGGGGGTCCTGGTACTGCACCTACAATGAACAAAGAATTAGGGACTTTCTTTGTCAACAAACACAGGGCTCGTCCCAAGTCCTCAGCGACATGATGGAGTCTAGGGTCCTGGTACTGCACCTACAATGAACAAAGAATTAGGGACTTTCTTTGTCAACAAACACAGGGCTCGTCCCAAGTCCTCAGCGACATGATGGAGTCTAGGGTCCTGGTACTGCACCTACAATGAACAAAGAATTAGGGAGTTACATAGTCTTCCTTGTTCATCGTCACTTTTTCTGTCATCTCAATGGTTATGGTAATGAACCGACAATAAGCAGTGGATTTTGTAGTTTTGCTTATCGTCACTTTTTCTGCCATTAAGAGGGTTTCGGAACTGCATCTACAATTGATAGTAGATTTTTGAGTTTTCTTTACTTATCTTTACTTTTTCTGCTTTTTTTTGTTTAACATTACTACTTCTGCCATTCTAGAGAAGAATAGATTAGTAGATCAAAACTTCTCATTCCAAGGGAAGGATCTTTCATGCCTTTTATATTTGTAAATATCAAAATACAGATCAGTACAATTTAAAATGGCATATTCCTCTCATGTGTATGCTAATGTATTTACAGTGTGGCCAATCCAACTATTAACTGATGTAACTTTAAGCCCTAAAAAAATGATTATGCTTTGTTTAACTTCACCTCACCTACCTGTTGTGGTTTAAGCTTGCGTCTCATGTCAGGTGTTAATTGGATATAGAAGGCACACCTGTAGATCCAGGTAAGTTCAGTAGCTAGAGCCCCTGCAAAGATTCCCCCTTTGGCATATGCTACCTCATTCTACAACATGGTATCCAGACCAATACTCATGTCAGGTTTAACCTGATATAGAAGCACACCTATGGATCCAGTCAAGTCAAGTAGCTATCTCGAACCCCTGCGAAGAATCCGTCTTTGGCACGCTATCTCATTCTATGACATGGTATCCAATACCTATACTCATGTAAGGTGTTAACTGGATATAGAAAGCACACCTGTGAATTTAGTTAAGTCCAGTAGCTAGAATCCGGGATACTTCAGTTAGGCCACATGGTATCTATAGCTATACCCATGTGTTAAGTAGATATAGACATCACACCTGTAGATTCAGGTAGATCAAGTATCTATCTAGACCCCCTGCAAAGGATTGGCTATGGGTGGGCTAGCAAGATAACTACTTTATAACCGCATGCAGTCAATAGCTAAGTAGATATAGTAGATACATCTGTAGATCCAGGTAAATCCAGTAGCTAGACCCCCTGTGAAGAATCCGCCCTTGGCCTACTACCTCATTCTATGACTTGGTATCCATATCTATACTCATGCCAGGTTTGAACTGGATAAAGAAAGCACACCTGTAGATCTAGGTAAGTCCAGTCGCTAGAATCCACTTTTAGCATGCTACCTCCTATGATATGGTATCCATGGACTCATGTCAGGCATTAAGTACATATAAAAGGAACACCTGTAGATTCTGTTAAGTCCAGTAAGTAGATATAGTAGATACATCTGTAGATCCAGGTAAGTCCAGTAGCTTAAGAACGCCTGTGAAGTATCCACTCTTGGCATACTACCTCATTCTATGACTTGGTATCCATACCTATATCTCATGCCAGGTGTGAACTGGATATAGAAAGCACACCTGTAGAATGCAGATTCAGGTAAGTCAAGTAGCTATCTATACCCCCTGCAAAGAATTGACTATGGGTGGGCTGGCAGGATAACCACTCTATAACTGCATGCAGTCAATAGCTACAGGTAGCCTGGCTGTCTTCACCAACTATTGACTTTTTCATGTTATAATCTACTCCCAGCAGGGTCAGCATTAGATATACAGGTTAAAATGCATGCATGAAGTACATGGGGCCAGGTACCATGCATACCGATATTGATCTGCATGTTTTCAGCATGAATGATTGCTGGGCATAGCATGATGGGGGCCATCTCATTGTAGCCTAGCAATCTATAAAATAGATGCATGTGTGACTTGTTGAAAATAGGACAACATGAGAACATAGAGTAGAAAAAACACACCTTAGTCTCAGGTATGTTTGGGAGTTCGTGATGTAGCTTCCAACTACTAGTATAAGGGCAGGAATTTGAAAATGAGGCTTTTTAACCCATTTATCCTCACTGTGGCAAAAATCAGCTTGACATATATGACAAAACATAAAAGCATCTTTTAAACAAAAGCATGGTTGGGAAATATTTGAAGAAGTAATGTTAATTAGAATACTACCGACATCACTCTTTCGAATACTTTGAAAAATCATTTCAAATTCCAAAGTTAATGTTAAAAGTATTTAAGATCCAGACAGCATTGTTAGGGAAACTCTTAAGAATTAATGGGTTAACAATTGCTATGGAATCCTGAGCCCTTTAAATGTACAGAGTAGGGTGGCCTATTTCTTGATCTCATAAAAATTCTTTGGGCCCCTCATCTTCTTTGATGAGGGCCCAGGCTGGCCCCTGATTCAAAAATGAATTTTTTTAACCCATTCATACCCGTATCAGCCAAAACTGCTACTAGTCAAGTAGATCTCCAGGTATGAAAGGGTTAATTGTGGGTGCTTTATTACATATCAATCCACTGATGGATTATATAAATCCTTCTCTTCCTCCATAATCCTCTTACCATTTTACCCTATTACTGCCGGCTTCTAAGGGTATGTATTTATGGACCCAATTAGAAATAATGGAGGGCACACTTGGTCTGACTATCTTGAACAAGACTCATAACATGGGGTAATGTTTGAAGAATATTGGAAGAGGAGTTGTAAACCCAACAGATGCACAACATCCAGTCAAAATCTCTCAAGATATTGCTGAACGTATAAATAATTTCCATGTGTCAGAATATGTATACATTAAAGATGGGTTACCCAATTGATTATTCACACAGCATGTTGTTGTTGTTGTTGTTGTTATTGTTATCAGTGTTGTTATTATTGTTGTTGTAGTTATTGTTCTAAGATAACATCACATTGATCTAGATGATCAGAGCACATTTAGGAATCCTTAATAATTCATTTCCATCAAATATGGTCTAGCATCAATTTCATTTCAAGAATGAAATGGAAAACAGCAAAATTGTTAAAAACAAACAAACAAACAAAAAAAAAAAAAAAAAAGTCTCTTAATCAGAAATAACAAGATAAAATATGTGATGACTAGATGTTAGGTGCACTTTCATTCAATTTTTCATATAATGGCACATTATATACAATGTTAGACAGCAGCTGCACTCTGAGGTTGAAAAAATGATTGACTCAGTCCCTGAGTAGGTTAAATTCCTATATAGCAATCATCACTGTAACAGATGTTTTTGATCTATAGTGCTATAGACTTGCAACAAGTCTGAGACAAATTTCTCTCTCATTATCCTACCATGGGTAACATTGATCTAGCTTGAGCTGACTTGAGCCAAGGTTCAGTATAATTTTGATTCCCAAGGGGGAGACACTAGAGTTGCAGTATATTATAGTCATTTCCTGCGATCCCTAATGACTGTGATGCCACCTATAGTTAAGTAGTGATATCAAACCTACTCAACATCCAGTTTAGTGTTGAATCATCGCACACTAGACTAGATTTTTAGTCCCAGACAAGGGCTGTTCCAAAAACAATTCAGAATTCAGCTAATGACTATTTAGAATTAAGGGGGAGGGGTCGTAAACAATAAGGAAAATTGAGTTCAGAAGGGAGGGGGGGGGGGGGGGGGGGGAGGGGTGGTCCAGGGTATTTAGAAGTAGGTGGGGGGGGGGGGGGGGGGGGGGCAAAATTTCCTCAGGACTCCCACACTTTTTTTTTAATGGTACATGCCCTAAGTAAGACCCTATCCTCTTACTCTATCAACTCATGACCCCTATATGTGTTTAACACCTTTAAAATCAGTATATTTGTTGAACTAATTCAAGAAACACCCAAAAAAGTCCTCATTATTTTGAAGAACTTTGAAGAATTATTCATTGAACCTAACTCGTATCTACTTTTTAAACATTTTCTGAATTCATGATCAATCCGTAACATACGTACGTAACGTAACAAGGGACCAACGGACAATGTTCAAGCATATCTCCAGGTATGAATGAGAGAGAATGACAGATGTGGTAGCTTCCTCTTATAATAACTACCACTTTCTCATTACAAAATGAATAAACCTACAAACGATATTTAATTCAGATGCCGGGACTCAAAGGTGATTCGCTTTTCTCTCCTCACTTTGAATTATTAATGCATCAGCCTATCCATGTTACAGGGCACCACTACAGTACACAACTCTCTGAACATGAATTTTATATCACCCAGCACATTTAATGCCGAAGGAAGACCATCACAGCCATCTTCAGAGTAATAGAAGAATCTCAAGTTCTAATTATCATCTTTGTTATAAAATAACAGTCTTATTATATCTTTTCATAATGAATTTGACCATTATGCTGCTGGTGGCTACTTTGGCCATTACAAAATAATGCAAAAGAACCCCTGAAAATGACTGAAACCCTGGCACATGGGTACTCATCTGACAGTACTCAGCGAGAGCTTTCCAATAAATACCAACATCACAGGATAGAGATGATTTTCAAAAATCTTTGCACCATTGTGCTTTGTATAACAGTAGCCTTAGCATTGGAAGGGTTTTTCAACTCAAATTCAAAATTAATGTGATTCTAAGATGCAGATAGAATAGTGCAATATTTACAACAGCCTTAAAGGTGGGAATAGTCTTAGGCCAGGGACTCAGTATTTCTTTAGTTCTTAAGCTCTTTGGTGGATCTCATAAGTCATGATTATCTATGGCGCAAACTCATGCAAGATCAACTCAACAAGTGGATACAGCTCCATAAACTATTAATTAACCATTTCATGCTTGAAGCCCTGGACAAACGCAGCCTGTATCTACAATAACTTTGAAATCAAGCAAAAACTCTCAAAATTATTAATGTAGAGTTAGAAAAAAAAATACAAAAAAAATCATAACAACTTTACCTCAATCATTTTGTCATTTTTTAGCTTGATTTCAAAATTATTCTCAAATGTATCATTGATGTAAAGTTGTTTGTTGGGACCTATGACAACTTTGAGAATATTTTGAATTTAAGCAAAAAATGTTATATTGGAGAGTGGGACATGTTTGTGGTTAAGTTCAAACAGTCACTGGAATATAAGGTTAAACACTATAATCTAAGACTCCAAATGTAGAAAATGCTGAAAATACTTAATAGTGATTCATTTGATCAATAGAGGGGGCCCCAATCCATTTCTATTTCATACTTTGCCTCTCCCATATCTTAAAGGCTTGAATAAGAGAAAGTTGCCAGCGACTTAGAAATAGATAGTAATTACTCTTATTTCTCTAGTTTCCTCCACAACTTACAACTGGCTAGTGAAGTCTTAGCCTGAATATGTCACAAAAAGTGATGAACTCTGAAATAATATGACTGCCGGTACTACCAGAGCTCTTTGAAACCGTAAGAGATTTGTCAGCTTTAACCCATTTATGCCTGGAAATCTAATTGACGAATGTCGTCAGGACCTGTCATACTTTTTGAAAATAACTTCGGAATGACGCATTGATTTGCAAAATATTTGAAGGAGAGTTGTAGATAAAGCTTTGATGAACAACTCTCCTTCAAATATTTTCCACCCATAGCTTTAATGAAAGAGATATCACCAAGATGGTCAGGCAGTTTTGGCTGGTACATGCATGAATAGGTAACTTTATTAATCCTTCTTTTAGCAGATATGTGGCTCAGAAATAACAGACTTAATTAACTCTTGTGCTGCTGGCGGCTAATTTGGCAAATGATGCAAAAAAAAAACTGTCAATGGACAGATCTTTTTTTTCTAGGCCGTAAGCCTCTCATAAAAGGGTACCAACTTACCGCCGGTTCCTGTGCTCTGGGTTGCTGCGGTTCCCTGTCTCTCATCTCCTGCATCTGTCTCCTCCAATGCTCTCGCTCCATTGAGTGATCGTGTTCT
>OZ012695.1:37374943-37377443 GCA_963942565.1 Maea johnstoni
TGTGAAGAGATAGCAATTTTAGTGCTCACATCTTTGAGGTTTTTAAATGGATAAGGAACAAATGGAATCAGAATTTTAGCCAAAAATTGATGCTCTGGGCACCCCCAACTGGTGGGGTAGAAGTCAAAAGAAACCCTACCTGATTATTACTCTCTCTCGGCTGGTTGTGCAGATCATTAAGGGCACGTTTTAACTGCTCAATGTCTTTCTGCATCTGTTGTTTCTCCGACTCATGATGCTTTTTCTCTGCAGATAACTGTAATGAAAACATAAATAATTCTTAAAATTATCATATAGGATAGATTATGCCTGAGATCTCTTTGACATATGTTTTTTCAACATTTGATTCTTCTGAATATAACTTGTGAATCAATCATAGATCTACAAAATATCTGAGTGAGAACTGTAGGTTGGGTTCCAGTCCTAAAGATATAACCAATAGCATTCATCACAGGGGTGACTCCAACTATCGCATTGTCGCACCAGCGTGCGACAGGGCATTCAAAACGTGCGACAAGCCAACAATTCTAAGCACTGTTTAACTTGGAATTTTTTGCAAATTATGACCAATTGAGCCTTTCACATATTTCACTTGAATTATTTTTGATATAAATTGTAAATATAAACTAGTGAACTCAACTTAGTAATACTATCTAATGATTGGTCTTGGTCTTAACTATTGCAATAAGGGCTAATATGGTAGGGCTTACCGGTGACAATATTAATAGCTATTATCGAACCTCAGTCACCAAAGATTACTGTGCTCCGTGACGTATTGACTGTGCTCTGGGATTGAAATATTTGGACACCCCTGCATCAGTCATATTCAACAGTACCATATACCAGCTGATGCTTTTAAAATGGGAACACTAAGCATGAATAGGTTTGGCAAATGAAATTGCATTTATGATCAAAGCACCACCTATAACCCCCTGACATTGAAAAATCCTCGGCAAAAGCATACCTTAGCATTTAGAACCTCTTGTGCAGTGTTCTTGTAGTAGTCCTCAGCTTTAGCTAGCCGGTGTCTCAGCGCCTGTACCTCGCTCTCAAGCTGAGAGAAATGGAAATACATACATAAATGAAATTAAAATAAATAAATATAGTTTTTGTTCCACTCAAAGCAATGTTTGTAGGACCCTCTACATATATTTCAAAGCAGGTCTGTTTATTTGATGATGATTTTCAAATAACTGGGAAACATCCATCTGGCCTCAACGCTAACTCAAAATGTTACTGGCCCTGTAGGACCAGTAACACCTAGGAACTACTGGTCCCGCGAATTTTTTACTGGTCCTACAAATTTTCCCTTAACATAACAAGAAAAAATATGACATAAAATTCACTGAAATTTACTTTTATTTATTTTATCTTCATTTATTTCAAAAACATTGATGGACGTTCTTGAGGTGAAAACTTGTTCACAAGAATGTCCCCAGATGTTTACTGACCCTGCAGGACCAGTTGAGGTCTTTTTTTTACAAGCCAGAAGCTGTTTTTGGTAATTTTTAGTGGCCAGGGGCCAGCGGACCACTGTTAGTGTCGGGCCCAATCCATTCGATCCTATACAGTGTTAGCAATAGGGTCAAAATACAAATGAATCCTTTCCTGAACATTTGGTCATGTGCCTAAGAAAAACTGTACATTCAGAAAAGATTGCGTTAGTTTGATTTTTTGCATATTTTAGCGTTTAGCCTTGTGCGCAAAATTATAATTTGCAATGATTACCGTAATTTCGCGTGTATAAGACGCACTTTTTTACACTAATCTTTACACTCAAATCGGGGGTGCGTCTTATACACAAAGCTAGAAATCTAGGGTGTTTTACATCGAGTTACCAGGCCACTCGGAGATCGCCAATTACAATTATAATGCGGCCAAGACAATGCCCATCGAAGTTTGCCTCGTCATTGATGAATTGTAATTAGCGAACCACCCTCCGCTAGAATTTACTGATTACAATCCATGTGACATGCCTAGGACAATGGGTAGCGAGTACCGACACAGGGTGATGCGCATTGATGTCACGGTGATGTCACATTTCACTCATCTCAATATGCGTTTTACAGCCTTCCTAGCGTTATTCATGAGGAGTTGATTTCCTACAATAATTCTGAAAAGGGGGTGCGCACTATACACAAAGCTAAGGTCTATACATCATTTTAAAGGCCTGGACAAGGGGTGCGTCTTATATACGGGTGCGTCTTATACACGCGAAATTACGGTAGTGCTGCCACTTTAAGTGTATAGCTGGCACTCCATGTTGCGGCCAATTTGAAAAGTAAAAAAAACCCGCAAAAATCGATTTTCTGTAAATTCGCAAAATTTACACTAACCAATCTTTTGTGAATCTACAGTAAGACGTGCTTTGATATTTAGAACATGCCAGTAAAATATTACTTATTTACCAAAACAAACATTTAGAAATGTAAATAACACAGTAGGGTTGGGAATCGGTTGCAATTTCATGATCGATAATCAGTTACAGCCAAGCGATCGA
>OZ012695.1:37382443-37394943 GCA_963942565.1 Maea johnstoni
CTAATTTTGTTATGGCTTCCACCAATGAGAAGGACAAGCGAATAGAAGGTCACTATGCATTTGATATTATAGGGCAACCAAAAGGTGGCGCCAGCGTTTCACAACAGGTTACAAAGCAAGTTTTGTTACGTGCAGATGCCGCAGGAGAAGACCTCATCTCAACCTTGGTAGATGCTATTGGCAAACACTCTAAAGAAGAAGGAAAGGAATTTGGTAATGCCTTAGAAAACGTGTTTGGGATGGCGGAATTACGTGACGTCCAAATAGCAAAGGCAGCCATGCATGACCCTATTCTACAATCTGTGATGCCTGAGGTTTTCTTTGCTAAGTATGACAAGGAACATAACATCACATTTTTCATCATGGAAAGATTCCATCCAGGCATATGTTCACATATTGACTGTGTTGAAGGTGGAACCTCGTTCGGGCAAGATACTTGGACAGGAGAGGATATCAACCATGTTCTAGCTGGTATTGCTAAGGTGCATGCCAGATTCCTTGATAATATTGACCTTTTGCCTAAATCTCTTAGAGATGTCTTGTTGGATGGGACAAACCTTGCATTAGCAACCCAGTATATGAAAGTCGTGGGACATCTATTTCGGCAGCGAAGCCCGGAGGTTCTGTCAGACTTTGCAAGTAAAACAATTGAAAAAATTGCAAATGCTACACCATTCATAGAAAATAAACTACAAGCATACCCCAAGACCTTGGAACACAGTGACTTTACCACACGAAACATGTGCTTAAGGCGAAATCCTGGCCCTAACCAAAGTTATCTATGTGCCTATGACTGGGAGACTGCAACCCTGTTAGTTCCACAGTACGACATTGCTGAATTCCTGGTTTTTGCTGTGCCCGTTCAGGGGGCTGTTGAGTCAATTCTGTTTCATTTAAAATTCTACCACGAGTGCTTACTCTCTGAATTGGAAAGAAATGGAACGACTTCTGAAGAAACTATGAGAAAACTATCTGATAAAGAGGAATTTCTTCTGATCTTTGATTATTGTATGATGGACGTACTTTCAAGGAGGATGATGTTTTATCATTCCGCGGAAATTGCCACTGATTTGCACTTTCCATTTCTTAAGAGGGTCATCAATAATGTGACAAATTATCTAAAATCTGTCGTTTCAAAGCATACTTTCTTACAGTAGTGTACTTAGGACATTTCTGACAGACAATTTAATCATAATGTTCCAATTTAGGTCAAGAAAAAAATATTGTTTGATTCCTGTAACGGTCTGAAAACAAGATAGACGCCAGTGGCGTCAAGAGGTTGATTCCTTGTATGTCTTTTTGTAGTTAATCATTTGCAATTTTTTGTTTTTTTAATATTTTGCTATTTTGAAATTTTTCTGATTTTTGTGTTTTTTCGTTAGTGGTTACAGACTGATACACACTTGTAATGCTGCTGATGATACTTACAGACTTTTTAATCAAAAACCAAGTTTGTGAATAGACATTAATATCAGTTTGGAGCACTATAAAACATTTTCCTTTTTTATGAAATTCTTTATCTTTTTATCATACCTAATAGTGCCAAAAAATACATCTGAAACACATATCTTTCAAATTTTTCATAAGATTTCTATCTAAAACCCTCCCTCAAATATTTTCCAAAACTATAACCCACTTCTGGCTATCCAGAAACTTTGACAAACTCACCACCCACCATCACCTATCCAGTAGATCACCAAACATGAACGGGAAAAGCCCACATCCTGCACTGTAAATGACAGTCAACAAAACCCCACCAATAGCATGCTTGCCACAACTTACTTAATGCTGCCTGAAGAACTTAAGTCCGTGACTTACCCTTACATGAAAATGGCCAAACACTGCCAGAATGCAAACATGCACAGGGATCAACCTTATGGTCCCTTAAAGGGCATATGCCCCTGAACCATGTGATTTTGCTACCAGATGATGAATTATAGGAGCCAAGTTTGTGAACGGACATTAAATATCAGCTTAAAGCATTTTAAAAACTTTTCCTTTTTTTGAAATTCTTTATCTTTTCATCATACCTAATAGTGCCAAAAAATACAGCTGAAACACAAACCTTTCAAACTTTTCCCTGGGAGCATGCCCCAAGATCCCCAAACCTGGACAATGCACCCCTGGCAAAACCATACCGTCGTGGTGGCCGCACAGGAATTTAATAGCCCCTAAACTTAAAATCCTGGGAGCCAAATCTGCTCCTGTCTGAAAATGTTAAAGTCAATCACTGATGCATGTAACAAACTGACTGGCTGCCTGCAAATAACACCACATCAAAATCAAACATGTTGCCAACAGCCAAAAATCCACTCCCCCTTAACAGAGGCTTGTGACTCTCCCCCACAACACAAAATGTTAACACATAAGCTAAGTATATACAACAAAGCCCATGCATTAAAATAAGTGCCGGCTCTCAAATATTAAAAAAGACCAACAGTTAAACAGCGAATAAAAAATTTCATCATAACCTAAAATTCAGCACGCATAAATAAAATGCAACTTTTGACAAACTAAACTAATCACTAAGCCTATCCGCCAAATATAAACATGAACATTTTAACACACATACTTCAGAAAAAGAGAGCGATGGGGGGCGGGGTTAAAAATTTGACATCTGACATATCATCAAAGTAACACAAAACATTTACATGAAGATGGCCAAACACTGCCTAAAAGCAAACATGAACAGGGATCAACCTTATGTACCCTTTAGGGGCATATGCCCCTGGTTCATGTGATATTGCAACCAGATGAAAAAATATACGAGCCAACTTTGTGAAAGGACATTAAATATATGTTTGGAGCATTTTAAAACATTTTCCTTTTTCCTTAAATTCTTTATCTTTCTATCATACCTAATAGTGCCAAAAAATACATCTGAAACACATATCCTACAATTTTTTCATAAGAATTCTATCTAAAACCCTCCCCCAAATATTTCCCAAAATTATAACCCACTTCTAGCTATCCAAGAAACTATGACAAACCCACCATCACTCATCCAGTAGATCACCAAACATGAATGGGAAAAGCCCACATCCTGCACTGCAAATGAGAGTCAACAAAACCCCACCAATAGCATGCTTGCCACAACTTACCTGCTGCTGCCTGAAGAACATTAGTCTGTGACTTACCTTTACATGAAAATGACCAAACACTGCCTGAGTGCAAACATGCACAAGGATCAACCTTATGGTCCCTTAAGGGGCATATGTTCCTGGATTATGTGATTTTGCTACCTGATGATGAACTATAAGAGCCAAGCTTGTGAATGGACATTAAATATCAGCTTAGAACATTTTAAAAAAAATTCAACTTTCTTGAACTTCTTTATCTTTTTATCATACCTAATAGTGCCAAAAAATACATCAGAAACACAAACTATTCAATTTTTTCCCTGGAAAAATGCTCCAAAACCCCCAAACCTGGACAGTTAAAACATTTCCCTTCCACTGAAATTCTTTATCTTTTTATCATACCTAATAGTGCCAAAAAATACAACTGAAACACATATCCCTCAATTTTTTCAAAAGAATTCTATCTAAAACCCTCCCTCAAATATTTTCGAAAACTATAACCCACTCCTAGCTATCCAAGAAACTATGGCAAACTCACCACCACTAATCCAGTAGATCACCAAACATGAATGGGAAAAGCCTACAACCAGCACTGCAAATGACAGCCAACAAAACCCCACCAGCAGCATGCTTGCCACAACTAACATGCTGCTGCCTGAAGAACTTTAGTCCGTGACTTACCTTTACATGAAAATGGCCAAACACTGCCTGAATGCAAACATGCACAAATATCAACCATATGGCCCCTTAAGGGACATATGCCCCTGGCCATGATCTTCCGCCACTAAAGCAGGTCCAGCACTACCAGAAACCCAATATGCATGCAATAACTTTGTACTTAAACCTAAAATAGACTGATACACACTTGTAATGCTGCTGATGATACTTACAGACTTTTTAATCAAAAACCAAGTTTGTGAATAGACATTAATATCAGTTTGGAGCAATTTAAAACAATTTCCTTTTATTTGAACTTCTTTATCTTTTTATCACACCTAATAGTGCCAAAAAATACATCTGAAACACATATCTTCCAAACTTTTCATAAGATTTCTATCTAAATCCGCACTTAAAAAAACTTCCCTATTTTTGAATTTCTTTATCTTTTTATCACACCTAATAGTGCCAAGAAATACAACTATAAGAGCCAGTTTGTGAATGTACATTAAATATCAGTCTAGAACAATTTCAAAAAAAATTCCCATTCTTTGAACTTCTTTATCTTTCTATCATACCTAATAGTGTTAAAAAATACAACAGAAACACAAACTTTGTAATTTTCCCTTTATTTTGATCAGTATTTTCGTTTGTTTTGCATCTTGGGCGATACAAATGCAGGGAGATGCTGCCTGGGCCCGAGCACTGGGTTGAAGGGGTATGGGACCGGCATCGGCATCATAGGGTAGAAGCCTGCATACTTCAGGTCTGCTACTTCACTCATGTTGAGAAGAGTTTCTAGGGACAGAACTGCAGGCAGCACTAAACATCAGGTAGACTGAAGGTACATCAGAGAAATTCAATACACCATGCAACCTGAAAAAATAATCATACATACCATCAAAGCAACACAAAAATATCAACACAAAACATATCTCACCAAATGCAATCTTATATTATCACACCGACACAATATCTTCTTTAAACAGTAATTGTTTTGTTTGAGGGACAGTGAAGATTTGCATGGTTTCTATATTTTGTGGATGTGTTTTTATAAAATTGTATATTGAGTGATAGTTTTGTATTGATACTTTTGTATTTATTTCAATTTAATGTATGCTTACTATTTTGGGTTGTCAGGTGAATCAAGTTCCTATGATGCTCTTTGGTGTAGATGCAGTATGATGTCGAAGCCAGTTTCTATGAGTGCTGCCTGCAGTTATGTCCCTTGACACCCTTCTCACCATGAGTGAAAATGCAATCCTGAAGTATGCAGACCATTAACCCTGCCATCCCATGCATTCGCATTACATGCTCTTTGGGCTTATAAGTTTGTGACCAATAAATTATAACAGTACACACTTTTCCTGTCACCCAAAACAATTAAAATCATATCTTTATCTAAAATACAACAACAGTGAGAACGGAAGGGATGGCAGGGTTAAAGGTCTGCTAACTTCAGGACTGCATACTACACTCATGGTGAGAAGGGTATATATACTGACTGCTGAAATCGCGATAAAAATATTTACTACTTCCGTTTTTTTCAAAGTTGTTTTTTTACGATTGTGGGGAACAAAAAAAATCCACAAATGGGCAGGATGGATTATTTAGAGTCTGTTTTCTTGAAGTTGAAACTTTTTTTCCGGTTTTAGTGGCGAAATTAATAAGTAATTTTAGAATTTCGCCAGGGTTCCTAAATCAACATTCCAAAAAGCCGTTTTTGCCGTTTTTTTCCGAAGTCGCCATTTTTTTTCAAAAATTACAAATATAACCAACAAGTTATGATAATAGGGTAAAAGCCCTATTTGTTGCGAACACTTTGATGGGCCATTTGTAAATTTTGACCCAGAAACGGCGACGTGACAATTTATTGAAAAAAGTATGTTTTTTGTGTGAAATGCACACAATGCATATCAATGCCCTAATCTCGCTATATCAAAAAAATCAACTTCCGGTTGTAGCGAAAAGCTATTTTTTCGCTTCCAACCTGAAGTTGAATTAAAAAAATGATTGAATCAGATAGATGAGGATCTCATCTATCCAGGTAGGTAGTCATATTGTGATCGGGGGGAGATAGCTTGATGAAATTGACAGGAATCGGCGAGGTACCATTGAGAATGTACTAATCGCCATGGTCAACACGCCACCATCGATGCGTGTTGACAAATATCTCAAAATATTTTCGATTTTCCGAAACCAAAAGAATTAATCTTAATAATATAGATACTTGGCTTGTTAATTCTTTTGGTTTCAGAATTTTAGAGTTAGAGATGGCCACAAACGAAAGCTTTGAAATCGGGGTGCAAATTTCGTCAAACCCGATATTCAAAATGGCGGAGGGTAACCTAGCCAATGTAAAAAATACGTGAATGAACACGTAAGTAAAATAGTACAAAAAGGGATACAAATAGCCGCTCATTGGTTAATAAACCGCGGGAAAGAGTACCACGTGGTGTGACGGTGAGGCAGTGAGACCGCTCATTGGATAATTCACCAGAGACAAACCACGTGGTGCTGGGAAACCCAATCACGCACCGTCACGTGATTAGCCGATCGCATTAAATATGCAGAAAACCCACGCATGCGCATCCACCCACGCATGCGCATCCAACGGCCGCCCCACCAGACCAGACGCGCTACAGAATCGTATTGGAGTGAAGAAAACGTAAAGTATAAACACGTAAAAATCCACCAAAAAAAAACTAGGCAACCCACAGAAACAATGAAACAAACATTATAAACTACACACCCAATTCTAACAGAAACAATAAACAAAACGACCCCACCACACCCCACTCTCCAGATCATGCGGCTAGAATTTTCCAAAAATGCCATGTAAGACAACATAGGGAAAATGCATCAACCAGCTCCCAGGACCCTCCCCGGGAATGCAAGACAACAAAAGCGAACTGAATAAAGGTTGTTGTACAACAACCTCTAAAAACAGGGTATGTAGGTCGGTGAATTCTTTTTTTGCATTATTCTTTGGTTGAAAATGTAAGTTTCATGCATGTTTTACATTGATTGGGAGTTGGGAGGGCGGAAAAAACTTTAGGGAAGGGATTTTTTTGAATAAAAACTTGTTAGGGTAGGGTTACAGGAAACAAACAACTTTTTTATTCAAGGGATCCCCCTTGGCCTAGTGGTTACGGGTTGGTCTATGGTCCTTCAGCAACTGAAAGACCCCTTGGAACTATTTGTGAAGAGAAGGGAATTTCTTCCTGGTTCCCGGTTTCTATCTCGTTGTGATAATGATATGACTTCAGCTGTGGAAAGCGATGTAAAAAACAATTCCTTTCTTACTTCCTTACAGTTAGTGTACTTAGGACATTTCTGACAGACAATTTAGTAATAATTTCCGGTTTATTAGAGGAACTTTGTTCTCACAATTTATTTTGCATGAAGGGAATATAAAAATTGTAGCTGGGTGTAGTGCACAATTATGTATGTTATTTCAAGAGAAGTACAAAATACTGAGTTCTACGATGAACAAATACTTCCACCTCTTGAGGAAATAACAGTGAACTTTCAAAAATTAAAGCAAAGTGACACAAAATCCCAGTGTTCTTTGCACCGTAGATATTGTTCATAAAAAGTTTGAAATATTCATATTTCATTTTCTTCTCATATCTACTGTTGCTGCCGGTGACACAAAATCTAAATGTACTTTACACTATAAATACTGTTCATAAAACAGCTTAAAAGCAACTAAATTTGAAATATTCATATTTCATTGTTTTCATATATTAATTGTAGTTGAATAAGAATATGTAGTTAGTAAAATAAGAAGGGGTGGTATTTCTTACCTGAAGAGCCGCTAGCTTTGCCATCATGTGCTCAGCCTCCCTCCCTTTGTCACCAGCTTGCTGTGATTTCTTGGCCTCACAGTACCAGTAAGAATGTATATGAAATAAGAGGGGGTGATGTGTCTTACCTGAAGAGCCGCTAGCTGTGCCATCATGTGCGCTGCCTCCCTCCCTTCGTCACCAGCTTGCTGTGCTTTCTTGGCCTCTGCCATCTGTAGCTGTTGTCTCTCTGCATCAAGCTTCTTCTTCAGCCTCTCCTTTTCAGCCTGAAAATAAAAGCATAGAATATTTTACAATAATCGGTGAAAAGCTGAGGTTCTGTCAAGGCCTTTTGGTTATGATGCCGGACTCTCACACATACCGTATTCTCTTGAATAAGCGCACCTTGCGGGTAGAGTTTGGGAAAATTTTCTGTAGAAGGGGTGTTGTCAAGCATCCGTATAACCGCACCCCTGAATGATTGCCGATCGGAGTGTAATTACAGTTATTGCACCTTCGCACTCTCGCTGTTCAGCGTGCTTTGCAACAATCCGCACGTGAAAAGATCGTTAATTGGTCGATAGTACGATCATGCGGTGAATATGAACAGTGAGAGCGCGAAGGGACTGCTGAAATGGCAGAATTTAGCGCTGGTTTGCAGACTAAATGGTGCAGACTTTTCTTTAAAAGATAGGAATATAAAGTGCTACCATTGAGATCATGCCTGTCATCTAGAAATTGGATCCTTTGAAATATTTTCATAATACAATTGAAACAGAGATTTCCTTAATGATACGATACCTAAACAATATATTTACAGATAATGACTGCCATCAAGTTTAGCACTGCTTTGAAAACCTCACTAATGAAAAGCGAACTTACCTTGTGTGGAGACATCCAGGTAGCAATTACAAAGCCAAGTTTACACATTTTTCAAATGCTAAGGCTACTTTCCTCCAAAGCAAAAGGGCACAAAGATTTTTGAAAACCACTTAAAATCTGCCAGGTCAACTTTTTTGAATCATTTTATATTGGCAAAATTAGCTATGGATACCCTGCATCTCAAATATCCAATGGTCCTCTTTGGATCTGAAGGCTCTGCTCTTACTCTCTCTCATTTTCTTCTTTCACCTAGAATAATTATGCTTTGTCATAGTTCTTCAACAATGACAAAGGACCACTTTTTGGTAATATTTTATGGCACTAAATGACCTTTGTGTGTCGTTGTGCCTTTAAACACTCATTCGTTCATTCATTTTATATATATATATATATATATATATGTATATATATATATATATATATATATATATATATATATGTTGCAGCCCAACTTCCGATCCTGGCCCATCTTATGATGGGCTTGGCCCAACTTACGATCGGAAGTTGGGTAGCCCATCTTAAGATAGGCTTGGCCCAACTTACGATGACCCCTAGCCCATCTTAAGATGGGCTTGGCCCAACTTCCGATCTTTAGATACCAGGATGTAGGTCATTTGAAGTTGGGCTGGCCCATCTTAAGATGGGCTTGGCCCAACTTCCGATCTCTAGATACCAGGATGTAGGTCATTTGAAGTTGGGCTGGCCCATCTTAAGATGGGCTTGGCCCAACTTCCGATCATTATAGATACCAGGATGTAACCCTTCATGAATATTCATATGAATTTTTGCACTCTTATAAATATGGAATTTTCAATTCTTTCATAGGGCATCCACTTTAAATTACAAGATAATATTAGTCCAAGAAATAAATTGAAATGGGTAGCTAGAATAGCCTGATTACTCAAAACATTATTGCTGATTATAAGCAGAAAAACGAAATAAAAGAATCATGTTTTTACAACAAATTAAAGAGTCATATATATGGAATTTTAAGCTTTTTCAGATTTAATGTAATTCAAAGTTAATTCAATTAGATAATTTACACAATACTACCTTTGTTATTTATGGGTTGTGTGCTCTTACATTGCATAAGCTAGATGATGAATCATTTACAATTTGAATGAAGGAATAGCAATGGTATTTTTCTATTGACTTAAAAAGGGAAAAGTGATTTTTTTCTTGTCTTTTAAGCTTTTTTATTAGTATTTTTAGGTATTCTTTAACCCCTTGCAAATTCTTGACATAATTATATAATCATGTGTGTGCCAAAATAAGTGTAAATGCATTAATTGAGGAGGTTCATGTGACTGGCAGGACAGTAGAAATAGACAAAAAACTTGTCAGAATTAACAAAAACATTGTGTCCTTTATCAAGATCCATCAGAGCAGGGAACTTAATTAGTATCTAGATGAGGTGAGGTAGTAAGAAATGAACATACATGGTTCAAGTTGTAATTGATATGAGATAAGGTGTATGCAGATTGAATTGGTACTTGTACCTAAACGACACATATATTAAATTTTGGCAGATCCAAATTAAGTAAGATTTAGACATTATGATCTTGGATTGGCCAACTTTATACTTTGGATGAAGCAGTTGAGAAAGTTATCTTTTTGGTAGTCAATAGTAAAAGAGGGAAGAGAGAAATATTTATGTTTTAGTTTGAATTATTTTTTAAACCTTTTTTTTAAATATTGAAGAGCAATGAGTATATCAGAAAACTGGTTGTTGAACTTTTAAAATTGAGACCTTTATTAAGATGTGTCAGAAAGAAGCCCTTCATCCTGAATGTAGATAAAGAAAACTAATATAGATGTACCATGTTACCTTAATTGGCTAATTATTATGAAATGTTTATACTTTTACAGACATCTATTATAAATAATGTAATAGATACTTATATTTTGTTAGACAGGTAAAAAAATTGTAGGGCATATACAACTTTTTTAACTCATTCTAGAGACCAGAAAAGAATGTAATCAATCAAGGATTGCCATAAACAGATGCTGGAATCCAGCACAATAAGAAACATTACACGTGTAATTTAATCTGTTGTGTTTGAATAATTATTTCTTTGTTTTGTTTTTCTAGTCTTGTTTACAAAAGGAGAGGAGAGAATCTGTAATCAACTTATATTCAAATTTCAGCATAATCAGAAGTATAAAGATTTAACAATAAAATGCAAGTAATTTGTCTCATGAAATTCACATCATATTCAATAAACAAATATTCCAACAAAGCTATAAACTTCTAGATGAACACTTAATAAAAAAATCATTGCCATCGGAAGTTGGGCTGGGCTGCTGTATTATCTGGGTCATCGGAAGTTGGGTAGCCCATCTTAAGATGGGCCAGCAAAATCCAGCCCAACTTCCGATCGGAAGTTGGGCTTGGCCCATCTTAAGATGGGCTGGATCGGAAGTTGGGCTGCAACATATACATATATATATATATATATATATATATATATATATATATATATATATATATATATATATATATATATATATATATATATATATATATATATATACATACATAAGCCAGTCTCAACTTTCTGTGTATCTATCTCTCAACTTATAGCCTACCTCTGCTGTGTTGTGGGCGTTGGCCAGTTGTTGCCGTAGTAACTGTACCTCTGCCTCCGCAGCCCGTATCTTTTCCTCAGCATCCCCAGGTGATGTCTGGTCTAACTGATGCTGCAGTGTGGAGTTGAGGTGGCTCTGCTCATGCAGTGTTGACTCCAGGTCCTTGATACGCTACAAAGATGATCATATCAGTGAACCAGGATACAAATATTTCAGAAAACCATCTTAACCCTATCATGCTGGTATTCATTGGATAGCTCTCACTGAGTACTCTCAGATGAGAACCCGTTTGCCAGGGTTTCAGTCATTTTTCAGTTTGTTTTGCATTATTTTGTATTAGCTGATATCTGGTCTAACATGCCGCAGTGTGGACTTGAGGTTCCTCTGCTCATGTAGTGTTGATTTCAGCTCCTTGATACGCTACAAAGATGATCATATGATGTTAGCCCTTCCAATGGTGAGGCTACTTTCGTTAAAAGCTCAAGGATGCAAATATTTTTGAAAACCATCTAAACCCTGTCATGCTGGTATTCATTAGATAGCTCTCGCCGAGTACTTTCAGATGAGTACCCATTTGCCAGGGTTTCAGTCATTTTTCAGGGTTTTTTTTGCAATATTTTGTATTAGCATCCACAGCTGATGTCTGATCTAACTGATGCTGCAGTGTGGAGTTGAGGTGGCTCTGCTCATGCAGTGTTGACTCCAGGTCCTTGATACGCTACAAAGATAATCATCTAAACCCTGTCATGCTGGTATTCATTAGATAGCTCTAGCCGAGTACTTTCAGATGAGTACCCATTTGCCAGGGTTTCAGTCATTTTTCAGGGTTTTTTTGCAATATTTTGTATTAGCATCCACAGGTGATGTCTGATCTAACTGATGCTGCAGTGTGGAGTTGAGGTGGCTCTGCTCATGCAGTGTCATCTCCAGCTCCTCAATACCCTGAAAAGATATAGAGGTTCCATAACAAGTGGATGGAAAGAAAAGATATCTTGCAGGAGTGAGTGATTGTATGATTCCTTCTCTTTCCATCCACGAGTTATCGAACCTGTTTCTCCAACAATAAAAAAGAGAAATATGCACGCTTTACCATGAAATTAGCTAGTTTAACTTAGTCAGCAAAAGGCCGTCCATATACTAGTTCAACAGTGGTAATATGTGTGTGTTGTGACATGCACCGTCTGTTTTCCTTAGAAACTGGCACCAGGTCACATACATGATGGTTGTTTAAGTGCACGTTCGTCATTGTTAGGTCAACTGTTGGAGCAGCAGAAAAACCTCTGTATTTACCAGGCCCGAATGTAAAGCCTTCAAAAGTACCTTTCAAAATATGCTGATCATTCATTTCTAGTATCAACCATTAGGAAAACACAATAATTTTACAGCACATACATCGGAGATCTATTCTGGATTTCTGGATAGCCTTATATATGTACATTCAATGTCACCTAGCGTAACAGGTTTTAGCATGATCTACACATCATGGTCTTAGCCAGCAGGGCGT
>OZ012695.1:37397443-37450069 GCA_963942565.1 Maea johnstoni
TATATATATATATATATATATATATATATATATATATATATATATATATACAGTCAAACCTCTATTAAGCGACCACTCAAGGGAAATGTCAAAAGTGGTCTTTTAAAGAGGTGGTCTCTTAAGAAGGGGTTGAGGGTCTGAGCGAGGTTATGAAAAACCAAAGAATTTCCAACAATGACCTGGAATTATTGAGGTTGCTATGTTTAGCTGCGTTTGTTGAAATTTCTTCATTAATATTTTAAGAATAAATAATTCAGAAAAATAAAAGTTGAACTATATCATTAATTGAGGACCCTCGGAAATGATATACTTTCAAATTTTTACCGATTATTTCATTATTTTTCCAATATACAAGGCGTCTAAGCATTCAAGTGGCCGTTGAATAAAGGAAAATTTACCCTTAGGGATAAGATTTCATGGTCGTTGGTCGCGTCAAGCAAGTGGTCGCTTAATCAAGGTAAAATATACAGGGAATAGCCTTGGGGGGATTTGAAACGGTCGTTCAAGGCAAGTGGTCGTTTAAGAGAAGTGGTCGTTGAGGCAAGTTTGACTGTATATATATATATATATATATATATATATATATATATATATATATATATATATATATATTTATATATATACATATATATATTTAATTTTTAGATGGCCAAGTTTCTATTTAAAATAAGATTTAATATAATAATCTGATTCTGAATAGATAAACATTATACTAACATATTGCATATCCATGCCGTCCATCCCTTTCAGTCGTTGGTGTAGTCGTCCCATCTCGCTCTGTCTGCGCTCTACCTCGTTCTGTGTAGACGCAACCTCTCCCTCTTTACGATTTGCCTCCTCACGTAACTCGTTCACCTAAACAGAAAAATACCTTCTGTAACCATATTCTGCTACAGATCTCATCCACCCATTAATGCTTATAGTTACCACCAAATATTGGATCTCTGATACTTTTGACAATAATTTTGGAATTAAGAATAATTTTACCAAATATTTGAAGGAAAGTTGTTAGTAATGTCCTGATAAACGTTGCTCCATCAAATATTTTCCAGAATATGCTCTTGCCTGCAATAGTTCATCAAAATTTTCAGGTGGTTTGGCCATTGTTAGCATCAATAGGTTAACCTGTAGGGTGGCCTGGGCTAAATGATTTATATTTTTTAAAACTTTTTTTTTAAGTCACATAAACTTACAGCGACCATTTTCCTCACAAGGCTGTTCCTGATTTTCTGTTTGTCGTCCTCTGTGAGAGGTCTGAGAGGCGTGGCCTGGGCAAAATGATCTTTACTTTTTAATTTTATTTTTTTTCAAAAATTCCAATAACTTACGGCGACCATTTTCCTTGTGAGGCTGTTCCTGAGTTTCTGTTTGTCGTCCTCTGTGAGAGGTCTGAGGGGCGTGGCCTGTGCGATGCGTAACAGCTCTTGCGTCGCATGAAGAACCTGATTCTCTTTCTCCGACAAATCCTCCTGTAGGTGGCGCAACTTGTCCTGCGCTAAAAATATATTCAAGATTATTATGCCCTATGGCCTTTTAGGCCACATATTACATAACAAGTCTATCACATAATATCAATTAAGTACTTAAAGACATAAATCATCATTTTTTTTAATCAGATATGGCGTGGTGTATTACTAAATCTGCTGTCATTATATGACTGGTGTGTTTTCCCAATGTTGAAATTGGTTATGTAGGGCTACATATACTATTACTATTTCTTCCTTTGGCTTATCCGATCAGGATTTGTACCATCTGACTGGTCATTAAATCCCAATAATGCCCTTCACTGCAGGGCATTAAATCTCACAACAATGCCCTCCATCAAAATTATAGTTCAGACACTGACAAGCCTTGACAATGGCACATGTCACGTTAAGACATTTTTTGCCAGTGAACAATAAAAAATGGTCAATATTTGAAGAAAAGCTCTAACATTTTATTTAAGTATAGGATTTTAAATTTATACCTCCCGCTGTTGGAACTGTTTATTGTGAAATGAATTTTGGAAATGTTTTTTAACAAGCACAAATATTTATGAGTTGAGTCTAATATTACACAGACAATGGTATTGATGTAGGGAAGCAATAATAACAACCTTAATGACTTTTCAGCAGAGCATTATGTGTATTTAGTGTACACCTTTAGGCAACTTGGTCTGGCCAGGATGCCTTCAGCTGTACATTACATACACATAATGCCCTGCTGAACAGTCATTACGGCTTTACTGTTAGCCAACCAGAAACCAGAGTCCTTTTAAGTACATTAATGCTCACAAAGGCTAAAACAGCCTGACAATTTTGATGAAATATTGCAGGCAAAAACATATTCAGGAAAATATTTGATGGAGAAAAGTTTATCAGGATTTTAATAACAACTCTCCTTCAAATATTTTGTAAAATTAATCTTAATTCAAAAATTGTAGAGATCCAGATGACAATTTTTGGAAATATCCTTAAGCATCAATGGGTTATGTACATTAATGCTTACCACGTTCAATCGCTTTTTGCTTATCATTCAATTGTTTGTCCAGAGCTTCCTGAAGTCTGTCTCGGACTTCTTTGTCCAGTCCCCGCTCTCTGATTGACTGGGCACCACCCATCTGGCCTTTGATTGGCTGTCCACCGTGTGATTGATTGTTGACCTGTGGCACCTGCTGCATTCTAATTGGTTGACCTCTTGCGCCTTCTGTTGTTTCGTACGCAAACCGATTTTGCTTGAAACGGGAACGCCCAACGTAAGGACTTTCACCTATCAATCCACTGTCATCTAATTCCTGGAATAGAAATGAAATGAAAACCTCAAAATTCTTTCGTCTACAAGTATGCAACTTCTCCACTTAATCTTTTAGCATAAATGGGTTGATTTTTCGATTCCTAGTCTGACCACTAGCACTGCAGGGTGCAACATAGGTTCCAAAACATTACTTTCTGAGCAGGGTAAGCTTCCCCTAAAGTTTACTTGTCCCGCCGGCACTTTCACTTGCCCAACCACTCTGTTAAACATAGGTGAGTTACATTGCGAGGACTCTGCCCAAAACAATTCTTGCTGAGGGGGCAATTAAGGGTCTTGTTCTGCTTGCCCGATTGCCGTTTTTTTGTTGAATTCACTTGCAACTTGCAAGGACTGAAAAGTAGACTGATTAATTGCGTTGACCATCGGAATTTGACGAAGGGTCCTCAAAATGACATTTGATTTGCTGAACCACTACTCACCATTCCGCCATTTTGAGGGGGAGGAGGAATTTTCCCGAGCGTTTCAAACTTGGCATCGATCTTGAAGAAGGCCAGCTCCTGCTCCAACTGATAATGCTTCTCACAAGCTCTGCTCAGTTCAGCAGTCTTCATTTTGAGCTGTAAAGTAAGTTGAATCACTTTAAATACTTGATAACCTATACAGCGCTGTCCAAATATTTTAGTCCTGAGGTCAATAAATCCTGGAGCACAGCAGTTTTTGGAGACCGTGGTTCGATAATAGCTATGAATATTGTCATCTGGTGGCACTACAATATTAGCCCTTATCACAACAGTTAAGACCAAGACCATTCAATAGACAGTATTACAAAATGGAGTTCACTAATTCTTAAATACAATTTGTATCAAAAATAATTCAAATGAAATATCTGATAGGGTCATTGTTTGGCGAAAATTTCTCTAGTTAAACAGTGCTTTAAGTTTTTGGTTTGTCGCACATTATGAACCCCCTGTCGCATGCTGGTGCAAAAATTGGACACCCCTGCCTATAACTTGTGTTCAATTGATATTTTATGGCACATCATTTTTATCATGATTAAGTACAGGAAACATAAAGCCCCACACAACTTTGTGTTAGCCTTGTGCTATGGGGCTAGTGATTAGCTGGACCCCTGAAATATCATACAACCAGTCGACAATCCCCAAAGATAACAATAGGTTAAGAAGTACACACTCAAATTGCCTATATGAGAAGATGTCCAGGTAGCAGTTAGGTCAAGTTTATAAATATCTTAAATCTTAAATATTACAAAACCTTTTCTAATTAGAAATTATATAGGACGCTATATCAAATATCAATTAATGATAATATTAATAATAATAATAATAATAATAATATTCATGATAATGATAATAATAACATTCATAATAATAATGATAATAATAATAATAATAATGATAATGACAATAATATTAATAATAACAATAATGATAATAATAATGATAATAATAATAATGATAATAATACTACTACTACTATCAAGTAATATCAATTAATAATAATAAAGATATTGATATTTGGTATTGTATTTAGTACCGTTACCTATCCCTAGGTGGCTTTAACTCACCAGGTCGTCTTTAGTTTCCAGTTCCCGCTCAGTGTTGCGAAGTTTCTCGGCAGCGAGCTTTTCTCGTTTCTTGAACTCCTTTTCCCGCTGTTCCCTGACCTTGACCTCCGAGATGGACTTATTATGGTCGTCCTCCAGTCGGTGGAGACGCTGTTCATTCTTCTCCAACTGCCGCTCCAGGTGCTCTATCTCATCTGATACAGATACAAGGGATATAATTATTTCATTCAAACTCAATGCATTAACCCTTCCAATGCTGAGACTACTTTCGTTTAACGCACAAGGACGTAGAGATTGTTTAAAAACCATCTAAACCCTGTCATGTTGGTATTCATTGGATAGCTCTCACTGAGTGCTCTCAAATGAGTACCCATAAGCCTGGGTTTCAGTCATTTTTCAGGTTTTTTGCATCATTTTGTTTTGGCCACATTAGCCACCAGCAGCGTAAGGGTTAAGGCTATGTCTAGAAGTATTGTGTACTGTTCTTACTCTGATAATATGAAAATGATTTCCCTGATTCCCACTTTTTGAAAGGTTTCATGATCAACAATCTTGACTGCCTTGTTCATAAGTGCTCGAATTGCACACTTTTGCAATGTTTGAAATCTTATTTCCATTTTCTATGAAAGGAAATCCTGGAAAATGAAGAGATTTATAAAGAATTTAGTACAGGTGAACTTGGATATGACGGACTCACTGGGACCAGGAAAATTGGTCCGTCATATGCAAAATCCGTCGTATACATATGACGAATACTTGATATGCATCTGATTGGGACCAAGCATATTGTCTGTCATATGCAAAAATCTGTCATACAGTGGTCCGTCATATCCATGTTCACCTGTATAAAAGATTGAAAAATTTGTCATTAGGGCCTTAAAACTTGATGAGCAATCATGAAAAATCATGCTTGAATAAACAGACTCTAATTCCTACCCTGGTGAAATCTGTCGTGGGCGTCGAGTCTCTCCTGCTCCTCCACTGCCTGCCCGTCCAGCACCTCCAGCGTCCGCAGGTGGAAGATCAGGTAGAGATGGGCGTGCGGGAGCTGGGACAAGGGGTTCTCAGACACGTTCAACTGGACCAGGTCCTGCAGCGGCCGCAGCTTGGATAACTCATTCAGCTAAAAAAATATGTTGATTAATGTTTCAACCATGTTTAATTCCAAAGGAATCATAACACTCCAGTCCTGCAGAGGCCACAGCTTCGATAACTCATTCAGCTAAAAAAATATGTTGATTAATGTTTCAACCATGTTTAATTCCAAAGGAATCATAACACTACTGTAGAATGGCTCATTTTTCTGTGGAACAATTTTCCCTAATTTTTCATTTTTGGGTGTTTCCGTTTCTAGCATTTCCGATGAGAGGACATATGGTTTTTTTTTTGTTTATAATTTTCCCGTTTTATGTAGATTTTAAATTTTAGTATACCAAAGAGTTAGTATTAATGGGTAAGGACAAAGATTTCTCTGTGTTTATTCACAAAAAATATATATATATATAATACTTAATAATTATTCACTATAAATTCCATATACTCACTGAGGCCAGCTGATTCCTCATTGCATAGGGAAGATTTTCTAACCACTTCATAGAGATGATACTCAATTATCATTCAATATAAATTCCATATACTCACTGAGGCCAGCTGATTACTGGCTATGCGTAGCACCCTCAGGGATTTGAGTTTCTTCCCCAGCCAGACAGGGATGTGTTCCAGGAGGTTGTAAGCTGATTCCTCACTCTGTCTGGAAGATTTCCTTACCGTTTTATAAATTGATACCAGCTGATTGATACTCAGTAATTATTCAATATAAATTACATATACTCACTGAGGCCAGCTGATTCCTGGCTATGCGTAGCACCCTCAGGGCCTTGAGTTTCTTCCCCAGCCAGACAGGGATGTGTTCCAGGAGGTTGCCATTGAGGTTGAGCACCTGCAAGTTGACCAGGCTCTCTAGACCCTCGATCTTGCTGATAGAGTTGAAGGCCAGGTTCAGTTCTTGCAGGCGAGTCAGTTTTTCCAGCTTTTCCATCTTTTCGATCATGTTGCAGCTGAGATTCAACACCTGCAGTTTTCTGAGCTTATCCAGATTTTCAATGTACTGCAGAAAAAAAATACAATATGCTTAGGCACTATAAATTAGTATACCTGCACTCACTGCTCACAAACTCGACTTTTAACAAGCCTTGAGCACGATTTGAACCCCCAACTCCAAGCAGCGGTGAAGGTCAGCAATCCAGGGACCTAATTTTGTGAGGTTTAGCAGTGTCAGCCTCAAAATTTCGCTTATACTAAGCAAACTGCTTTTGCGCTGAGATATCCAGGTGCATATTAAGTCATATTTATATTTGATAATATATATTTTAAACCTAAATGTATTCTAAATTTGAAAATTTGCATTTTAAATATTAAAACAATACAATAACTTAATTTTTCGATACAATACTTTTTCCAATATAATATTGATCAGTATTTGGTATTTAATCTAGTACCGTTACTTATCGCTAATAACGTGTTGCAAAGACTGAATCATACCTTGATTTTCTTGCCTCCCTCTCTAGCTAGAGTTAAGTTCAGTGTGGTGATCACATCGAGACTATCGGCGCGACTGACTTTCTTTATCAGGTCCTCTGAGATGTAACGAATACCCGCCTGACCTAAAACAGCAACCAAGAGAAATACCCAAATTAGCAGCCTCTTACAATCAAATAAATAAAAGCGTTATAATTTTGAATAATATCTAAAAGAAAGCCATTGATTAATTATGCATTTAGAATTTTTTTCCTTTTCCAAATGAAGCTTTAGTGAGAGAGGCATTGATCACTGAAGTAGTCGCTTTTCTTGGCGCACTATGTGAGTGCATAGAAAAGTGCCAGGTAAATAAATCTAACATGAGTGTAAGATTTATAATGGATCACAACATAACTATAAGTTATCCCATGATGAGGCCATTATAAAAATTTGCATTTGAGAATTTAGAAATCTAAGAATTAGTAAGACTGCACAAGGAATTATGGATAGTAAGCTCAAACACAGCAGTTTAGTAAATCGTTACAGATTACTGATATTTGGAATAAAAATTGTTGTTTGATCAGTCCTGCAAACTTTTGGTTAATAGAGCAATATACAATGAGAATAACTAACTGACACATTTCTTCATGATTCATGAGTTTCTCTGGAGAGTCATTTGGACTTAAGTTTGATAAAAACTTAAGAATTTAATAAGAATAACTTAGCAAAACATAGGAAGGAGAGTTGTTGGCTTTATAATTAACATTTCACCTTGTAATATATTTCAACTATGCTTTCACCAGCAAGAAATAATCAAAATTGTCACGATTATTTTGGCTGCAGTAAAAATCAATGGGTTAAAAGAAAACTAACCTGTTGCCTTTTTACCTCTCCTATTATCATTGCTGCCAACATCACCGTTAGCCCTATACGCTGGCACCGCATGATCCAAGCTCTTGGAGTACGCGACTCCACTGCGAGCTTTGGGAATATGACTGGCCTTTTTCATTTTACCTATATGTTTATTCTTAATTCTTCTAATTAAAATGATTCATATTGATATCCTGCAATGAAAAATACAATGTTATTGCAATGGAATTCATTGACGCATATGAATGTCCAGTTCAAAACTGAACTTGTCCACACACACACACACACCTGTAGGTTGGTGACTTAGGTCAGTGATTTGATTGTAGGTCAAAATCGCCGATCCGAAAATCGCCGACTACCTGAATGGCCGATCGCAAAAACGGCCGATGAATCAATGGGCCCTCCTGAAATAAACCTTCCTATTCCTCTAATTCAGTAATTGAACTTTACATTCTCCATGTGTCAAGTGTCATAAACATTCTTATAAAGTATTCTGTGTTTCGATATATGTTTTTGTTTAAATCCGAGTGTTAATTCTAGACGTAATTACACCACAAAGCCAAGACATCCTAAAATTAGAGTGGCTAGCTACGCCGACTTTTCTTATTGAAATATTCTTTTTTAAGTCCGAAATCCGTCTAATGATAAATGACATCACTTATTAAAAACCAATCCAAAACTTTTTTTTATCACTTTCCACACTCGTATACACGGACACTAAGCCTAATTGATTTCCAATAAATAGGGCCCTTTTAAGCATCGGCCTTTCTGCGAAAGCCGATTTTGTGAACGGCGATTTCGGAATCGGCGATTTTGACCATATACCAGTGATTTGACTTAATGATTACAAACAAAATTTTCTTGACACATACCCATATAAATAGTACATTTATGCTTTCATCATTGATGTCAAGTCAAAGGACATGATAAAAATAAGACACATTGACTGATTGAGCTCCCTTTATCCTACCTGGGCAAAGATTTGAGCAAGTATATGGGTTAGAACCTGAAAATTAAATCAAAATAAAAACTGTCATTCCTAAAACACTGAATAAAGTATAATTCAAAGGATTGCCATGCAGAGATATTACTAACAAAGTGACATATTTGATAGCAATATGAATATTGAAAGATGAATAGGGTTCCTGCTTGTTGATATTGAAGCTATACCTGATAATACTAGAATAAATCTTTCGAAGGCCCAAATGTTTTAAACCTTCCCTCCATTAAGTCCGCCATGTTGTTCGGTAGACTGGTGCCAGTCCTCGGGGCTACTGCGTTCGCACAAAATAATCCGTGACGTGATTATAGACTGGCGCTAGTCTAGTTGGACGTTGCTGGGGAAAAAGTAATTTACAAAAAATAAATCATACAAAAAACTACAATAACCCTCAAAAAACAGAATTTATTTCGAATCATTTTTATCATATTTTAATAAATCTTATTGCTGAGAGAATATTCTCTTGCAAGCAAAAAGGTATATTTTCTTCTCTAAATACTTTCAAATCATAATATTTACCGGTACAAATCGGTACACTTTTAATTTCATATATGTCAAGCAAATTCTTCAAAGTATAAGAAGTGTGGAGTTGAGCTAATAGAGTCATGTTTTTTATTCCTATTGATTATGTGCTTTGGGAAAATATTATTATTTTGTACAGTATTTAGAGTTCAGGCGTACCCAAAGTTTTATGAAACAAACCCACTCGAACTACTATTTTTGGTGCAGACGACTCAAAACAGACTACGTGCAGACTCAGGGAGAAGAAATGGTCTTCAGTCTTGCAGAATTTTGATGAGAACAACTTCTTTCACCTGTGACAACATTGGCCTTTAAGGTTTGTAGACACCACTTGAAATGACACTTTCAGATTAACTCTTAAATGTAGTGTTATTGACTTAGGTGCGCAGACAGTGATTGTGTAAGTGGGATTCACTTTCTTAAGGTAGCTTTTGGGGTTTGATGTTATTTCTGTTTTTCCTCTACCATGCCTCTGTTTGACTAAATTAGCTTCCTCAAAATGTATATTGCTTGAAAGATATTTGATGAGGAATACATGCATTAAGCATTAGTGGTGGTACGAACACTCGTAAGCTCGAGCTTACAGTCGTTAGGGTCTCCGATTCAAGCGCTTGAGTCGAAAAATTGATCACTCGGAAATCCCAAGCAGACAACTATTTCATAGCAACACATGCTTCCGATGAATGTGTGGCCTAGCGATGGCCATAACTTCCCAATTTCCAGATTTCCTGTTATAAAACTTAATTGTAAGTGTTTTCTTAAGTCTCTGTGTCAGTTGCGTTTCATGCGATGTTTTGGTGTAATGATTCTCAATTACAGCGGTACATTGCATGTGCCAGTGCATGCCAAGACGCAATGTTGTTTAAAACTTTTCGCCGTAAGATTATGTCAATGTGGCCAGAAAACTTGATATGGACTCGAGTTTTGGTCACTAGATATACCAAGTGCTCGAGTTAGTTTTTTTGGGCCGAGTCCCAGCACTATTAAGCATCACAAATGTACCCCACAACAGGGTGTAAAATACATTAAAAAAAACACATAAAAATCACACACGAAAAAAACATGCATATATATATAGAGTGTTCAAATTGAAGCTTCTACCCACAACTTTGGACTGGGGAGTGGGGACCATAAAATATTTTCTCCAATTAGATTAAATTACTTTTTTGTGTGGGGGAGGGTGGGGCAGGATTTTCCTTGAAAATATAAAAGATTCCAGATTTTCAAATTCCAGATTTCAAGCGTCCAAACCACTTGACTATGCGTCCTTCGATCCCTGCTTTACAAATTCCAATAACAATAATATATAAAGACTGATGTAGTGATGTTGCATACCTGAGTTGTATAAACTTGTGCTGCTTCAGATCACTGTGTGTTTATCTGAACAATATTAATATTTAATATAAACTAGAAAGGTCAGCACTGCTTTAGAAATTAGATATGGGTGTATCTTTTTGTAAAAAAAATCATATGGATGCACAATTCATGTTCAAGATAAGGGTACACAATCGGAGTGTTCTTAAACAATACATATGTCTACAATTCAGCTTTTTGCTTTAAATACCAAGACAGCATTGTCACTTGCGAGTTGTTATTTGATGGCAACCTTTTCATGTGCCTAAAGTCACATTTTAATCCTAGCAGTGATGAGAGAGAGAAAGAGAGAGAGAAAGAGAGAGAGAGAGAGAGAGAGAGAGAGAGAGAGAGAGAGAGAGAGAGAGAGAGAGAGAGAGAGAGAGAGAGAGAGAGAGAGAGAGAGAGAGAGAGGGAGGGAGGGAGGGAGGGAGAGAGAGAGAGAGGGAGGGAGGGAGAGAGAGAGACTAGTCAGCAATTGGGCTTTGTCCTTGGCAAGCATTTGTTAGCAGTATGCATCCATGCCTAGAGTTTGCTAATAAATAGCGAACTACCTTCATCCTGGTAACACTACGCATGTTTTCTTTTTTCATTTTTTAACCCAAAAGTTTAACACCTTGCTGGGAGGGTTCATTTGGGATGTGTAATGAGTTCCTCATTGAAAAACCTCTCAGGCAATATACACCTAGGCTAACTAGTCAAATGAAAGCAGTGTAAAAAATAACACCACACACTACCTTACTTTTATTAGGCCTAGAAAAAAAATGTTTGTTTCCTGTAACGGTCTGAAAAAAAATAGGGTAGGTAGGTTGGTAAAAAGATTTTTTTCATTATTTTTTTCGTCAAAAATGTATGTTTTATGCACGTTTACGTTGATTGGGAGTTGGGAGGGCGAAAAAAAACTTTAGGGTAGGGAATATTTTGAATAAAAACTTGTTAGGGTTAGGTTACAGGAAACAAACAACTGTTTTTAGGTCTTATCAACAACAAGAACAACAGCTGCAAGAAGCTCCTGTTTTATCATCTGGGTGACAGGTCTATGATACTTTTCAGAATTCTAAATATGAGGACCTATTTTCTAGTTGATTAGTTGCCATACAGTGCTCTTTCATGTTAGAAAGTATTCTATGAATTCCTTGCTTCAGTTGAAAATATCCTAAAAGCAAAATATGAAAATGCTTTCAAATGCCAAATCTCCAAACAGAGGTGCTTCTTACATAAAGCTTATAACGCTATTCTGGACCACGTTATCCTTATGCTGATATACAAAATTTGACCAGTACAAAATGATGCAAAAAAAACTAAAAAATGACTGAAACCCTGGCACAAGGGTACTCATCTGAGAGTACTCAGTGAGAGCTTTCCAATTAATACCAACATGACAGGATTTCGATGCTTTTCAAAAATCTTTGCATCATAGTGCTTTTGACAGGGTTAAAATTTGACATGACTATAAAAAATGAGCAAGATGAGCCGTTGTTGATTTGGATGTATCTGGTTTATACCAGCCAGGGAAAAGCTGTCGTTATCACATGAATGACCTCAATCCAAAAGATGAAAAAGAAATGACTCAGTCCCTCAATGTAAATGATCAAAATCTTGACAATCCGATAGAAATAGCAAATGCTTTCAATACTCACTTCACAAATATCATTGAAAAGATCAGACAGGGTAGTGACCCTAACACTGATATTGAAATATCTGATGCATTAAATGCATTTTTATCTTCAAAACTCCCAGATAATGAGTTGTTTCAAATTCCAGAAATTAAACCTCATGAGGTGTTCAAAAGTATACAAAACATAGATGAGAAGAAGGCGAAAGGTCTTGATGATATAGGAATATCATTTTTAAAGGAAGGAATGTGTGTTATAACTGAGCCTCTTACCCATATAATAAATCAAAGTATCAATACAGGTATATTCCCGGATAAATGGAAGGAAGCCAGAGTACTACCATTACACAAATCTGGTTTAACAGATGACCCTTATAACTACCGGCCTATATCATCCTATCAGTTTTGTCCAAAATCATTGAAAGGCATGTTCATGACCAAATATATAAACATCTATCAGAACACAATCTATTATATGAATACCAATCTGGATTCCGCCCTCAACATTCCTGTGAAGCAGCCCTGCTACAAATGATTGACACTTGGCTGAAAGCAATTGATGATAACCAATTAGTGGGCACAATCTTTCTAGATCTTCAGAAAGCATTTGATGTTGTTGACCACAGCATTCTGGTAAAGAAACTGGGTCTATATGGACTAAGTGAAAATTCTGTGAAATGGTTTTCCTCTTATCTCAGCAACCGTAAACAGAAAGTAAGTTTAAATGGTTGTGTTTCTGATTTTAAAGAAATCACAGCAGGTGTCCCACAAGGGTCAATCCTAGGGCCACTATTATTCATTATCTTTATCAATGATATGTTTATGCATGATAGTAGTGTAGATAATAAGAATAGTCTTTATGCAGATGATTCATCCTTTTATACTGTAGGTAATACTGTAGCAGAAATTGAGATGAACTTGAATCAAGACTTGAAGAAAGTTACAGATTGGTGCACAAAAAACAGAATGTTTATCAACAAAGCTAAAACAAAATCTATGCTTCTGTGCACAAGACAGAAAAGAATGAATTTAGACAGTACCCTTAAAATCAAAATTGATGACGATTATTTAGAAAATTCAAAAAGTGAAAAGGTTCTTGGGGTAACAATAGATGAATCTTTATGCTGGACAGAGCAAGTTGACAAAACCTGCAAAAAGATCATTTTCAACCTGCATACTTTAAAAGAAATAAAAAAGAACCTCCCAGTTAAAGAGAGGTTGTTATTTTATAACTGCTATATTTTACCACACTTAAATTACTGTTGTTCAGTGTGGGGAAACTGTCCGGCAAATCAACAAAACAGGGTAACCAAATTACAAAAGCGGGCAGCCCGCTTAATACTAGATGCCGATTTGTCAATTCCATCTTCTGATCTATTCAAAAAGCTTAAATGGCTCCCTTTTCCTAAATATGTGGAATACCAACAGTCTGTCACTGTATACAAAAGCCTTAATGAGTTAAACCCCCATTATATGAACAAACTTTTCTCATACACACAAGAAAACCACAGCTATGGTACTCGAAATGCAACCTCCTCACTATTAGCTCTTCCAAAATGTAATAAATCAATTGGCCAAAAATGTATTTCATACTCAGGGCCCAAAGTTTGGAATGGCTTAACTGAAGCAATCAGATGTGCACCATCTCTACCTTCCTTCAAGTCTCGATACCTAAAAGCAATGTACTGTACTACTTTGTAACCCTGGGGCCCTCAGACTACTTGTAAACATGCCAGAGGGCCTCAGGGAAGATCCTTACCATTGGACTGAGTTACCCTCTTTAAATAAAGATTATTATTATTATTATTATTATTATATCCAAGGACAAGGGACAATGAGGGTGACTGAACCCATGTGGTTCATTCACCTAGCTTGAGTGGTCGGGGATCACCTTCAAGTACACTATCACGTTCTCTTCTTTTAGGTGAGCCTCACTTCTTAACTGTGAGTACTGAGTACTGTGATTTATTGTATTATATGAATGTATAAATCAGGGCTCACTACTTCATAATTTAACTGTTGCTATTTAGTTCATGAATACAGTTTCCACATGTGGGGGTTGTACTTGCAGTCAACTCTCAACTACCCTCTCTAGTATACCTCAGTGCCATTTATCCTCAAGGGATGATATTCGAATATGGCTTGAGAGTTAGGAACCTACAGTCAGTATGTATATGGATCTACATAATTCTGCCTTTTAACCCTTTTACTCCTATAGTGCTGCCCCAGAATGTACTGCTCCAAATTTCATACTTATATCTTGATACAAAAAAGGCCTCTACACTAGGCTTTTTGGTGATATTATTCTGTCTAAAGCAACCTTTGAAATTTTCTGGATGTGAAACATCAATCAAAACCTGACCTATTTCTCCTATTGAAACATTAAGGCATGTTTTGTCTTAATTTCTTGTTTCTTCATAGGTATTATTAAAAATGCAGATCTATGACAATTTTTAAGGGAACGCAAGTATGAATGGGTCAAAAGTGAAAATGATCAGGGGGAGGGGGGGGGGGGGGGGGGATACTTTTGACAGACACCTTGATGACTAAGCTATGTGATAAGAGCATTTTGACAGTCATGTGTCCAATTCCAGAAAAGTATCATTAAACCAGGTGATGCTTGTCAAGGAGATCACCATAGGCTTATCTTAGGATGAGTGCATTTATATTCTTATTTAAACTGTTCTGTTTTGCTGTGGGATAGCTTTATATCCATTATAAGCATTACATATGGGGAGTAAAAATCCATTACAAATCCCCATATACCAGCTTACAATGAGGAGAAAAAATTCTCTATAAATCAAACATTAGATGACTTATTATGTCATTAAGATGCTGTAATGTGCACATTAAGAGGAGGATTGGATAAAAAGTCAGGTGCAATGAGAAACAATACTTAACCCTTCAAGTGCTGAGGCTACATTCGTCCAACGCACAAGGAGGCAAACATTTTTGAAAAAAAAACATCTTTACCATAATACCATGTCATGTTGGTATTCATTGGATAGCTCTCACTGAGTTGTTTCAGATGAGTACCCATATGCCAGGGTTTAAGTCTTTTACAACTTCTTTGCATCATTTCGTATCAAATGATCAAATAAGCCACCACCAGCCAAAGGGTTAACTTGCTTTGGCTCTAGGGATATAGGGTGATCTTCATTATTTCCACCATGTGGCAGAGTGTACTTCTTATCCTGGAAGTCAGCTAGCATTATAATGCATGGAGTGAGCTTAATTAACTTTGCTAAAACATGAGAAATCGCGGTGAGTGGCAATTGGAAAAGGGAGAAAATGTGAAATGAGTGAAAGATTTTTCGTTTTGTTACTTTATGAGAAAGATGAGATACTTTGTTCTTTATTTTACATGGTGCAACAAAGGTACTTTCACACTAGATAATGGTATCTGACACAATATAATATATGTGTGTGCAGGGATTGACTTAAGAAATTTTTTCTGGTCGGTTTTCGGGCAATCTCATATGATAAATGATAGTCAGTCTTGGGTCGTCCGGACAAATTTCAGGGCGTGAATACCGCCCGGACACCCACTTAAGTCATACCCTGGTGTGTGTGAGAGAGAGAGAGAGAGATGAGAGAGAGAGAGAGAGAGAGTAGAGAGAGAGAGATGAGAGAGAGAGAATGAGTGAGAGAGAGAGAGAGAGGAGAGAGAGAGAGAGAGAGAGAGAGAGAGAGAGAGAGAGAGAGAAAGAGAGAGGCAGAGAGAGAGAGAGACAGAGAGAGAGTCTGACAGACAGACAGACCGACAGAGAGTTAGACTCCCTAAGTTTGTAGCTAGAAGCACTAGATGACTTATTTTTTGGTCGTATTCATTGAGTATCCGTCAAGCTTTATCTGATCAGTGATCACTATATTTGATATCAGCAAATCTTTCTCTACTTAACGTCCTATTGGCTCTAAATTTTGAGTGTGATGATCCTGCTATAATTATGATACCTAGCATATGCAGGGTTCGACTTTCCCAGGGGCATATGCCCCTAGATTTTGCTGTGGGCCCCTAGATTTTTCAGGCTAGGGGCCCAAAATTGTATGTATAATAACCAGAAATCCTGTTTTTTGACCACTTATTTTTATGAAAAGACCTTTTCGGCCCCTAGCCTGAAAACTTGAGTGTCAGACCCTGATATGGGAAAACTCAATTTGTCTCAGTCAGTTGTTGGAACCTGAATGTCAATAAAAATCATTAGATGCATATGCACATATGCCTACATACCCATACATGCGTGTGTGTATATATGCATATTTATCCATCTAGGAAATATATATTTTATGTATATCATTTTTGTAGGTTTGCATATATGTTATGCATATACACAATTTCTAATGACCTTCTGATGTAATTCAATTAGACAAATATTCAAAATAAATTTCATTTCCTTATGTGGCCTTCTATTTTGTATATATTTGATATTTCGGTCCTTATTTTTTTGTTACCATATATCACCAAACACCTTTCCATGACATACCTAATTACAGGGCTCGAAATTGAGATTTTTTCCAGTGAGCCCAATTGCATCTTCAAAAGCTACTTAACCCATTCACACTCAGGGCGGCCAAAACAGGCCTGACAATTTTGGAAATATTTCACTGAAAAAAACATTTTCTGGAAAATATTTGAAGGGGAAGTGTTGATCAGAAGCCATATAACAACTCTCCTTCAAATATTCTGTGAACTTTTGCTTTATTCCAACGTTCTTTTCAAAAATATAAAAGTAGCAGACGATGCTTTCTAGAGAAGCTGTGAGTGTGAATGGGTTAAAGGTGTTTTTGTATAGAAACCAGTTGGGCTGCCTGCAGAATTCTGAGGGCACCTCATGAGAATTCCAGGGAGCCCTGGCCTCCCGGGCACCTCCTTATTTTGAGCCCTGTAATTACCTATTGTGGTTTATGACAGCTACATGCCATATGGCACATACACCAACACTGCTGCTGGGTATGTTTCTTTAATTCATTCTTGGCTCTTTGTGGATGAAGTAGGGAGCTTACTCTGCAGTCAACTTCATAATACACATTTCAAGGTAGGTAGTGAGAGATGTATTCAGTATCTAGTTACCAGATAGGTTTGGAATCTGATATGATCATATCATTTATTGTTAGGAGTGGAATTGCCATCTTTCCATCAATTTGACAATAGATAGAATTTGCTTTGTAGTTTCTATTATCTGGTGCTAAGTTATTGAATAGGTTTGGTTTTAAAAATGGCATTAGCCAATAAGAATCAACTTTACCAGCATTTTTTTGATAAGAGGTGCGTATGTGTGTATGTGTTCACAAGTTAGTTTATTTGTGGGTGTGTGTAAAAGTATGGGACTGAACCTGTGTTTATATAATCATCATCAGCTACTTGAATGGACAGTTTTGGCTTTGCAGGGAAGATTTTAGTGGTTCAACACAAGTTAGCTGTGATTCTTGAAATTTTCATTACATCATGAACTGGTGGACCTTTGGTAATTTTGTATATATTGCTTAAGCTTGTGGGTTAATATGTAACTTGACAACATTTGAAAAATGCAGACTCATGGAATATATGGGCGGATACATCTTTTCCTAGCAAACACAACATCTGTTATTAGTTTTGCAAAAGGTTTAAAGGAATGTGTTGGCTACATGTTAGAAAGCACATGCACACATACACTCTGACTCACATCATTATTTGCATCCCTGGACCTCCAGAACTGGTTTGCACACAGCAAGTGCAACCTACTCTTGCCTGTAGCACCCTTAACCCTTCCAATGCTAAGGCTACTTTTGTCCAGAGCACAAGGATTCATAGATTTTTGATAACCATCTAAACCCTGTCACGGTGGTATCCACTCTCACTGAGTACTCGCAGATGGGTACCCATGTGCCAGGGTTTCAGTCATGTTTCAGCTATTTTGCATCATTTTGTATTGGCAAAATTAGCCACCACCAGCATAAGGGTTAACCCAGCCTTAATGTCCAAATAATTATTTGGTAATTATTTTTCGTTTAGAACATATTTAGAAAATTTGAGATATGGTATGTTGATAAGAATTGCATTTGTGCGTTCAGGTAGCAGTAAAAGTCAATTGTATATCATTCAGAAGTACCTGCTTTAAACACCTTAAAATATACATTACTTTTAAGTATAAAAAACCCAGATGGAACTGGGTGGGTAAATATCAGGGCCTTATAGCCAGCAAGGGTTCGAGACCAAAACGCATACCAGCTTAGTCTTAGCCAGCAGGGCGATCGGGCATCTTTTGGACACCCAAACCCTCAAAAGTCATCCCTCAGGACAAACAAATGATTTTGTTAGTAGTTTCTTAAAATGTCATATTCAAACATGTAATTGAGTTTGTTCTCCCTAATATATATAATAACTCCACTGACATTTTAAAAGTACAGGTGAACTTGGATATGACAGACTCAATGGGACCAGGAAAATTGGTCCGTAATATGCAAAATCCGGTGTATACATATGACGAATACTTGATATGCATCGGACTGGGGCCAAGCATATTGTCCGTCATATGCAAAAATCTGTCATACAGTGGTCCGTCATATCCAAGTTCACCTGTATATTAAGCCTTATTTCAATATTAAGTAAATACATGCATTATGGTTGTAATCTGGGTATATTGTGGTCTCTATTGAAAAACTGGATTCCACCAAATTTTAGAATTGTCAACTTTGGCCACCCAGTTCCTAAATCGTGGCTAAGACCCTGCATAACAGAATATCCAAGTATTGTAGTCATGAGTTATCAATTTCAAGTGAGGGTCAATTTCAATCAGACTAATTGTGTTAGCTTTCATAATGAAAGCTATGATTTAGCTGCACTTTTGTCCAGTTCTCAATTATTGTTATTTTGGTCTTTTTCAGTGGTGTATTAGGTGCATTAAGTGTATTATAGGGCTGGGAGTCGGTTGCAATTTCATGATCGATAATCAGTTGCAGCCAACTGATCTGATCATAATCGGTTCTTCACACAGTTATTGCAGAGCGTATAACTAAGTGATAGTCTATGACAATTGCTTGCTATTATCACCCACTAACTTAGTTTTGAAGTGTTTTTGGAGCTTAGTTTCATAGCAAGTAAGCTGACAACTTTGCTGGTTGATTTGTACTATTTTTCATCGCTAGGTGTCAGCTTTTCGGATTATTATTAATTGCCAGTTTTGTAATCGATAAATCGGTAAAAAAGAGACAACTGATCGATTATCAATTGTTATCTATGATCAGCCAAACACTAGTGTATTAAGAGATTCCAATTTAATTGTAGACCTTTTCTCATTGCAGTATTTGTGTTACGTTTATAAGTTATGTCATGGTTTTGTTAAACCATTGAAAAATGACTCTGTGACAGTATTTTAGCCCTTTAATTCTGGGCTCAAATTAGGGGGTGCCTGGAGCTTTAGTTTCAACGAATGACAAAATGAGTTGTCAGGACCAAAATGTTGATTTTAGAGAGTACCTAAAATATCATTTTATATCCAGTCCTTCTCTATATTGCTGCACTATTGCTGTTTTTCAGGCCATGGCGCGCTTTCGGTTGATCACCTTCGACATCAACAACACCCTGCTGAGGGTGCGTGGCTCACCGGGAGGTCAGTATGCGGAGGTCGCCAATAAATTTGGCATCAACATCGACGCTCGCCGCCTCAACAAAGCCTACGCTGCGGTATGGAGCATTAAGAATCAAGAAGTTCCCAACTACGGAATACGGGAAGGACTTTCCTCGGAAGCGTGGTGGAGCGATCTTGTTAAACGCTGTTTTATCATATCAGGATACCGGGGAACGGATTACACACTGAACAAAATCTCCAGAAACCTCTGGAAGAGATTCGAGGGTGCGGACGCATGGGACGTCATTCCGAACTCACGCACAGTGTTACACACACTAAAGAACAAAGGGGTGGTTTTGGGGGTAATTTCAAACTTCGACGAACGACTGCGCATGATTTTACGCAATCATGATTTAGATCAGTACTTTGACTTCATTGTGCCGTCAGTGATGGTGAAGGTCTCGAAACCGGACCCGGAGATCTTTCACATCGCTCTGGATAAGGCGAAAGTGAAACCAGCGGAGGCAGCCCATGTAGGGGACCACGTCGTAAAGGACTACCTCGGCGCTCGGAATGTCGGCATGAGCGCTTTCATCATCCCGTCAAATCTCACCTCCGTTCAGGACGGAATGGAGGACGTTGATCAAAAGCATGTCATTTACGACCTCTGGGATTTGCATAAACATGTCTTTGAAGGTGAAATCTCTGAGAGAAGCATTAATTGAAATTGCAATTAAGGGTTTCTCGATAATGCGAAAGTGAAAAAGGGAATGGAGGACGTTGATCAAAAGCATGTCAAGTATGACCTCTGGGATTTGCATAAACATGTCTTTCAAGGTGAAATTTCTGAAAGAAGCATCAATTAAAATTGCGATTTAGGGTTTATCGATAAGGTAAAAGTGAAAGAGGGAATTGAGGACGTAGATCAAAAGCATTTTAATTGTGACCTCTGGGATTTGCATAAACATTTCTTTCAAGATGATATCTCTGAGAGGAGCATTAATTGAAGTGGCCTTGAGGGTTTCTGGATAAGGCAAAATTAAAGACAGAATGGAGGATGGTGATCAAAAGCATGTTATTTACGACCTCTGGTATTTGCATAAACATGTCTTTCAAGATGAAATCTCTGAGAGGAACTTTATTTTAAATGGTTTTGAGGATTTCTGGATATGGCAAAAGTGAAAGACGGAATGGAGGATGTTGATCAAAAGCATGTCATCTATGACCTCTGGGATTTGCATAAACATGTCTTTAAAAATAAAATTTCTGAGAGAAGGATCCATAAAGATTGCTTTGAGGGTTTCTGAAAGTCAGCGGAACCAAAAAATTACTTCAGTAATTCATGCCTAGAGTGACACGAATAGACATCACTATTTCTGTGCACTCTTTCTGTAGAAAGAGTGTTTATGGAAATAATTTTTGTGAACAAGAAATATCAATGGGGACTATGACATGGCTTTAAAGATAATATGACTGCATTTATGATTTCTGAGATAAGCATATATGCATACATGTGTTTTCTGATGAAGTCTCTGAGATAAGTATCAATAAAATGGCTTAAAGGGTGTCGGAAATATGGCAGGACTACTCAAAGGGTGTTTTCATGTGTTGCAGTTGATAATATGTGATACAGACTACAGCTCAAGTGTGTCCCACTTGAGGATTTATTCAGAACTAAAACTGGAGAAAAATCAACTCAGGTCAGATCAGAACGAGAGCCAGATATCACAGACTTGTAGCAAGTCGAGACTATGGTATGACTTGAAGGATAATATGACTGCATTTGTGACTTTGGGATGAAGTCTCTGTGAAATAAGTATCATTAAAGATGGCTTAAAGAGTGCCGTTAAGTTATCAGGACCACTCGAAGGCTGCTTACTCTTTGTGATAAGTATCAATAAAAATGACTCTGTGTTGTGGTAAAGTTGCCAGTACTAGGCAAAGGCTGCCTACTCTCTGATATAAGTATTGGTAAAATGCTTAAGAGGGTGTCGGATAGTTGCAAGGACTACATTAAGGCTTTAATGATGATACAACTGCATTTGGTTTGAGGAGTTTCATCATGACACTAATACTCAACACTACTTTAACACTTTAACAGTGTCTACCTTGTCTTTTACCCACAGGTCATCGAGAAAATTTGAAAAAAAGAAATTCCCCCCAAAAATAATTTGATGAAAATGAATGCCACTACAGTTCTCAATGCCTTTGAAAAGAAGAGACAGTCTGTCTCAAACCTTATTTTGCTGTTGAAATTTCAAAAGGTTGGTTTTCTTGCAGGTCAAGAAAATGCATTATATTGTTATAAACAGAATAAGGCTGAAATACTGGTACTCAATGATAAAGTTGTAACGGTGCTCCTTACATTGTTGCTTAGAGGCAAATGGTTATATTGCATGAAGTCCTCATAGCTTACATTTTAAAGAGGTTTACATATTGAAGTTCAGGGCTGTGGAGGATTTTGGTTAAGGCAAATAATGAAATTGGTATGTTTTGAATTTTTGATTTTTATCCATAGACAGCACCTCACAGTGCTGTACATTTAAATAGCAACCAGGCCAAGGATATTTGAGTAGTTACTATCTATCCATGGTTAGCACCTCACAGTGCTGCACATTTAAATAGCAACCAGGCCAAGGATATTTGAGTAGTTACTATCTATCCATGGTTAGCACCTCACAGTGCTGCACATTTAAATAGCAACCTGGCCAATGATATTTCAGTAGTTACTATCTATCCATAGACAGCACCTCATAGTGCTGCACATTTATGATTATTATACCTCACGTGAAAATACTCTCATCCCATTGGATGAGAGCCATGTGTCAAGACTGCTAGCAACCTGTGTGTCTGTAGGTTCAGTGACAGCGGGCGCTACTCAAGGATTAGCGCCCGCCATCAAGTAGCTGTGAAATAGCAACCTACTGTTTCAAGATACCCCATACTGTGACGTCATACTTTCAAGATCCCCACATGTGGAAGTGAGCGAGCGGGGAAAGTAGGTCACTACTCACCGTGCGTGCAGACGATCATCTGGCACTGGCACTGGCAGCTCTGCTGGAGAGCTATTTACGGCTAAGTTGACACTACAATTCAGTGAATTCACAGTCCATTAACTTTAAGGATAATGGCCCAGACGGGGGATACCTCAAGCAGGTTTGCCAGCGTTGGTGACGCTGAAATCAGCAAATTACTGGCTGATAAAGACAGTGCGAGCACAAAGAGGACAATTAGGCAGGCTGTTAACCTTTTCCGTGATTATTTATGCCAGAATGGAATGGCTCCTGCTTTTGACAACCTGCCCAAGGAGGGTCTGAACTAGGAACTGAGGAACTTTCTATTTTTCTGTAGATGTTTGAAAGCGATTAAATGTTTACTTTTGAAAATCTGATTATTGTTAGTTTGTCATGGATTTTGGGTGCCCAGGGGTGAGGTTGGGGTGTTGTTCGGTATAATAAAACAAATGTGACATCCCTGTGGGGTTGCTAACATGGTAGTCTACCCCTCGTGAGCATTGTCACCCTCGGGCTACGCCCTCGGGTGACAATGCTCACTCGGGGTAGACAACCATGTTAGCAACCCCGCAGGGATGTCATATTTGTATAATAGCAACCTGGCCAATGATATTTCAGTAGTTACTATCTATCCATAGGTAACACCTTATAGTGCTGCACATTTAAATAGCAAGCAGGCCAAGGATATTTCAGTAGTTACTAACTATCCATAGTCAGCACCTCACAGTGCTGCACATTTAAATAGCAACCGGGCCAAGGATATTTCAGTAGCTAGACAGCACCTAACAGTGCTGCACATTTAAATAGCAACCGGGCCAAGGATATTTCAGTAGTTACTAACTATCCATAGTCAGCACCTCACACTATTTAAATAGCAACCATACTGAGGTACTCATACGAGTCTATTGCTCAATTATTGACAGCAATAATGTTAGACAGAAACACCATTGATTATGCCACAGATTCATTAAACCCCTCTCACAAAAAATGCTATAAACAATTGATGACAACTAAAAACAAAAGAAGCTTTTTTCTTTGATTTGAGTCCAATTCATTCTAAATTGATGCCAACAAAATGCACCCTGCTTATTTGTAAATGTAGGTAAAACATTTTCCCCAAAATTTGCATTTCTATAAATGTGTGGCTTTGAACAATGGTGATCAGTGATATATGTGTATATTTCAAGATTAGCTGGCTTGTTTTGGTCAAGGTTATACTTGTATGTGTTTCTTACAGTCTAGATGTGTGTGTCAGGGTAGAATGGTCTAACTATGTATAGTATATAGTCTAACTGTATCTATGTTGCTAACCATGTGTAATTGCCATCTAACCTAAAATTGGACCTTCCAGCACAGCAGCCTGTATGTTTTATACTCACCTACCTACCTTTACCAAATTTCCTATTAGTAGAGTTCACTGTTATTAGAGTTCACAGTGGAACCTGTCATGTATTGGGGCATGATCAGGGCTTGAAATTAGCTGGATCCGGGAGCCAAGTGCTACCTTGAATTTGCCTGTGGCGCCCTCAAATTTCTGCAGGGATCCCAAGGATGCACTGATGTCTATAAAGAACACCTTTTAGTCCAGACAATCAAGCCCAAAAATGGACATTTCACAAAAGTAATTGAGACAGAATACTTTGCCACAGTGCATTTCTCTAAGGTCCCTAGATCTATACAATGTAGTTGGTTTACGGATTTGAAGTAGATGGGTAGCTAAATCTGGATGGGCAGAAATTTTGGAATTGCTGTTTTGGGCAGGCATTTTAAAAATCCTGGCTGAAACCCTGGCTTTAAGATGTGCAACAGGTCGAACTCACACCACTAGTTGAATTATCGGGAAATTCTAGCCATTTGAGTATTGCCTCCCCATTGATCCAAGCCTTTATTGTTGATATAAAGGCTTGAATAATAATTCCACCTGTTACAGTTTTATCTTTAGTTTTTGATCCATAAGACAATGGATTTGATGTGCGTGCTGCTGCCACCTGGCTGAGATGCGGCTACATGACAGCTGGTTGATAAACCGACGTGTGCTATAATTTTGCTGCAGTCATATGAAACCCATTGTCATGAGATATTCAGTCATTTCTTCAAAGCTGTATCTATGTTTTAACCCTTATGTTGCTGCTGGCTACTTTGGCCTGATAAATGATTGACACCCTGGAAAATGGTTACTCATCTGAGAGCACTCGGTGAGGGCTATCCTATGAGTACCAGCATGATAGGGTTTAGATGATTTTTAAAAATCTTTGCGTCATTGTACTTTGGACGAAAGTAGCCTCAGCATTGGAAGGGTTATGAAAAAAAGGTTTTCATTTTATTGTATATCCCTGTGGAGCATACTCACGGTCAAAACAGGTAGATATATTGTAGTGAGGAAGTAATATTTTGAGACATATTTGTCGGGAAATTGTTGTACCTTTACAGTTTAACAATCCCTTCAAATATTAATTAGTGTTACTCCATTTGAGACATTTTAATCCTTACAATGATGAGGCTACTTTCAACCAAAGCACAAGGAATTGCAAAGATGTTTGATGACCACCCAAACCCTGTCCTGTTGGTATTCATTAGATAGCTCTCAGATGAGTAAGTACCCTTGTGCCAGGGGTTCGGTCATTTTTCAGCCTTATTGCATAATTTTTTATTGGCAAAATTAGCCACCAGCAGCATAAGGGTTAAATATTATGCTGCTGGTGGCTAAATTGGCCAAAACAAAATAATGCAAAAGATCCTGAAAAATCACTGAAACCCTGGGATATGGGTACTCATCTGAAAGAACTCCCTTAGGGCTATCCAATGAGTACCAACATGACAGGGTTTAGATGGTTTCAAAAATCTTTGCGCCCTTGTGGATTGGACGAAGGTAGCAATGTGTGTAGTCCAGATGTAGATGGCTTTATTTGCACTTGTTCATCAGGCCAAATAGCATCCCATTTCAAACACTATGATTTTAATTAAAACACTGCCAAAAACTCTCCTTCAAATACTTTGTAAAATTATTTCCAATTCTTAAGTTATTGTCAAGCGCTTTATGGATGCATACAATTTCAGTGTAAACTCCTAAGCATTTAACGGGTATATAACGCCCTGCAATGATTTTCCTTGTTGAATCATGGTTTTGTGGTCTTTGGTATTGAATTGACAGTATACTGTAGAATACCTTGATTTTCCCTATTGAATCGTGGTTTTGTGTCTTAACCCTTATGCTGCTGGTAGCTAATTTGGGCCAATACAAAATGATGCAAAAAAACTGAAAAATGATCGAAAACCTAGCATTTTGGTACTCATCTGAGAGTACTCAGTGAGAGCTATCTAATGAATACCAACATGACAGAGTTTAGATGGTTTTCAAAAATATTCGCGTCTTTGTGCTTTGGATGAAAGAAGCCTCAGTATTGGAAGGGTTATTGTATACTGTAGAATATGTTATTTTCCCTATTGAATCATGGTTTTGTGTCTTAATGTATTGAATAAGCAGTATACTGTAGAATACCTTATTTTCCCTGTTAAATCATGGTATTATATCTTGTGGTCTTCTTTAGTATTGAGTATACTGTATACTGTAGCCTACCTTCTAATGCACATTCCCTCTAACAATAAAGGCTGGATGGGATCATTTCCCTTGTTTTGTGTGTTCTAATGAGACCCAAGTGGTTGGAATGGTGACAAGTTTTTTCTTTGAATAAAGAAATATGATATCTAGAATGAAATGTGTGTCTTATGTTATCACTCGCTGTTTGGCAGGTCAAAATTGTGGCAAAAATGCATTCTAATGTTTTAATATTTTGATATACATTTTGAATTTTATTACAATTCCATATATTCTAATTAAATCATATATATATATATATATATATATATATATATATATATATATATATATATCACAAAAGCTTTGCATTTTTTGCAAGAACTTCTAGATACTGCAAAAGTATATAAATACCACAAAACCATCTCCATATTTAGTAATTAAATTATATATATATATATATATATATATAGTCCAATACAATCTAGTTCCAACATAAGTGACGTTTAATACAATTGCGTTATTATTACACTACTATTTGAATGTAGAAGATACTGCGAAGATGTTATGTCAAGGTGTATATTAAAACAGAGTTGCATACATACATACATATGTACAATCATACATATTATTGTTGCCTGTTTAAAGAAATTAAAGGAAATGCGCTTGAATGATACCATTACATCAGCAACCAGTAATAACAATCAAAGAACTCCTTAGAGCAATGTATGCATATTATCTCCCTCAGAAAAGTGAAATACAACAAACAATTATTTAGTTTACAAAATCCAGTTTTATTCCAAAAACTAAATAAAGCCAAGTGATTTTTCTACAATATCAGCAGAAACTGCACAGTTCCGTGCAACAATTACCCTTATTACCAATTAATGGTTCTGATGAGGAACTCCTATGGAAAAACTGTCACCCGCGAAATAATCACAAAAAACCCACAAACCCAAATCTAACCAATACCTTTTTCTGTACCCTTATACCACACACTCACGGGAATTTATTTAACCCATATGCTGCTGGTGGCTACTTTGGCCAATACAAAATTATGCAAAAATCCCGAAAATGACTGAAACCCTGGCAAATGGGTACTCATCTGAGAGTACTCAGCGAGAGCTTTCAAATGAATACCAACTTGACAGGGTTTCGATGGTTTTTAAAAAATCTTTGCATTCTTGTGCATCGGACAAAAGTAGCCTTCGCATTGGAAGGGTTAACTCAGCCACTTTAACCCATTTATACCTGGAGTGCTTATATGGTCTGACAACTCTGGACAAAACTCATCAAATAGAGTTAATAAGTACTGTATATTCGGAAAAGATTGCGTTAGTTTAGTTTTTGCATTTTTTTTAGCGTCTATCCTAGACGCAAAATTAAAATACGCAATGATTAGTGCTGCCACTTTAAGTGTATAGCTGGCACTCTATGTTGCCGCCATTTCGCAACATTAAAAAACGCAAAAATTGATTTTCTGTAAATTCGCAAAATTTACTCAACACAATCTTTTGTTAATATACAGTATTTGAAAAGGAATTGTTGAACCTACCTTGAACAACGACTTACAATCAAAAATTTCTCTTTAGATAGTGTATTAATAAACCGCATTTACTTTCTGGTCTTATTATATCTTATCTCTTGCTCTACAAGGGTCTGTAAAAAGAGGGTTGTGTCTGTACAGTGAAATCTATTTATAGAATGATACAAGTATGTACACAGTTGTTGAAATAAGGTGGTCTGGCCAATTGAACCCATCCTTGCCATATTTGGTGTGTGGAATTTCGATTATTGTCACTTTTTCTGCCGTACTGAGGCCAAGTAGTGACTCAGTTGTGTGAGTGGTAAGGCTTACTATTTTGAGAGTATCTTCCAAATCAAGTCATAGTTTTGAGATGATTAAGATAACTAATAATAACCCATTCACGCCCTCACAATTCTAATAATATCTTTGCGACTAGAGCATCTACGAGAAAATATTTGAAGGGGAAATGATGATCTAAACCAAACCCAAACCCACAGTCTTGAGTCATAGTCACAACAGGACTCAAAAAAGCCCTTAAAATGTTAAGGTATTTTGTGCTTTATTCAAAAGTTATTTTCATAAGTATTGTAAATATTGGCAACACGTCACACGTATAAATGTAAATTTAATTTTAAATCTGAAGTTGTTTTCAAATTATTCTACACATAGCGGCAATTAACCACTAAACGAGAGTTAAATTCAAATACCAAAATCATAGTAGCTTCTGTTTACCTATCAATGCTCACAGCCGCCTAAAGCAGTCTGATGATTTTGATGAAACTTTTTAGGGAAAGCATGATTTTGAAAATAATTATAGAGGAAATATCAATCAGAACACCATCATCAAACTCTCCTTCAAATATTTAGTGAAATCATTCTTAATTCAACAGTTATTGTCAAAAATATCATATATAAAGTCAACAATTTCTGGATGAATTCTTAAGCAGTATTGGGTTAACGGTTTTAACCATAACAATTTAACCGACAGGTACATTAATGTATGCTGTTACCATTAACCTTTCGATTAACCTGACATGTAAAATCATTCTTCTTTCATAGCCAGGGTCTTAGCCAGGATTTAGAAACTGGGTGCCCAAAATTGGTAGCTTTAAAATCTTTGGGCGTCCAAATTTCTAAGGGGGACAACTCAGATTTCCACCATAAACATGTATACATTTATCAAAATAAGGCTTGATATCCTTATACAATATCATGGGAATTATATGGAGATGAAAAAATTCAATTATATGCTTGAGTTTGATTTCTTCACAAAAAAAATTGGGTATCCTGAGGGGTGCTTTTAAAGGGTTTGGGTGTCCAAAAAGACACTGCTGGCTAAGACCATGTAATCATAGCATTTCTGTCAACCCATCAAGAATGCTAATAAAAGTTCTATCAACACAGCAGGTTTGTTAACCTGTGAAAAAGTTAACCCACTAATGCATGTCAGCTAAAACAAAGGATAATTTTGGTTAAATCATACCATTAAATACATCTTTTAGAAATGCTATGTAAATAAGGAAAGGAAGTAAAACTATGTAGCCAATTGACAACTTCCCTTCACATCTTTTTCAATGATTTCTTATTCTGGCTCATTGAAAACTGGAAAAAGTTCAGACAATAACAATCAAACCATAGCAACATTGAAACAGAATACTTTTCCAAACATTTAAATGTATCCAGGTGACGTTTTTCAAAAAAAAAATGTTTGGCATGAAAAGGTTCAGAAATGAAGAATGTGAGGCAGTGGATTAAAAGAAATGTACCAAAATTGGTACAAAAAGCCAAATCATCAATACAGAAATTCAGATTTATCATAAGTCAAACAACTTTCCTCTGTGGCTCAGGGAAACTCAGAAATATGCAGAAATACCCTTAACTTCAACGTTTAACTATCAATCTAAGAAAACAGTGTGGCAGTGAGGAAATTATTCACTTAACCCTTATGCTGCTGGTGGCCAATTTGGCCAATACAAAATGATGCAAAAAACAACCTGTTAAATGATTGAAACCCTGGCACATGGGTACTCATCGGAGAGTGCTCAGCAAGAGCTATCCAATGAATACCAATATGACAGGGTTTTAACGGTTTTCAAAAATCTTTGCATCCTTGTGGTTTGGACGAAAGTAGCCTTAGCATTAAGAAGGGATAACCCATTCACGCCTGCAGCACTCACATTGCCCTGAATAATATAATAATATCTTGATGACTGCAGAATTTTTTTAAACATTATTTGAAGAAGAAATGTTGAACAGAAACCAGACAACAGCACTGCTTCAAATACTTTGCTAAGTTTCAAAGTTATTTTCTATAAGTATTATGGGTCCGAACAACACTTGTCTAGGTCGCCAGGCAGGTATACGGGTTAACCCATTTTTGGCTGTAGCCGCCAACACTGCCAGATTATTTGGGCAATATCTGTCAAAAAACCCTATTTTCAAAAAATATCTTAAGTTGAAATATCAATTCCAAACTAACACAAAGAATTCCCTTTCCATTATTATTCAATTTATGCTAATATATTCCTTATATTTCAAAGGTATCGTAGTTGCAAATGACACATTTCAAGGGAAATCTCCAGGCATGAATGGGTTAAAACAAAGGAAGGTATGGACAATAATTATCAAACCATACCTGAATTGAACTAGCATATTTTCAACACCATCATTCTGACATCAATAACTCAACCTATTATGTAACCATTTGAAATAAGTATTAAGAGCCTGTTTTATTACACATAAATCAGGACTTATCTTTCAGAAGCCTTCAAAGGTCACCTTGTAAGAGTTTAACCTATTCATGCCTGTAGCGCCCAAAATGCCTTGACTTTTTTAGTTCTGCATCTTTGCCTAGAGCATTCATTTGAAAAAAGAATCAAATTTTTATTAATAAATAAATAAATAAAAAATTCTTTTTAAATAAATACAATTTCTTGCCCAGAGCATTTTTTTGAAAAAAGAATATAAATTTAAAAAATAAAATAAATAAATAAATACAATTTTTTTCAAGAATGACAAAGGAGCAATGTTGTTTAGAATTCAATCAACAAATCTCCTTCAGATGTTATGTGAATTACTGCTTAATTTCACCATAATTTTCAAAAGTATCCAAGTATCAGATGAAACTTTTCAATCAAGAAGGCATCCAGGCGTGAATGGGTTAAAAGCTACAGATATCCTGGGAGAAATCCGTTTAACGCTATACATGGAATGGACACTCTGGGTCTGGGAAGATGAAACAGGGAACAATTATTCATAATTCAAACCGAACCTGGGATGAAAGTGCAACAAGGAACCTAATGAGAGATTTGGAATCATCCATAAAATTCTGATTATGGAAAATAGAAAAAAATCACTACACCACTCACAGGAAATTCACCCCATATGCAAAAGAATAAATCGCAATATCATTCATATAAACTGGAAACCAGCAAAAAGAAATCTAATGGCACAACTTTTTCCGCTGTGATCCAAAACGAACACTGAGGAATCGCAAATAAATAAGAATACCGTTCGCCAATACCCGCCTCGCAATTTTGACTAGGTACCCTAGCTAATTATATAATAAACGAAGATCCAGTTAAAATACTTTCATATTTTTCCCTCGCTGAGCCTTGCGACCCCTGCCCCTCATGGTCCGAGAGCTACAGCGCCCTCTTTTGGCCTTCTTGAGAATCTCCTTGTTCTCCCCTTCATCCTCCTCCTCATCGGTTGCCTTGGTGACGATGATGTTGTTGTCTGAATCCTTTTCGAAGCTTTTATCAAGTTTTCCATCATCTTTGCCATTTTTATCACCATTTCTGTTTTCTTCGTTCGTTTCCACTATTGTATCCCCGTTCACTTTTTCTACTGCATCTCCGAGTGCCGACTCTGGACAAGTTTTTGGGGCATTGGTGAAGGGAATACTTTCTTCCGCAGAAGTTATTATTTGGCCATTTTCGAGTGAAGAATCCCTAGTTTTCTCACTTATAGAGTCTCCGTTTTCAGGCACTGACAACTTAGCAGTATCGACACAATCTCCGGCTTTCTCACTGCAGTCTGCGTCACTTCCTATCTCCATGGCAACAGCATCCATGACCGCATCAACACCCTTCACATCCCCTTCTCCACCTCCATTCTGTGCCTCCACTTTCACTTCCGTACCCTTTAAATCCAAGTCTTTACCCTTTATTTCTTCCTGAATACCCTTTGATTTTGTACTGATGACCTTTGACCTTATTGGACTGTCTGTAGATTTCACAGAGGATGCTGAAGAGGTCAACGACCTTGACCCCTTGACCTGAGATGATTTTGATGTGGATTTCGCCGTGGAATTAAGGAGCCTTCTGTTTTTTGTGGACTTAGGCGAAGATCTGGCGGTGATCTGTCTTGTGTTGGTCGTCGCCGACGACAAAATGGATTTTCTTCGTTCTGGCGTACGCTCCTGAGAGGGGGCGTCGTCTGATTCTGGGAATGCATCCTTTTCTTGGAGCGACTGCACCTTCTTGATCCACGCCTCCTGAAAATACAAAAAGACGAATATGATTAGTCACAACATTCATTGTCAGGACCCCAATATTTCCGGTAGTACCTAGGCCTTGAAACCGTTGCTAGGGAATTACCATGAAAATACAAGAAGACGAATATGATTATTCATTGGAGAGCTTGATTAATTGTCATCCTTTCAACTGCTGTGAATCTCAATATTCTCATCACATTAACACATACATGAGAAAATATTGAAGCAAAATTTTTTGGGTGTTTCAATATATACAAATACCTTACAATTCTTTTTTTAGAGTATCTGCTCTTTTAGTGAACATTTTTCTAATTCCTATTGTTTGTCTTGGCTAGGGATTGGTATATTTGCGGTAGTACCTTTCAACCATTGCTAGGGATACCATGAAAATTCTGAAATATGGTGAATGATTTTCAACCTTCGGAACACACCGAGGCTTATTCCAAAGGGTTGAAAAATGATTTACCTCATGTCAGAATTTTTACTCCTATAGCTTTCTCATTGTGGGAACCTCTATATCCCTACGTAACTGCATGTTACCAAAATTGGTCAGTTATCCTGCATTTCTCATAGTAATCACAAAGACCACTTACCCTGTATTTTTCATAGTGTGCCTTAGTAAGACAATGTGTGTTCTTTGCTGCAGATTCGCTGTTGTAGAATTTGTGGCAGAGCTTGCAGAAGTACCCTGTTACAGGAATGATGAATTCTAGACCTGAAGGATAAGCAGAAGTCAATCAATTATGCATCAAAAATTGCAATAATGTAAGAAAACATTTCAAGATTGAGTTCTACTTGGTAAACTATGGAAGGTGTGATTTCTTTCAAAATGGAGATTTTCCGACCAGTTTTGTCTGGATCTACGATGCTTATGAAAATAGCATTGGAATTAAGCAGATTCACAAAATATTTGAAAGAGAGTTATTGATTTAGTTATGAAGAACATTATGAAGCAGATCTTAAAATTGCTTTGGCAATTCGATAGAAAGGATGGATACACAGTGAGAGACAGAAGCCTAGATCCATGATTCTATTGTTTTTATCGTTACAGACAAATCTAGCTAACACACAGCGCCACCTATCAATAAGGGATGGCACTTCAGAATGTCTGGGAGGGAAACTGTCACTTACCCATGGGCTTATGTAGATCATAATCTGGCGGTTGAAGCACGATATCTATCTGTTTCGGCTTCTTATTCCCCTCTTCCTTAGTCTCCTCCTCATCATCATCTTCTTCCCCCATTTCTTTCCCCTTCTCATCAGGTGCCACCCCTTTCCCTTCAACCTCAGCTGGCGATGAATCCGTTTTTGATAGTGTGAGTGGCGCCCCCCTTTATGACAATATCGTTTTTATCCAGAGCTGGCAGTGACGTTTGTTCCGTAGTTTTGGTGGCCTTGTTCTCAATGGCAGGTGGCGATTTTCTTGTCTTGGCAATAGGTGGCGCCACCACTGGCTCGTCAGCAGATGGCGCCACTGTCGCCTCAGCGGGAGATGACAGAGAATCCTGGTGTGTTGCTATCGGTTTCTCTTTCACCTCTTTGGCAGTTGAGTTGAGCAGTTTGATTTGGAGTGGCTGCAAAACAACAAGAAAGATTTTAACAACTAACAAGAAGATGATATGACTACTTAGGATATGATGCTAAATTTGACTTCTTAGATCTTGGCTGCAAAAATCACATTACAACAATTTTGGAAACATAACATACCAGGTATGGTTTAATACTGGTGTGTTTAGCAAGGGTGTCACTTTCTGTAATTTGAGAAGTGCCTCATGACTTCTTCACCATCAAAGCTTATTCAATTTTTGCCTCTCTCTCTCTCTCTCTCTCTCTCTCTCTCTCTCTCTCTCTCTCTCTCTCTCTCTCTCTCTCCTCTCTCTCTCTCTCTCTCTCTCTCTCTCTCTCTCTCTCTCTCTCTCTCTCTCTCTCTCTCTCTCTCTCTCTCTCTCTCTCTCTCTCTCTCTCTCTCTCTATATATATATATATATATATATAGTCTGATAGTACAAAGGATGATCCTTACCCTAAATTCTGCTTTGTTGAGCTGGCTCATACTCATTTCAAGTTCCTGAAAAACATCCAAACACATTCATTTCAAAAATGGTCACTATTTATGCCATTATTTTGGCTAATGGCAAAAATCTTGGCTTGCCATCAGTAAATGGAGGGAATACAATAAAAAGTTCATGAAGTTGATAATTGTTTATATCAAAAATATCAAGTACAGGAAGTATCTGAAGTGCTCTGTCTGCCATGCTGTTTGAGAATTTGTTGAGTTTAGTAGTGCTAGTTGCATTTGGCCTGTCATATATTTGAAGTCTCTGTTGAACTCTTATGCGAAAATGCGACAGTTGGACACCCTTGGATTAGGCAAAGACTTACCTCTTCAAGTTCAGGTACCTCTGAATTCTCAAGAAGATCATTTTCGACTGTTACTGCATCGAGTATAGGTTCCTTGAAATAGAAATAACACATTGGTATGAATGATGGTTAATTCAGTTGCTTCGGACTGATGTCATTAAATGTACATACATTAACCGGTAACATAATTGCTCTCCCTCAATCTATAACAAAGCTAAAAGTGACACCTAGCATTTCACTTAATAACTAATATGAAAGCCATATCCGTAAAATAGAAGACAGCAAAGTATGCAAATTAGCAAAAGACCAAAAAGATTAAGTATGATACGCCTGACACGGCTGTAAAACAAAACCCAAGTAACTGAATCATGACAGTAGTGGCCAAAAGTGGCCTATACATAAAGTATAAATTGTTAGTTACTGCCCCAAAAAGGCATCAAATTTAGGGTGAGGTATGTCACAGATACAGATGACAATTTCTAGAGGAACTCTAGAGCGTTAATGTGTTAAGAAGAAGAGTAAGCATGAACTCACCATTTGTGGAGTAGGTAGTAGGGCAGTCCTTTCTACAGTGGGTGATGTGACAGCATCCTCGGCCGCCTTCGTACTGTCCTCACCATTAGCACTGCCATGGTGCTCTTCATCCTGAAATAAAACACAATCAATGTCTGGAGATCTCGTGGACAAGGTTCGTCTGGACTTCTCATTCTTTTGTTGATAACTTTAGAATTAAGCATGAATATACAAACTATTTGCAGGAGATTTGTGGGTTTGGTTGTAAAGAGTATTTCTCCTTCAAATATTTTGATAAAAATGCTCTGGTCATGAAGATATTACTGAAATTTGGAGAACATTTTGGCTGCTGTCGGCATGAACAATTTAACCCATTCATGCCTGCAGTTTTAAAATCCTTTTAGGACATGGATCATATGCAATCAATGTTTAACCCTTCCAATGCTGAGGCTACTTTTGTCCAAAGCACTAGAAAGCAAAGACTTTTGAAAGCCATCTAAACCCTGTCATGTTGGTAATAATTAGATAGCTCTCCCTGAGTATTCTCAGATGAGTACCCATGTGCCAGGACTTCAGTCATTATCCTGCTTTTTGTTCAGCAGCATAAGAGTTTCTCTAGAAGTTATCATCTGGATCTATGATACTTTTGACAACAACTTTGAATTTGAGAATGCTGTCACAAAATAGTTGGTGGAGAGTTGTGGGTGGTGTTCTATTGAACATCTCTCCATGTCTTGGCATACATTTTTCATCAAATTGAAGATCTGCTTTTGGCAAATGTGAGCATTTAAGAGTTAATATTTCCTGCCATTTCTACGTGAAATTGAATTGACAGTGTGTTTGTAGATAACAGAGTAGCACGAGATTTCTTTTATAGAAATTTTCTAAATCAATATAATTTTCTATTTCTACCACTGTGTATTAATATCGACCTTGGGAACTCTATGTGGCTTATTCCGCAGGCCAAACATGATACAACTTAAGTCAGAAATCTCCTTCCTATATTTTGCTAATTGAGGAACCTCTATTTGTTTCACTTTACCTCATCCACCTCATCCTCAAAAATCCCTGTTGCATCGACCGTCACCATCTCCTCGAAGTTCTCGGGGAATCCCTCCTCATCCGAATCCACTGCCTCAGACTTCTCCGTCTTCCTTTGTTTCATGGCTTCCTCGCGATTCTAAATGGCAAAAAGAAAGGAAAAAATCTTTAGGAACAATGTAAATATTAACCCTTCCAATGCTGAGGTTACTTTTGTCCAAAGCACAAGGGTTATTGAAAAAACTAAACCTAAATCTAGACCCTGTCATGTAGGTATTCATTAGATAGCTCTTGCTGAGTACTCTCAGATGAGTACACATGTGCTAGGGTTTTAGTCACTTTTCAGTTTTTTGCATTATTTCCTATTGGTCAAATTAGCCACCGGCTAATTTGAAGTGCAAAGAATTGTTTAGCCTAGGGCTAGGCTAGGACACCTTTTCCCTTGATTTAACAACGGTTTGTGAGACTCAAGGAGTTATTTCAACTAGCCAATTATATTTGTTTTAGTTGATGGCAAAATATTTTCTCCAACTTAAAGAGAAACTCACTTTTAAGGGATGTCCAATTGTTGCCTTTTTTGCACCTAAATGCAACAGAGGCTTCTTAAAGGTCAAGATCAAGAAACAAACAGATCAAGGTCCTTAGTATTGTTGTCATGTTGGTACCCATTGGTGAGCCCTCAGGGAGTACTCTCAAATGAGTATCATAATATGTCAGGGTTTCAATGATTTTATTTTAGGTTTTTTGCATAATTTTGTATCGGCCAAATTAGCCACCAGCAGCAGAAGGGTTAAGTGATACTTTCATTGAGAGAACCCAAACTTGTACAGCACTGATTTATATACCTCCTTCATTTATATTTTCTTATGTGATACTTTGATTTAAAAGATACCCTAAAATTACAAATTGCCCCTTTTTAGAACACTACAGAAATTAATAGGGCAATGATACCATACCAATGATATCAGCTGCTGCTCCCATTGAGGCAGGTATGGGGTAAAGCATGAGAAACAGTGAGAGTACAGAGAAGTCGGGTACTGAGGGTGCAGGGAGGGGATGACAGTTAACCCATTCATGCTTGCAATCGCCAAGAGCGGCCTGACATTTTAGTTGAAATCTTTTAAGCGGTAACAAAGTCGTGAAAATATTTGAAGAGGAAATATTCTCCCACTCTGAGGTGTATTTTACAGTTAAGGATTTGTGGTCTCCAATGGGTGTTCTTCAACGGGGTCAAAAGGTCAAACTAATGTAATTGTCCAATCAGATCCCTCAATTTCAATCAAGAGGTCACTGCTGCTGGGTCAAAGGTAGATCCAACAATAGCGCGCGTGGATTTGAACAAGCGTCACGTACGTGATCTGGCGCCAGTTTCTGGGGAAACAAACGGTGCACGTCACAATAAACGCGTATTACCATTGTTGAACTAGTGCGCGGTTGACCTTTGGCTGACCTAGTTTAGCTAGCTAACTTCACGGTAAAACGTGTAAATTTCTCCTTTTTAGCGTGGGAGAAACAGGTTCTATCACTCGTGGATGGAAAGAGGAGGAATCTTGCACTCGTGAGTGATTTTGTGTCTTGGGACTCGGCAAGCCTCGTCCCAAGACACAAAATCACTCACTCGTGCAAGATTCCTCCTCTTTCCATCCACTCGTGATGGAACCTCTATTTCCTTAGAGCATTATCAACATATCTCCTTCAAGTATTTTGCAAAACCATTATCAATTCCTAAGTTATTATCAAAATTAGTATAGATCCAGACGACAATTGCTGGAGAAACTCTTAACTGACATTTTTGATGAAATCTTTTAAGCGGTGACAAAGTCGTGAAAATATTTGAAGAGGAAATGTTCCTTAGAGCATTATCAACATCTCTCCTTCAAATATTTTGCAAAATCATTATCAATTCCTAAGTTATTATCAAAGGTATTATAGATCCGGACGACAATTGCTGGAGAAACTCTTATAGAGTATCAATGGGTTTACCCTTTCATGCTTGCAGCTCTCTTACCAAGGAGTCGTCCGGATCTATTTCATTTTTGATGATAACTTTGGAGTACAGAATGGGTTCAAAATATATTTGAAGAAGATTTGTTGGTTGAGTTTCAATAGGCATTTCTCCTTCAATTATTTTCCAGATTATGACTTCATCAGATCGATAAACACAAAATAGTGAGGCTATACTTCAGGCTGCTGCAAACATGAATGGATTGATACAGACAGTTACACCTTTAACAAACGTAGCTGAGACTCCCAAGGAAATCCAGGAATTTTCCTTGTATAATCCTAGGAATCCCTTAGTATTCTCAGGTACATTTGGTAAGGAACACAAATCAGAACAGTTAGGCAAAAAGTAATTCTCATTAGCAGAAAATTGGAAAAATGATGCACTAGCAGTTTCATTTTATTCTTCATAAAATGAGGATTTGAATCTCATAGTCAAAGTTTTCAAAACGATATTTTCTTGAAAAGTTTAGAGCAATCTAAAGACGAGCTTTTAGCTCCAATATTTTCTTGCACACAATGATATGAGTTAAGGGAGGTTTTTATTGTTATTGCCAAATTTGGGAAAAAGAATTGGTTACCACAATGGTAAATTCATCTGACCCATCTAACTGTGGTAAATAAGTACTTGTTGCCTAACAAGTCTGAACTTACGAACATGAAGAAGAAAAATGGTTGCCCAAAACCGACCTTTTTATGATCTGCAGAATTGCAGTGAGCAACAAAAGCCTTGGGGGATCGAAACTCTTTCTCGCACACGCTACACGAAGGTCGGCCTTCTTTTTTAGCGTTCTGTGAAAGAAAGGGAAAACTGTGCTGAATCCCAGCTTTGCAAGGCTCACGGAAACAGGCCGCCTGGTGAGGAAAATGCAAACTAAACCAAAAACGGGGGAAGTGTACGCAAAAAACTCTTTTGTAGAAAATATACGCAAAAAACTTTTTTAAGGAGAAAATGTACGCAAAAACTCTATAAAGAGAGGTCAGTTTCTTTTCTTCTGGATTTAAAAATAAAGAAGAAAATCGTCTTTATTGAAAAATATGTTATAAATAACAAAGATTCATGGATTAATGGACCTTTTTTTCAAAATGATTAATGAGAAATCAATTGGTTTTGAAAGAGGAGGATGATGATGTGAAGAGTAGGATGGGTGATAATAGGAGGTGACTTTTGATGACTGTCAAGCGAAAAAAAAAATTCATAAGATAAAAACTTCCAAGTCAGAAAGCCTTCAAAAAAAGGGATTTTTCGCAGGGATTAAGAAGTGCAGGAACTTTAAGGAATAAAAAGCATGTACAGTTTGGCTTAGCCCACATTTTCCCCCCGAACCGGCCTGGTCGTTAACGCAACAGATTTTAATACCTTCTTGTGAAGATCTGAATCAAGATGCCTGGCGTACTGAGGCCAATTGTCAAATTTCTCAACCTCGCACCAGCGACAACCTTTAGTCACAAGTTTTTCCCTGCGCTGAAGAAAGACAGATAGATGGAGAAAAAAGGGAGAGAAACAGAAAAGTTAGAGAAGCAGTACACTCGAGAATCGAAATGCTTGAAAAAAGAGTAAAGATCAACACAAAAAAGAATAACACTCAGATATATATAAGAGAAGGTATCACAGGGTTTAAAAAAAATGACAGCTCTTATTGTCAGGAAATGGAAAATTTACCAGGTGTATTTGTTTTTCTTTTTATATTTATGATTAAGTTTTCTTCTATCATCCAAAAATATGAGGACCATATTTGTTTAACAGTTGATAACAAATGCTGTATACCATGTAAATATTGCAGCATTTTGAATTAATGTATACTGTGCGCATCGTGGAGTCCTAATTGATTAAACTGCCCACCATTATTTGGACATACAATCCCTATGCTATTATTGTAAAACATGCTGACGTGATAGCTTGTCATTCCACATAATCAGTACGCAAAAATTTAACTGTGCATCAAAGGCAGCTGCCTGCTGAGCACATTATTCTATATGAGCAAAATTAACACAGTATACAGACTTAACCAGTGTCCCCTCCCCCAAGTAAGGCACATATTATTTGCTTAGGACCTTTTTTTAAGATTGAATCATGGTTTAGCAATTTAACAGGATTACAGGATTGGAAGATACAAATGAGCTATGTAACTGTCAGATAACTGAATAGCAAAACACAATGAAGAGAAGCAAAATCACATAAAAGATGCATCTGCAGGAAAGCAAGACTATTTAGATGAAGTAGAGAGAAGTTGAAAATGTAGCATTTTAGAAAAGCTAATATACTTTATGCAGTAAAGTCAAAACAAGCAATAGTAGGTAGTAGTAATGCACACAGCAATTCTCTTAAAGCAAGAGTTCTCCTAAAGAGTGGATGACTATTCCTGATTATTGATAACATGCTATCAATTGACTTCAATCATAGTTTACACAACCCTTAACCTTTATTTCCTGTCGGGGCTGTTCAGTTTTAATGGATATTGTCTTCTCCACAGAGGGCACACAACCTTAGCAGCTACTTTACCTGAGTCTGGGTTAACCCATTCATGCCTGTAGAAATACTTGACCAGTGTCGTCTGGACCTGTCATGCTTATGAAGACAACTTCGGAATGAAGCATTAATTTAGAACATATTTAAAGGAGAGTTGTAGACATAGTTCTGATTAACAGTTCTCCTTCAAATATTTTTCTACACATTGCTTTTGTTGGAGAGATATCCCAAAAATAGTCAGGCAGTTTTGGCTGCTACAGGCATGAATGGTCTAAGTCAATCAGGAAAAGGCTTTAAGCTAGGTGTACTTATTACAGCTCAGTGTACTGAGGCAAAAGGAGGTAAACTGTCTTGCCCATGGACAGACCTACACGTTCTAAGCCTGGGATAAATCCAGCGACACTTCAATCACTGATCCAATGCCTAATCCTCCGAGCTACTCAGTCCTTTATTGAGCTAATGAGACATTTAACCGTTATGCTGGTGGTGGCTAATTTGGCCAATACAAAATGATGCAAAAAATCTGAAAAATGATTGAAACCCTGGCAAATGGGTACTCATCTAAGAGTGCTCAGTGAGAGCTATCCGATGAATACCAACATGACAGGGTTTAGATGGTGTTCAAAAATCTTTGCTTCATTGTGCTTTGGACGAAAGAAGCCTCAGCATTGGAAGAGTTAATATGATTCTGCCAACATCACATGCAATAGCACTTAGTGACCTCTAGAGTGGCTGGCTTCAGAGGTGATTTTTCTCTTGTAGAATATTGGCCATTCTTTTACAGTCGTATCTGTGTATATAACTTACCTTATGCTCTGCAGTCCTCCTGTGCGATATGATGTTACCTCGGAAATGTTTGTTGCATGTTTTACAGAAGTTATCACTGCAAAAAGGTAAAAGAGGAAATACAGTAAAATTATTCATTCAATGTGATAAAACACAAAACTCTCCATAGAAAACAACCAATATTTTTAATTCCATAATAATGTCCTAGAAGTCTGTCAAGAAGGTCAATGGCTAAATTCACATTTTGCAAAAATCTGGAAAAGTTTGAAGACAATCAAGATTGGTAATTGTAGCCTGCAGTTTCAAGATCTATGAAAATATTTTCATATCATAAACCAGTGTAGTCCTATTCATAATTTCTCATTCAATATTGATATTTGGCATCATATTGAGTACCCGTTCCTATCCCTAGTACTCCACCATCAAAAACTGGCTAATTATGGCAGAAAAAGTGACAAAATACAATATTCCACTTCCATCCACTATGCCCAAGTACCCTGGCTCTCCTTTCCCTCCTCTACACTCACAGATTCTACTTACTTGTCTCTCTCCTCTATTTTGCGCAGGTGCTCCTCAGCCCTCATCCGCGCCTGAAGCTGCGACTGGGTCGTCATCTGCAGACTCATCAGCTTGCCCATCTGCTGCTTGTGCCGGAAACCGTCCATGTGCATCGTGAAATTCTACACGAGAGAAAAAGTTCTTTTTCAAACACTGTAGGCATGAACAGGGACTTAGCCGGGATTTAGAAACTGGGTGCCCAAAATTGGCAATTGTTAAATTTTTGGGCGTCCAAAACTTTTAAGGGGGACCACAATATACTCAGATTTCAACCATATACATAGATTTCAACCATATACATATATAAATTTATCAAAATAAGGCATAATATCCTTATACAATCTCATGGAAATTACATGGAGATGACAAAAATCATTTATATGCTTTAGATTGACATTTTAAGAAATTTCTCACAAAATTTTCTGGGGTCCTGAGGGGTGCTTTTTAAGGGTTTGGGTGTCCAAAATGGCACCCAGACGCCCTGCTGGCTAAGACCATGGGCATGAATAACAAACAAGTTATCATGAAATTCACCATGGGCATGAATAACAAACAAGTTATCATGAAATTCTGCCAGATAGAAAAACGCATTGAGGAACAACAGTGACCCATTTATTCCCATTGTTACAGATAAACATTCTATACTAAATGCTTTGAAATGTTTGAAAATGAATAAAGCATCCAGTCACATACGGTGAAAACCGTCCACGGGCATCGTGAAATTCTACCAGAGAGAAAATGCACATGGAGTAATGACAGCATCCTATTTATTTCCATTGTTATTCATAAACAATTTAACCCATTCTTGAATGAAGATCTAATTAATGAGTGTCGTCTGGATCTGTTATACATTAGAAAATAACTTTGGAATGAAGCATGAATTTGAAAAATATTTGAAGGAGAGTTGTAGATAAAGTTCTAATGAACAACTCTCCTTCAAATATTTTTGAAATGTCTCTTCTGTTAGAGAGATACCAATAAAATGGCCAGGTTGCTAGGAAGTTCTCCGAGCATGTGACTCACCATTTGGTTATGACACTCCACCTGGCAAGCATGGCAGAAAAATGGTGTCCTTTGACCTCTGACCTGCTGCTGCTGACCCCCAGCACAATAACCTTGACCTTTCCAATCCTGAAAGTTAGATTTTCAAAATTAAAATCATAGTTATTTATTAGCAAAATGTTTGAAGTTCACAGTATCAAATCTGACAAAATCAAGTATTTGAAAAGTAGGAAGTATCGTTAAGAACATTGTTAACCCATTCACACTCAAGAGTTCCTCAGGAAACATTGTCTGTTACTTGCATACATTTGGAAATAACTTTGGAATAAAGCGAAAGTTCGCAAAATATTTCAAGGAGATTTGTTGTTTATCTTCCGATCAACATTTTTCCTTCAATTTTTTTCAAAAAAATGTTTTTGTAAAGAAAATATTTCCAAAATCGTCAGGCCTCTTTCTGCCGCTCTGAGTATATATGGGTTAAGATATCCTATCGTTAAGGAAATACCAATATCGTATCGGATCATGAAAATTTTAAAGGTGCTAATCCCTCGACTACATATTCAAAATGTTTGTGGTCCATACTCCACACTTAAATTATTATTATAATCTCACTTCTTCTGAATTTAACCCATTCACACTCAGAGTTCCTCTAGAAAGTATCGTCTGCCACTTTCATTCTTTTGAAAATAACTTGGGAATAATGCAAAAGTTCACAAAATATTAGAAGTGGAGTTGTTGTTTGACTACTGGTTAACATTTCTGCTTCAAATATTTTCTTAAAAATGCTTTTGTTAGAAAAATATCTCCGCTGTGAGCATTAATGTGTTAACCTATTCATGCCTGGAGATGTCCTTGACATGTGTTGTCTGGGTCTTTGATATTTTTCAACATAACTTTGAAATTAATCACAAATTCACAAAATATTTGAAGAGGAGTTGTGGGTTAGATTATGATCAACATTTCTCCATCAAATATTTTCTGAAAATTGCTTTTGTTGGAGAGATACCCTAAAAAAGTAAGGTAGTTTTGGGCTCTAGTCAGGCATAAATGGGCTTGTTACATTTATATTACTACTCTAATCTTTTTGCAATCCCTCAAACATTACAGTTTGTGCACGCAATAAGCCTACAAACTTTGCCTCCCTCTAAAAGCCAGAATAAAATACAGAAAATGAGAAGAAAATCTTTCTGGAATTTTGAAAACGAAAACTTCTATCAGTGAGAATTGCATATCTGTTATCAGAAAAAACAAGGAAAGGTATCCATCGCAAACAATCATTAAAATCCATAACCCTTATGCATGGTCTACAGTGTCTTTGAGACATGTTTGTTGCTAGAAAGAATTTTATAAATATAATCTTAGCAGGGCCTGCCCTGATGACCATGTGGTCTAAGGTGTTGCCACTGACTGCTAGCTGTCTCTCACTAGTGTCCAGCTTTGAATCCTGGCTGGGGCATATGAGAAAGCTGCCAGTGACTAGAGCGGTGGTTTTCGCCGGGTCCTCCGATTTCCTCCACTACTTACAACAGGCTAGGCACGACTTAGCCACAATAGAGCAGAGTAAAGAAAATCAAAATACATACCTCACCATCCTGACTGACAGAACGACCTTGCTGGAGCACAGTGACCTTGAGATCTCCACTGGGTTTGACTATGACAGAATCTATACCCCCTAGCCTTGAACACTGGAAGCAAAAACAAAAGAAGTACAATATTTAGTAGTGCATATATATATATATATATATATATATATATATATATATATATATATATATATATATATATATATATATATATATATATATATATGTATATATATATATATAGTCTCAACAGAGTTCCTGAGTTCATTCTTTCACGCTACATTTCCAAAACTATATTCTGTGAAAACTTTCATTTCCGCAGATGAACCAGTCAGAATGACCATGCAAGCATAATTTGAAGGTTTTTGAAATACCTTATGTAATGAGATTATACACATATATCTAAATTTCTCTGTTTTACAATGTGAATTACTGATGATCTATATATTCAGCAACATTCCAATAGAAGTCTATGTAAATACCAGTCACTAGATATATATTTAGTTTTAGAGTTGGTCACAGATCCCTGCAGGGAGGAATTCTATTAGGAAATTAACCCTCCCAATGCGAAGGATACTTTCATCCTAAGCACAAGGACGCAAATATTTTTGAAAACCATCTAAACCATGTCAGGTTGATATTCATTGGAGAGATCTTGCCGAGTTCTCGCAGACGAGTACACAAATGCCAGGGTTTCAGTCATTCTTCAGCTTGTTTTGCATAATTTTGCATTGTATAAATAGCAATAAGCAGCATAAGGGTTAAAGTATCATTAATGCCAACAGGAGTACTTTCAATATGCACCATTTTCTTTAAGACAGGCTTCAAGGAATACAGGAATAAATGGATGCATTTATCGCTGATTGATCACCTAGTGGCCAGAACTGGTAAGCCATCCATCATATTCAAGCTCCTCTCACTCAATTCCTACAGACTGCATCTCCATCAAAGAGAATCTTAGCCCTTCCATTGCTAAGGCTACTTTCATCCTAAGCACAAGAACACAACGATTTTTGGAAACCATCTAAACCTTGTCATGTTGGTATTCAATGGATAGCTCTTGCTGAGTACTCCCAGATGGGTACCAATGTGCCAGGGTTTGTCATTTTTTAGGTTTTGTGCAGCATTTTCTATTGGCTAAATTAGCCACCAGCATTATAAGGGTTAAGATGCGCATTTTGTAGCATTCGGCGTCAAATGAAGTAGTAAATTGGTAACACAATGTTGGTGCAATGGTAATCTTCCTTTTATTGCAGCAATTATACGCGCTGTCGCAGTTTCCTCACACATTCTGGATTCCCATATTTCTGGTACTCAGAAAAATGCATTCTATTAACAATTCATGCCCAGATTTCTGGTACTCATAATCACATCTTGATATTCTAATCACAACTTAAGCCCGGTATTCCGATTGATGCAGACGCAATTAAACACCGGCACAGACAATAAAACAGGCTGAACCCTTTCAATGCTGAGGCTACTTTTATCCATGGCAGAAAAATGCAAAAAGGTTTGAAAACCATCTTAATCCTGTCATGTTGGTATTTGTTGGATAGCTCTCGCTGAGTACACTCACATAAGTACCCATATGCCAGGGTTCCAGTCACTTTTCAGGTTTTTTGCATCACTTTGTATTGGCTAAATCAGACACTAGCAGCATAGGGCTTATGAGTCAGCCAGACGGAAGGAATTATTTTTTTATCCAGTGAATGTTATGGCAATTTTATCTATAAATAATTTACCTTTAGGCTTCCATTGGCAACTGACCAGTCACAACTTAGCCTAAAACATTTATAGTTATGATTTCTCTCACAATGCACAACGGCTAGTCATCCTTATTAGTCTCAATATGGTAGAAAAACTGATGATAAACGAAATTCCATATGAAAACTTCCAATTCCCCAGACAATTGTCAAAATGCCACCTCAGGTATTCCATTTTCCTAAACCAACATGAATCAGCCTCAAGATGGCAGAAAGAGCGACTATAAATGAAATTCCTGATTCAAATTCCAAATCAGAACAATTGTCAAATTGCCAGAAATACTGAAACCATAATAGTTGGTGGTCCCCCTGGTATTCTAGTTTCAACCCTGCACAACAGGCTAGTCATGATTTAACCGCAGAAGAATGACGATGAACAAAACCCAAATCCAAAGTCCAATTTCAAGTCCTCCATTCAATTATAAAAATGCTAATCATGATGTATGCTAGAAAAGCTAAAGAAATATGGCTGACTGTTTGTCACAGGTATCCCATGCGCAACTGATTTGTTACGACTTAACCTCCATATGGCAGAAAAGGTGACATAATAAAAAAAAAATCAAATCCGAATCTCAGCACTAAAATCTGTAAGTGTCAAATTATTGATCACACTGTATACCATATAATAGTGTTGGGACGATCATCGATTATAATCGATAATCAATCGTTTACCTCTCTGATTCTGATTAATCGATTACGAAACTGGCAATCAATAATAATCGGAAAAGGTGACACCTAGTGGCAAAATATTGAACTAAATGAGACAAGTTGTCAGCTTCCTAGTTATGAAACTAAGCTCCAAAAACACTTCAAAACGAAGTTAAGGTAGGTGCTAATAGCAAGTAATTGTCATAGACTATCACTTATTATTAGGCTCTAGACCTCTAGTACCAAATTACTGCAAAAGTGCGATAAACTGATTATGATCGATAATCGATCGGTTGGCTGTAACTGATCATCGATCATGAAATTAGAACCGATTCCCAACCCTAGTATACCAGGAATGCCATAATGGTTGGTGGTTTGTCCTGGGTATTCTGGTTTCCGCATCCATGCACAACTAACTTGTTATGACTTGATCTTGCTTAAGCAGAAAAAGTGAGGATAATTTCTTTTTTGAAATTTGAATTCTGAGCACAAAAATCAATATATGTCATTTTATTGCTGATTAAATAAACTGCCTATTAGACTGTATACCAAAAATGCGATAAACGCGATAAGGCTCTAGACAGTTTGTAGTGTTGGGAATCTTGAGGACGGAACATCATTCCACCAGAGTGATAGATGATTAGTTTTTATTTGGAGATGTTTTTTTCGTGCACATTGACCCTTACCCACGTACTTCACACATCATGTGTTGTGCATTTTTCAAGAAATTTCAGGATAATACCAGCAGAAACAAGGTAGAAATGATAGTGAAAACACAGAAAGTATATCCTTTAATTAAACAGAAAGTATGCCTTTTAATTATAGCCAAATATTAGGAAAAAAATTGGTCTTCAAAAATTGGGACTGATCATCAAAATTGGAAGTAAAAATAGTAGGATCTTGGATTAATCGATTAATCGGAACAAAACTAATAGTTTGACCAACAAGAAATCTTGTCATGCCAGGAATTCGGGATTACCTTTTCCGACATCTCCTCCTCCTCCGTCGGCTCGGCCGGATCATAAATGTCGGCCATCTTGGCATCGTCCCGAGGCTGACTGCGGCGGTCTAGCCCTAGAATCATCAAACAACCAAATAAGGTCACGAGTTTCGAACGGCGGGAATAACACCAAATATGGAATGGACAAACAACGGCGGAACACGTTAGAACTACACAAAAAATCTGAAATGGAACGCTGAAAAAAAATAAGTGAGTTTTGGTCTCTGTTATATTTTGTCGGTGCTTCTTTATAAGGATATTCATGTTTGTTTGATGGGAATATTATTTCGGTAAGAGTGTGTAGTAGATTAATGAAAACACTTTCAATCAAGTGTTTCGATCGAATGTGACATAGATTTTCTAAAGTAGATGTTTCCTATGTGTTTTAAGAAGTTCCTGACAGAGAAACATCAAGATGCAGACATGTTTGTTGTTAAAATGGAACAAAATCAATAAAATTTCAAAAAGCACATGAAAGATGGATGTTTAACCTTGAAATGACCTTGCCTGTTGGGATGAATAATGACTTGCTCTAGCTTTGAGAGGAATGTGCATTATGAGGGGAGTCCTGTTAGATAATGGAGACAAAGAGGTTCCTAATGGGACTAAGTAGTTTGACATTAAAGCGCTCAAAACATATGGCTGATTACATTGTTTCAACTTTAACACATTCATGCTTAGATACGCCTGATGGTCCGAAAAATAGTCAAATAGTTTCCTAACATAAAGATATATATATATATATATATATATATATATATATATATATATATATATATATATATATATATATATATATATATATACATATATATATATATATATATACATATATATATATATATATATATATATACATATATATATATATATATATATATATATATATATATATACATATATATATATATATATATATATATATATATATACAACTATAATTCAAATACTGTCCATAGATTATTTTTATAGACATTTATTCATGCAAAATGCACACTTGGATGAAATGATCAACCAAACATACGAAAAGGAGCAGCGAGACTGGTGGAGAAAATGTACAAATACTGAACTATCACAACAGCTATCTAATCAAAATCAAATGTAAGAAAGTTTAAATCCATAGATTAAATGCTGCCTAGATTGCTATGCTTTGTTATCTTTTACTATTTTTTTTGTGTGTAAGAAAATTTTAATCCCTAGATTATATGCTGCCTAGAGTGGTATGCTTTGTAATCTTTTTCATTTTTTTTGTGTGTATTTATTGATTCACAGGCGTTTCCCAGCATGAATAAGCTATTAAAGCAACACATGTTTGACCATGCAGGCTTAAGTGCTGCAGCTGCGGCGGCCGAGGACTGAAAGAGCAAAAAATTACACAGTGAGGAAACACGGACGAGACACAGACAGTTCTGTAGTAAGTGACGCTGAGGCTGATTGCGAGAGAAGGAGAAAGCTCAAAACATCAGGGGGGGGGGGGAGAGGACAGTATTTTATAACCAATCGTTAATGTCTAAGCCGAGAGCAGTTGTAGTATAAAAAGTCAGCAGCCAGCAGCCAATGAACACAAAGAGGGGAGAAAGTGAAAGTGTAGTAGAGAGAGGCTGGACATTGAGAATGTGATCGAGAGTAGTAGCGGAGGCGACGACTTTAACTCAAGGCGGCCTACAGTTGTCACCAGTCTAACACAGGCTTCATCCGCAAAAGCATGAAAGTAAGTGAGAGTATTAAAATATCAGTAGAGAGAGAATGAAGCAAGCGAAAAGTGAGAGAAATGTTCATCCATCGAGAGTTCAAAACAGACGACTACGAACGTCCGCCTGGTGAGAGGACATGAAACTAAGTGAGTGCGAGAGTCGCCCGATTCAGCCAATTACATGAAGAAGAGTAGAATGTGTTACTTGGAGACGGTGACTAAGGAAACAGTAGTAACTATGGAAACCAATACCAGGTTGCTAAAGAGATATCTATGGAAACCAGTAGGCTGCTCCGGAAGGGTCTGTAGTCATAGAAACAAGCATATCCCACCGTACCTGGGGTTGCTAAGGATTGGAGATCTTCGCCCCTTCGGCCGCCGCCCGCAGAGTCCCGACTGCCCGAGCTGTCGTGGCGGTCACGGTGATTTTGGCGACCTTCACCTTGACCTGGTTGTCGTGAGCGGAACTCTCTCCGATTATCCCGGTTTCCATGGTAACCCGACGATGACGATGACAGCGGATGATGATTGCGATTGGGGCGAATCTGATTGTATCGGTTGTTGTTATTGCCAGGATGGGGCTGTAGCCCTGGCAACAAGGGCTTCGGGTGAGAAGGACCAAATGCACCCTGGGTAATACAAGACAGAGACAGAGTCAGTACGGCGGCAGAGACCCGAGTCGACATGGAAGAGAATATGCGACAGAGATCAATAATCAATACAATGCACAGAAAAGTCGAGCTCAGTGAACCGGTGATATCAAAACAGTTTGGTGTCGAATTGGAGAGTTTGCGAGGGACCACCGTTGTACACTCGATATAGAGTGGATGATTGTCTGTGAATAAACATTGCAGAAAAGAAATTATAACGCAATACGACAAAAGATCAGGAGACAAAAACTGCAAGGCACCGTTCGTTATACACTCGATATAGAGCATGATTGTCTGTGAACAAAACATTGCGGAGAAGAAATTATAAAGCAATACAACAAAAGATCAGGAGGCAAAAAAGTGTTTTTCTCATCACAAATTATGATGCAAAAAACATGAGACAACATGCAGGCAGACTGTAACATTTATGAACCAAAAGATTACTAGTCAGAGAGGAAAAACACCTCAAATTGTTAGATCCCCATTTTAAGTGTTTCATTTCAAATGATTTATATAACAAATAAGTAAATAAAAAAGTTTTCACACACAAAAAACATGTATTACAAGTCTGATATTTATGGGTGATCATTGGTGAACTTAGAAGGAGAAAGAGTGTGTACTCATTGGAGAATAATCCTGCACCAAAACCTACATGTATTTTAGAAATTTCTTGAAATCAAAATCAATTTCTAGAAAATATCTAAAGAACACATCAAGCTGATATTTATAGATGGGTATCAATGTGGTGTCAGAACTGGTGTAGTCATTAACCCTTCCAATGCTGAGGCTACTTTCATCCAAACCACAAGGACGTAATATTTCTGGAAACAATCTAAACCCTGTTGTGTTGGTATTCAGTAGATAGCTCTCACTGAGTGCTTTCAGATGAGTACTCATAATGATATGCCAGTGTTCCGGTCATTTTTCATTGTTTTTGCATCATGTTGTATTGGCATAATTAGCCACCAACAGCATAAAGGTTAAGCTATTACCTCAAGAAGCAATTATAAAACAAATACAATTGCAAAAGAATCCAGAAGTCAATATCCTGTCGAATGCATATTTTGTATGATTTGAGTATTCGAAGCGTTTCTTATTTGTGAAAGGAAAAAGATAAATGAATTAATGGTACAAAATCAGGAGAAAATAAAAAGTCAAGAAAATAAGTGTAAACAATGTAAACAATCACTCTAGGTAAAGGAAATGCCACCCCTCAGAGCAAAGGAACAAGTGTGAACATGCATGTTAATGTTTTTGTTGTCTTTTAAAGTAAAACACATCATGGATTCATCCAGGAGAACGCACCCTGGTGGCCATAGCTTTAACTAATAATCAGTATAATGGCTGACCAACGCGGGAGATTGGTCCTCCATTGATGCTTCCGAGAAACGATCCTCAGAGAAAAAGTACCCTAGTGGCCATTGCTTGAACTATAATTCAGTATGACCCATAACCAAAAAAATAAGGAAGAATTGTCCTCAATTGATGATTTAGATAAAAAAGTACCCTGGTGGCCATAACTTTAACTGATAATTGGTATGACCTTTAACAAAATCTAAGGAAGCATCGTCCTTTTTCGATGGTCCAGGGAAACAATAGAAAACCTTAAGACAATGCTCATTGATAGGGTCATGGAGGAAGAAAAAGAGGAAGATGAAAAGAGGATCAAAGAAGGGAATAAAGTGGGAGGGTGGGTAGAAGAAGAAAATATAGATATGGAAATGGAAAAGGAGGAGGAGGATGAAGAGGAAGAGTGGAGGGAAATAGAGATGAGGAACTGAGGGAAGATGATTTTGAAGGTGAGGAGGTGGAGGAAGAAAATGAATGTAATGAGGAAAAAGTAAAAAAAAAAGAAGAAAAAAGGAAGAAGAGGAGAAAGAGAAAGGAGGTAGGAGAGGAAAGTGAAAAGGAAAAGGAGGGGCAGGACAAATAAGTTTGAGGAGGAGAAGGATGAAGAAAGGAGTTTGTAAATACTTGTCTGATATCTACAAACATTTCCACATTGCTATGAGTTTACAAACAGTGCACCATTCAAGGCTGAAAGCTAACGCCTCCAACTTCACATTTTAGTACACATCTCAACCAATAGGTGTCGCTGTTGTAGTTTTCAAGACCAAATGTACTAATCGTGATGACAGAACCAGGTTTATTCAGCTGTGTTCGAGGCACAGTGACACACACGAGACTGGGTGCTATATGGAGATAAATAAATAACACTATATAATCCATTCATGCCTTGA
>OZ012695.1:37450269-37514104 GCA_963942565.1 Maea johnstoni
CTATTTTTCATTGTTAATACCTTTCTAGTGAGAGCCTCTGTTGAAGAGTATTTGAAAGAGAAATGTCCATCAGAGCTTGAATCATAACAAAGTATTGGCACCTTTAAAACTTTCATTCACAATATTGCTATCTACTTTATGATATGATATCTTAACCCATTCACACTCAGAGATCCCCTATAAAGTACTGTCTGCTACTCTCATACTTTCAAAATAACTTGGGAATAAAGCAAAAGCTGACAAAATATTTGAAGGAGAGTTGTTGTTTGACTTCTCTTTAACATTTCTCCTTCAATTATTCTCCAAAAAACTCTTTTGTTAGAGAAATATTGCCAAAATTGTCAGGCCTGTTTTGGCCTCTCTGAGCGTTAATGGGTTAACAATATGTTTAATCACACTGCCTGCCTCCAGGGATCCTAAATGCTAAATTTAGCACTGCCAGCTTCAGAAATCTTTCTAATAGATAACAAACAGCATTTGTGCGGAATTGAACAAATAGGATAAAGTGACCTAAAAATATATAAATCTAAGTTTAAACGATACAATATGATACTCAACTTTTTCGATATAATATTTTTTCCCATTCAATATCAGTATTTTGTATCATATCGAGTAGCGATACCTATCCCTCTCTCTCACATCTCTCCTCATGTAGATTACGCATTAATGCTTAAATCGGGAGTCCTTTACAAAAATAACATAAGGAATTAAAATAGGCTTTATATAGAGTTCTCCTAATGATCATGTATTTCTGAGATGCTACGCAGGCATAAATGGGTCATGACACAAAGAATCTGGTTTAACTCTTTAATGCTTGTTGACGCCATATGCGTCGTCGTAATTTACCCCCCTTAAGCCCGCGGAACGTGTTTTAGTGTCGCCACTGGAACACCCCTTAATCCCGCGGGACGCCTTTTGACGGAGTGTATAACAGCTTGCGCAACATTGTAATACAATGCAATATACTGCAGTGCATTACAATGTTGCGGGGAGGAACCCCCAATACAGCGCTTGTGACTATGACGCAACACAGCACTGGGGGTTAAAGAGTTAATTGATTTCATCACTGGTCTTATCAACTGAGCTGATAGAACAACAGTGAGCACATTTGGCGTAACACTCCATTATACTGAGTGCTCCACAGTCACAAGGGGACTAGGAGTCGAGTCATATCAAAATCTATACAACTGTGGTGGACGGCTTCAATGCATAAGCAGAATATTAATAAAATAGCAAAATATTAATCAAATACCAATATCCTCATAATCTAATTGATGAGCAAAGAAATGACGAATTATCAAGGGCTCAAAATTGGCTGGGGCGGAGAACTCAGGGCTCCCATATACCCTGTCTCCTGCAACGTTAGGTCTAGCAAGTTGTATGGGTCTAGCAAGTCATATGGGTCTAGAGACATATGGGTCTAGCAAGTTGTATGGGTCTAGCGATGTATGGGTGTAGTGATATATGGGTCTTGTGATGTATAGGTGTAGCGACGTATAGGTGTAGCGACGTATAGGTCTAGTGACGTATAGGCCTAGCGACGTATGGGTCTAGCAATGTATAGGTCTAAAAACGCATGTGCCAAGCAATGTATGGTATAGGTATAGCAACGTATGAGTCTAGCGACATAAACTATGCTGGCTCACAAATCATACTGCGAAATTCTGGTATGGCCGTGATGTCGAGATGAGACGTGGGCATATACGCTACCCATTCATCAGACCCAACTCATACACACATCACTAAGAACGTTATTATTACGAAGCAGGAAGATGGAGATGATAATGGTATGAGTACACCACTAAAATACCAGGAGATAAAGTGGTTATCATAAACCACCAGGAAGGAGGAGGAGGATGAAAGCAGTAGTCTGAACATGTTATTGTCAACATGGGCACCTTTAAGTCAGTCACCCCAAAGATTCTTTGGGGCTGCTGACACCTTATGACTTATTGAAGACTACAGTAATTGACTACCTACCCATCAAACCCATCTATATCTATCTATACACAATTGTGTATGTCAAGCTAGAAGATGGATCAATTGCTTAAACAATGGGAGTTGAAAATTGAATTATGCAAACACCTTTTTAAGTGCTCATCAGTTATTTTGCACCATGTGTGAGTAAATGAATGTTAATGGCACTAATTTCTTAAACAAATGGATGTGATCAGTTGGCAAATGCAGACATTATCTATAGGGAATTCCTACTATGTCTAATTTAGTTAATTACACCCCAAAGAGGGGTGTAATTACACCCCAAAAAGGGGTGTAATTACATACAGTCATGAATATTTTATTTGATGATAAATTTGGAATTAGAAATTTCATTTATCGTCACTTAATTTTTCTGCCATATCGACTGTCTTAACTAACAAATTGTAAAAGGTGGGGGAACAGAATATCCCGCAAAAACCACACACCATCTAACCCCAAGTCACTGTCAACTTACTTAACTAACCCAGCCAGGAATAGAATCTAAGCAGAGGTGAGAGACAGGAAGCGCAAAGCACTCAGTGACAAAGCTGCAGACCACTCGGGAATCAGGGCAGACACTGTTTTATTATTCCATTATATACAATTCAAATTGCTTAAAAAATGATCGTTTTATTTGTTCATATTTCGTACCTTTTTAGTTATTATTTGGATACATTTAAAAGGAACAGATTGAGGAAGAAGAGTTCCCTTTACCTAATATAGCTGAGACTTCCTCGAAAATCCTGGTAAAATTTCTGCAGTACTTCAAGCTTCATTTGGTAAAGAAACAGAGACACACGTAGACCAGTTCTACTACGAAACATCGAGGAACAAGCACTTCTCCTATGTTTGGAGGCAGGAAATCAGTATTCCAGTCATCACAGGTGGCGTGTAATTAATTGCACTATCCATGTGTCTCTGCCGTAATTGAAAAGGAAAGGACCAGACATCTTCAACATGAACTGTCACTGGATTATGAAATGTACGCAGGCCAGTGCAAAAAACTTTCATCTGATCTAAACCACATTTGAGCTTTTCTGGTAATAGAGGAATGTCGGAACAGAGCTTACCTATCCCAACCATCATAGGCAAAGACATAAGTACAATTTACCTCTTTATCGTTGAAATTACCCACATTATGATCTGACTTATTGGTTTTTCATCTCTAAATCCTCAACAGATCTTTAGAACATATTTCATACAATCACATAAATGTCAAGATCTGGGCTAGGAGTCATGCCAAAGCTGTTGAGCAAGACCTACTGGTTGCGTATCCGGTGATCGACATTTGTGATTCATTTTATCCCTGCTTTTCCTGAACTCTTACCTTACATCTCAAAAAGTATCTATAACAACCTTTAGTGCGTACATTGAACCTAGAAGGGCACCCTGTCGGGCTTCTAGGTGAGTCCCATATCAAATTCACTACAAGAGGTTGCATGAATAAATCTTCCCACCAAAGAAATATGACAGCTGGGTATCTATTCCTTAAACTTAAATGTTAAAGCATTTTGCCTAGTTGCCAGAGATGTTTAGCAACTTGTCAACAAGTTTATCATCGTTTCCATGATCCAAAAGGTGCTGTCAGACCGGTCATGAAAACATAAGTATCATCTCCTACGATTTGCTATGGCGAGAACTATTTTATTCATTATTGATAGTTTAATACAGAAACCACTGCCAAATCTTCAGGCAAAATTGAAAAAAATAAAATAAATGAAATTGACATGTTGTAAATTTCATTTTTATTTTTACATATTTTTTGAAGGGAGGATGTGGGGTGGTCAATGGTTATTCTGAGCAATTACAGAGTTTCTATCAATTAATCTTCAATTACTTGATTAATCAATTAATCAATAGTTGGGCATTGTCATTGCCTGGTTTTGAGAAGACCTAAGTTGAAAAAAAAAAAAAATAATAATAATAATAAAAAAATAAATACTAAATAAATAATTGTCTGGCCTCAAGAAAAGTTCTTGAGAACTCGTTGCACTACTGCACTGAATTCACAGCTGTTATTTCAAGCATGAGAGAAATAAAATCATATGTTACTTCTGACAGAGAAAAATGAGTGCATTTCAGCAGTATAAGTGCTGTGACGCCATGCCGCCAGTGCTCTAGCTGCGGTGCAGGAGATTTTGTACCCAAGAGACTTCGTCACCAAACAATGTGAATTTAATATTTCCATGCAATTGAAGGGCCAATCAGTAGATTTCTTCATTTATTTTCGTTGATAGTTAAACATTGTTAAGTTTCATTAAGTTTTTCAATAAAGTGTACTTCATTTTCATCAAATGTAAGTGACTTAAGAGAGACTTTCACCGATATCGTTAGGTTAAAGATTGGTCGAGAGGAAATGTGAAAAAACGAACTAAACCACCCAGATAAGTGCATATAAACTATGCCAAGATCAAGTTAATAATGTATTTACCGCTTCAAAATAGTTCATAGAATTATTTAGGGTTTTGGAGTTGTTTATTATGTCATGATGTTGAAGTTGCACTCTCTTGGGGGCGAACTCTCTTGGGTACGAAATCTCCAGGAACCCTCTAGCTGTAGGGGAGATAGGAATAAACTCATGCACTAGCAGAGATCGACTGTAACATTTTAACTCATTCATGCTGAAGAGTTCCTTCCTCTGCTAGTTGTCGTCTGGATCTAGGGCACTTTTGATAACAACTTTGGAAATAAGAATGCTTTTACAAAATTTTTGAAGGAAAATTGATGGTTATTTTGCGAATATCATTTCTTGTTCAAATATTTCTCAAACATTACTTTTGCTTGCAAGATTTCATCAAAATTATCAGGCTGCTTTGGGCCAATTTGAGCAATAATAGGTTAAGCTCCTCGTAAACAACCATCTGGATCTATGATACTTATGATCTACGCACACCACTTGCAAAAAATATCTAAAGAAACGTAACAAAAATAAACAAATCGCTCATCCAGACTAAGGTTTAAAATGTTGGTGAAGAATTTTAACACTCCTCCACACACCAGTTCCCTATTCTACTGGTTGTTGTTCCCGTCTGAATCAAAATGCTTCTTTTCCACCTCAAAAAGAGAAGAGCAGCACATCCAACTATTACAGGTTTCTTGAAAGTTGCTTCATTGGCATGTTTTCTCTTTCTCTAGCTAAGGCATCTTTTAAAAAATATTTCGTGATCAAAATACTTGACTGAGAAAAGACAGAAAATATTTGAAAGAGAAATGACACAAAATATTTGAAAGTAATTATAATTATAATTTTTGAAGGAGAGTTGTTAATTAGTTTCTGAACAATATTTCTCCTGCACTTATTTTCTGAAGATTGATTTTGTTGAAGAGATATCGTCAAAATAACCTAGGCAGTTTTGGGAACTTCAGGCACGAATGGGATTAAGTACCACCATTGAACCAGACACTACTTTCAATAGAGAAACAGTGGAAATGAATAGGTAAACCATTCCACTGCTGAGGCTACTTTTGTCCAAAGTTGAAGGACTAAACCCTGTCGTGTTGGTATTCATTGGATAGCCCTCGCTGAGTACTTTCATATGAGTACCCATGTGCCAGGGCTTCACTCATTTTTCAGTGTTTTTTGCATTATTTTGTATTTGCCAAATTAGCCACCAGCCGCATGAGGGTTAAGAAATAGACCCGCCACAGAGGCTTTCTCTCAGTTTTCCCTCTTGACAAGAAATATCGCCACTAGCAAAAAACGTGAAATGCTTTTTTTAAGCTACATGTATTTTCCGTCACTGGTACATGTGGGAACTGTTCTGCGGTAGACACGAGGATATGATGACCCACAGGTGGCGCTGTCTGTTGCTAATGAAAACACATGTCTTTTTTGCTAACACGTTTATAACTGGATACCTTTACAAATGTCGTCTGGATACGATACTTCAACGAAATAACTTCAGATATAAACCTTATTTTATATAAATGTTTGAAGAAAAGCTGGTGTCATGCCTGTAGCATCCAAAAAACGTCCAGACTATTTTGGTAATATCGTAATAACCAGAGCAGTTTTTAAAAGAAAATTCAAGAAAAAATATTGATTAAAATTAAGCAAACAACTCTCATTGAAACATTAAATGAATTTATGCCAAATTCCAAAGTTATCTTCCAAAGTATGATAGGTGCAGACGACAATAGTACAAATATCTCTAGGCATGAATAGGTTAATGCTACTTTCACTGGTAGCATCTCCAGTAGTACCAAAAAGCACCCTATTATTGTAATATCTTAATAACCAAAGCAGTTTTTGAAAGAAACTTCAAGAAGAAATATGTAACAGAATTACACAAACAACTCTCCTTGCAATATTTTGTGAATTTATGCCGAATTCCAAATTTATCTTCCAAAATATCACAAGTCCAGACGACAATGTTACAAATATCTCCAGGCATGAATGGGTTAACCCTTACAATGCTGACGCTACTTTCCGCCAAAGCAGAATGCATTTTTTTTTGAAAACCATTTAAACCCTGTCATGTTGGTATTCATTAAATACATCTCACTGAGTACTCTCAGATGAGTACCAATATGTCAGGGTTTCAATCATTTTCCAGTTTTTTTGCATAAATGTTGTATTGGCCAAATTAGCGACCAGCAGCATAAGGGTTAATGCTGCTTTCACTGGTAGCATCTCCAGTAGTACCAAAAAGCACCCTATTTTGATAATATTTTAATAACCAAGGCAGTTTTTAAAAGAAACTTCATGAAGAAATGTCAAACAGAATTACACAAACAACCCCCCTTGAAATATTTTGTGAATTTATGCCAAATTCAAAAGTTATCTTCCAAAATATCATAAGTCCAGATGACAACGGTACAAATATCTCCAGGCATGAATACAAAACAACAGACTCCTCACAGGGATAATACTAGACCCGGACCACCCGGATGTGACGCAGGAGCTCCAGATTCTCCCCAGATCTCGCGCACAACTCGAGGAAATCTCACGTGACTTCATCTATGCTCTACATATCAAACGTAGCGCATTAGTCAGGGACCAGAAAATCTGATTATTCATGAGAAATCCCTGTCGGAAGTAGATAATTCAAACCAATCATCAAAATCATGTACATATAGATACTCTGATTTACTTTAATTAGAACTCTCAAAAATAATCAAGAGAAAGTTTAATTCTAATGTTATTTTATATGTTCCATACAGCTCCTAGATAGGAGGATACTATCCTAAGAAGAAGAAGAAGAAGAATGGGTTAATCCTGCTTTCACTGGTAGCATCACCCTCACAGTAACTAGGCTGACCCGGTGCAGGATACATCGTGGCATCAGTTAGCAACAGGAACCCAACAAAAACAGAAGTTCTCCTTAGAATAACAAGATCAAGTCTCTGGGACATATCGGATAAACAGCTTTTTTGTCTTGGGAACAAAGGATTATTCCAGCTTGTTATCCATTGTGATCTTGTTGACAGCGGAGCCTCACAGCTGAGAGTAGTTTCCTTTTTTCTAACTCCAAAGAAAAAAGAGCTTTTTCTCCTCCCGAACAGAAGAGCTGAAGAAAAACTCCCTGAGAGTTAAGTTGATTATTGTCATCTTCAAGGCTGTACAATATAGACCACAGAGCCACTTTCTCTACCAGACAACCCTATATTGAATCAGCTGGCGTTAACCCTTTCATTCAAGCTATTCATGCTCAAGAGTGTCTCTAAAAATCTTTTGATGCTTTTGAAAAAACTTTGAAATTCAGCTAGGATTGAAAAAATATTTATACCTTTATATATTCCCATAAATGGCAGTGAATTTTTAGTGAGGACTGATTTTATTCCCACTGTGTGTTCTACATATACCTTTTTTCTACTGTTCAAACCCTCATGTTACTATTGACTTTGTGGTCGTTTTTGCCTTTTATTGCCTGATACAGGCATGATATAACCACCCACTCCTCCAAGTTCCTACCGACACATCATCCCAAAAGGGGGTGGAGAATCAATCTGTTCTTCACCATTCATCCTTCAATAATAATAATAATAATAATAATAATAATAATAACAATAATAATAATGATAACAATGATAATGATAATATAAATGATAATGATAATAATAATAATAATGATAATAATAATAATCATAATAATCATAATAATAATCATAATCATAATGATAATAATAATAATCATAATAATTGCCTTTGACAATATACATAGGGTGTCTTGAAATACACTTTCAAAGAATTCATTTTTCAAAAAAAAGCTACTCTAAAACCCTGCATAGACGGCCTTGGACACTATATTAGGGTGTCTTGGCGCGCATGTTCAAAGAATTCAATTTTCAAAATAAAGCTACTCTATATAGTCGATGGCCTTGGACTCTATATTTGTGAGACACTTTTGTTATTCCGTAATGAGATGTTTAATCAGCAAGGGCTTTTTTCTCGTACAAATAGATGTTTCTCCTGCGAGCGGGGGTGAAAGTTCCAAGTAGAAATCCGTGACCTCCATGGGCAAAAACTGTCCATTAGGTTCTTCACCGCACCCAGGGAACGTGCTCTCCGTAGAAGATAGTATTAAAGATGTTCTCTGCCACCACAGGGGACTACTTGCGGGTAATTTACGCCACTTTTGGTACTAGGCGTCGACCTGGGACTCCTTCGAGTGAATTACTACACCATAGATAAGCTGCAGCCGAGGGACTACTTTTTCTCAAATCAACTCTTCCTGAACGAGAGTGGTGAACTGTCTGCCCTGACTTTCGATGAACTACAATAGGTGTGTGGTGTGTACGAGATCTCAGCGGGGTCCAAATAGACAACTGAGAGCAAGGTTCAGTTATCAACTACCCAGGCAGGACAAGCATGTAAATTTCAGTATTAGGCCTGAAAATGACCTCTCTTCTTGGGTCCTGTTTTGTACTATATTTCATCACAATAACTTGCCTTTTTAACTCATTCATGCCCATAGTTCCAAAAACCCTAACATCTTTTTGACTAAATTTCCCATTGAAAATCCTGACCATTTTGGTGAAATTATTTATCATTGGGCCTGAAAAATGACTTATTTAGCAGGGTCCTGTCTCACGTCAATATTTATCAATTTTTTTTTAAATTAGCCTTTTTTGAAACCCATTCATGCCTAAAGCCCCCCCAAAATCCATAGTTACGTATTTGACTGAATATCCTTTAACACTTACAATGCTGAGGCTACTTTCGTCAAAAGCACAAGAATGCAAAGATTTTTGAAAAACATCGAAACCCTGTCATGTTGGTATTCATTGGATAGCGCTTACTGAGTACTCTCAGATGAGTACCCATGTGCCTGGATTTCAGTCATTTCACAGTTTTTTTGTATCATTATGGATTGGCCAAACTATAGCCACCAGTAGCCTAAGCGTTAAATATCTGAAATCCGAGCTCTCTGACCATATCTCTATAATCCAACAAATTCAACTGAATAACCCTTTTATGTCAGTTGCCCTTTATATGATGGCATCAGTACTTTCAATCTTTTTTCCATTTATATTTACTTCAAATACTACCAGAATATTGTTCTGAATCAAATATATTTTAACACAGTAAACATGCCTTTAGCGGGGATATATGTGAAGCCTTAAAGACCACGCAGATGGAATGTGGGGATTTCTTCTAAGAAAACATACTGAAAACATCAGTTAGTATAAAAGCAAAATAAATATTAACTGGCAGTGTTTTACGATGAATGGATAAACAGGTTGGCTTGACTTGTATATGCAGTCACTGACATCAGCAATCTGTTTCCCTCTTTTAGCTTTATAATCCATCAGGGACTGTTAAACTCATCCACCACTCAGGAAAAACCAAGCAGCGAAAACTGACAAATTACTTTACCACACAAAATAGACCAGGGAAAAATAGTCTTAGCCAGCAGGGCCTCTGGGCATCATTTGTTCACCCAAACCCTCAAAAGTCAGTTAGTCATCCTTCAGTATACCCGTTTTTAGTGAGGAATTTCTAAAAATATCAATTTTCAGGATTGAATGATTGAATATTTTTCACCTCAATATAATTCCCATGGCAATGTATATGGACATTATATGCCTTATTTCATTCAGTAAATTTACATGCTTATGGTTGTAATCCAATGATATTGTGGTCTCCTTTGAAAATAGGGCGCCCCTATTTTTTTACAATTGTCAATTTTGGGCACCCAGTCCCTAAATCCTGGGTAAGACACTGCCTAGGAATAAATACTAATTAGGAACACCCTGGAATATCCTGGAAAGATACCAGGATTTCTTAGTATGCCATAGCTACGTTTGGTAAGAGTTCCCACCATTCAAACAGTATGCACCCGGCCGGGGCATGTGGGAAAGTTGCCAGTGACTAGCCGTTATATGGCAGAAAAAGTGACGAAAAATCGAAATTCTCACCCTCAAACAGTATGCAATAAGCACATGGTCAAAGATAGCCACCAATGGCATCAACAACACAAAGAAAGTTACCACAAATCAATCTACGAAAGTCAATTACATTCTCTAGGTATTTCTTTGACTGCCATAAATACTCTTCTCCCTATAATAAAGATATAAACATCCTCCCAAATGAAATACATTTTTTTCGATAGAATATAGGGCAAATATTGGAGGTAACTACTTATGTGATAATTACCAGTTTTGTGAGTCGAGCAATTAGTAGCCATAATTAGAGGGAATGAAAAATGTCCACCGTTTATTCTTAACATATTATGGTTATTTTAGCAATTATATTCATGATTACTTCAGGAAAAATTGCACTACTTCCTCGAATGCCATGACGCCATGGGAGTAAAGCGGTTATTACAGTTATGATGAATATGGCAGTATCTAGAGGTAGTAATACATCAAATGCGACCACCGCCGAGCAGAGCCATCCCGTGGTGTGACCACCACAAATCCAACATGGCCGACACTGTCGGGCGTCACCGTGGCAACCGTGGGTGGGTGAATGTTCCACAAATTTCAGTCTGATTTATCACAGCGAGAGATTTGACGGACGCGCTCTTCTAATGCAGAGAGCATCCGCACCAGAATACCAAACAATATCTTAACCCTTGTGCGGCGCGTGGCTAATTTGGCTAATACAAAATGATGCAAAAAAACTGAAAAATTACTGTACCCCTAGCTAATGGGTCCTCATCTGAGAGTACTCAGCGAAATCTTTCCAATGAATACCAACATGTCAGGGTTTAGCTGTTTGTCAAAGATTTTCGCATTCTAGTGCTTTGGACGAAAGTCACCTAAGCATTGGAAGGGCTAACCTCTCAGTCCGCCAGCCCAACGCTCTATTATTTATCCTAATGCACTTTTGCCCAGCCAGAACAGATCCCACTTCAATGAATATTTCAATAATCTGCACACATCCCTGATATCTGAACTACTGCGAGGAATCAAACGAGCAAATTCATTGATTTGTCGGCATAAACGTAATCATGATAAATGGTGAATCCGGGTAGAGAGATTTTCGAGCCGTTATTACAGTGTGTCGCCAGCCGAGAATTTAAACTCATGCCGAGGGCGGCGAAAAGCGGAAAAGTAACGCCTATAATTAATTGACAGTTCAAACACAGTAGTTCAGTATTTAATACCTAGGGGGCACCGTGTGATATCGGAGATTAACATACAATAAATCTTATCATTCCTGCCTTTACGACCTGAACGTTTGATAACCTGATTTTCATTTTTTTTTTTGTTTTAACCCTTTCATACCTGGAGTTCTTCTTGTCCCCTATTGTCTAGGCCTGTGAAATCTTTGGAAATAATTTCCATATCAATCAAAGATTAACAAAATGATTGGAGGAGAGTTGTGAGCTGGGTTAATATCAACATTTCTACTTCAAATATCTTCCAAAAAATCCTCTAATCATCAAATTATTATTAGCAAAATAGTCTGGGCGTCTTTAGGCACTAAAGGCAAGAATGGGTGAATTGTTTTTGTTGTAAATAACAATATAATGAAGGTGTTGTTTATAGTTCTTCTAGTTCCACATAGCATGTCATGCTAGAAAAGATCATAAATATTGTCAATTTCTTACTAGAACTTGGCATTTGAATTCCTTATATTCAACAACTCATTAGTGACAAAGTTTGCATGTCATGTTGGAAAAGATCATAAATATTGTCAATTTTTTTTACTAGAATTTGGCATTTGAATTACTTATATTCAACAACTCATAAGTCACAAATTTTGCATGTCATGTTAGAAAAGATCATAAATATTGTCGATTTTTTTACTAGAATTTGGCATTTGAATAACTTATATTCAACAACTCATAAGTCACAAATTTTGCATGTCATGTTAGAAAAGATCATAAATATTGTCAATTTTTTACTAGAATTTGGCATTTGAATTCCTTATATTCGTCAACTCGTTAGTCAGAATTTTGCCTCAACTTTACAGAAAAGGTTATGATAAATGAAGGTCCAATTCCGATTCTACACGAGATAGGCGGAGATCGTCTTCCTCTCCTGGCCAAGCAATCTCACACTTGCGCTGTAGCTCCTGAACCAATGAAGAGTCTAATAGCGAGACCTCGCCTAGGCTGATAAATGGGACGCCTTATCTTTTAATTGAAATAGCCCCGCCACCACTAGAGCATGGAGAGAAGTACTACACCAACTAAATACCAAATGCTCTCTTCATTGGTGCTATGAGCGAAACGTTCAATTTACTCTGTCGAACGAATTTGCCTGCACAATTTAACATTGGACCAAACTGTGCAGTAACTATAACTTAAAAGAAACCTTGAAGGTACCCAAAATGTAGTGCATTGAATGGCATTGTGAGGGAAGTATTCATTTAGCCTAAATCAAGTCTACACAGTTGTAAATAGTGGTGCAAACTGGAGTAACTTGGGGAAACCACCAACTAACCCAAACTATTATCTCAAATGTTCCAGCTTGAATATTTAGATCGATTTCTTTTTGAGTATAGCATATTTTGAAAAAATATAGAAAGAGAAATACCTATCAGAAAAAGCGACCAACATCACTCCTTCAAATATTCTCGTGAATTTATGCTTCACATTTTTTAATCATTTTCAAAAGTAATCAAGGAGAATTTGGGTGTTAAGGGGTTAATTAACCCATTCATGACTGTGAGTATGAAAACTTACCCTAATACACGATCAACTACTACAGCGAGTGTTTTTTTGTTTGTTAATTATTTCTAGTTATTGTAAAAAAAAAAAAGTTCTTATACGAGCAATGTCCATACGTCTTCAAGAGCTGTTGTATTCAAAGAAACCTATCAAATTATGCCTTCAACTAAGTGTAGTAAGAGTGTTGTTTTTGTTTTTAATTCATATTTAAAAAAAATTACATTTCCTATATAAGCTATATATACATACATCTTCAAGAGTGGCTTTCTTCAAAGAAACCTATCAAAACATGCCTTCAACTAAGTACAGTAAACGAGGTAGGGAGAGGAAAAATGGGGTGGCCCTTGTTCATGTTGACGAACATCCAAGGCCGTTCATTAAAACAAGTCCCCCTGACAACAGAATAATGAAGACAGACATTTTGTGGTAATTGGACATACGGTAGCAATCACTAGCAAAACCCAAGAAGACTGACACAGTGTTAAATGGCATACCGAAAATACCAGCGGCAGATCGGTAAAGCGAGCCGGCCACATTCGAAGACCACCTACGCTTGGCTTCCTCCTTCAGTCGTGAAAATCTACAGCTCAGGGGTCTCCGGCGGCGAAATGAAACATTTGGTCTATTTGGCAAATGTATGGCAACACCGTGTCAGCCTTTACTGCCCATCATTCTCGTTTAACCCATTAATGCTGCAGCATTTCCAAAAGGACTGACAGTTTCTGAAATATCTCCTTAAATGAATCATATTTTAGAAAATATTTGAAGTAGAAATGAAACATTTGGGCTATTTGGTAAACTTATGGTAACACCTTGTCAGACTTTACTGCCCATCATTCTCATTTAACCCATTAACGCCTGCAGCATTTCCAAAAGGCCTGACAGTTTCTGAAATATCTCCCTAAATAAATCATACTTTAGAAAATATTATAAGGAGAAATGAAACATTTGGTCTATTTGGTAAACGTATGGCAACACCGTGTCAGACTTTACTGCCCATCATTCCCATTTAACCCATTAACGCCTGCAGCATTTCCAAAAGGCCTGACGTTTTGTGAAATATCTCCCTAAATAAATCATATTTCAGAAAATATTTGAAGGCGAAATGTTCATCAGATCTAAACCGACAACTCTCCTACAATTTGTTTTTCGTAGCATGCTTCATACAAAAGTTATCGTCAAAAGAATCACAGATCCAGACGACACTTGTCAGCCGATACTGGCAGTGATTATCATTTAATGCAGCGCAGGGCTCTCACACTGTTATCTCAGCCTGTCGGGTAACAAGTATGATTGCAGGGACCTGATGCTGTCTGTCAACACTATGCGTTAACGTAAATCGTGTGCGCTACACTTAACACATGTTTGGGCTGTTTACAGGACCCTAAGCTGTCCCATAATTCACACCAGCGGCACCCTCAAACTACCACAACTGCTGAAAGAGGGGCTGGCGCGCTGGAAATGATCTGAACCTTCTGGCCATGCTAACCTAACATAAACTTCTTTATTCTACATGGATATAAACACTAAAAGGCTAAAATATGTAGGAATCAACTCTAAGGATATTATTCCACAAGTGTTTTCTTTTTCCAATAACATACCTTTTATCATTATCATCATTATCATTGTTATCATTCTTCTTATTATTAGTCTCATAATCATCATTATTATTATCTTTATTATTATTGTTATTATCATTATCATTATTATTATTATTATTATTATTATTATTAGTAGTAGTAGTAGTAGTAGTAGTAGTAGTAGTAGTAGTAGTAGTAGTAGTAGTATCATCATTATTATCATCATTATTATTATTATCATTATTACTATTATTGTTATTATTATTATCATTATTACTATTATTATTATCATCATCATTATTGTTATTACAATGATTATGATTATTGTATTACAATAATTATCATTATTCAAAAATAGTTAATCACCATTCAAAATTATGCCAGTAAAAAATAAGTAGGACAGTATAGCTTCTAGGTTAGCCTGAGATAAAATGGCATGGTTGAAAAAGAGTTGGAAATAGCAAGCAGAGTATGGCAGTAGCAGTGAAGCGTTAAGTTGTTTAGCTTTGCAGCACATCCTTCGGATACGCTAGATAGCCATTTTGACAAATATCGCTCTTTTCGACCACACACTCTCTCTCCAACTGAAACCTAGTACTGCAGGAGACCATAGCGCCATGTGACAAGATTGAATAACACATGAGGTAGAAGTGTAGACTTGCTTCAAGTCTGCATCAAATGTTCTAAACCCTTACGCTGCTGATGTCTAATTTGGCCAATACAAAATGATGCAAAAGTCCTGGAAAATTGATCTAAACCCTGGCGCATAGGTACTCATCTGAGAGTAATTAAAGAAAGCTTTCCTATGAATACTAACATGACTTGGTTTAGATGATTTTCATAATTTTTTGCATTCTTGTGCATTGGATGAAAGTATTCTCAATAATCTAACCTGAGTTGATTTCAGTCCAGGCTTAGTTCTGTATAAATCCTGAAGGGGGCGCCACTAATACCAACTCTAATTTCTGATCTTAACTGTGCTGCCATCTACAGTTCAGTAGGGACATCAAACCATCTTAACATATAGATTTACGAGTAGCATTAAACCTACCCAACTCTGACTGAGAACCAGGCTAGGTAACAGTGAGAGGCAAACTGACACTGTTTAGCTAGGTTTACTCCTCTTGCACATGAACTATTGAGTGAAATGAAAAACAAGATTTGATAGAACACAGCTTGAGTAAAGAAATCCATATGGTTTATGCCCTTGAACCACAACGCTAAATGAAAGACAAAAATATATATGACTACCTAATCCTCAAAATTGAAACAATTTCTTTTTGGTGTATTAAGTCTGTTAACACTTATGATAGTCAAAGCAGCCAGACAACCTTGTGGCAGAGGCTTCAAAACATGAGACAAGCCAAACACAACTACCCTAATTAAACTCTGACAGCATGGCCGGTTGAACCTTGCAGAAACTTCCTGTATCAATTTTTTGTATGATTTCTTGATAACGATCACATGCCATCTGCATCAAACTGCACAATTTACTAATTGATCCAGGCCTTTATTATCTCTCTGAAGGCCTACATGGTAGTGCCAATCTGGTGATATTTCTTTAACCACTTGTTGCATGTTCTCCGATACAAATGCTGAGTTCCAGAACTGATTATCTGTGCTCCAGAATTTAGTATCTACCTGATGTTTTACATGATAATGCCACCTGTGATATTTCTTGAACCAATTGTTGCATGTTGTCCTCAAGAACTGATTGTCTGTGATTTAGGATATACTTATATAACCCTGAATATTCAGCCCTTCAATGTAACGGCCACTCTAACATGCCAAGCCAAGTCATATTACTAAAGGGTCACTATTGAAATGGCCACTAGAACATACTTTAGCCAAGACATATTATTATATAGAGTCAATAAAAAATATGTGGAATGGCCAGATGCACTATACGACATATTATTACATATAGTCAATAAAAAATATGTGGAATGGCGAGATGCACTATACGGAAGGATTTTATCTAAACCATCAAGTAGTTCACTACCATAATAACTACATTCTATACAGAAAATATGACAAATAGGTGATTTCCTTAATGCATGTATGCCAACTTTTCAAAGATATATAGTACTCGTATTGTTTTATGATATCAATTATGGAAACACACTTAATATATCATATTCTAATACAAACTTGAGACAGGATTTCCACTGTGATATATTTGGGGATAGAGCAACAGTAACTATTACAATAAGTCGCCATAAGAACAATTAAGGAAGCTTTTTGATCATTTACAAAAAAAATCACCTTTGAATGTTTTGTGAATTCTGGTTTAAGTCATTTATTATTTTCAAAAGTATCATAGATCCAGGCAATAATTTTGAAGAGGAAATCTTATCCCATTTATGCCTAGACATCTTTTTCCATATGTCTGTAGAATCTATAATACCAAAAAAATATTCCATTCAATGAGTTATGTTCAAAGCTATCAGATTGTTAGCCAGTGCCTCCCAGGCCATATTTAAATGTCATCCCTTGTGGATAGATCTAAGATGGCACTGCAGTATACTAGGAGGTCAGTTGGAAATATTCGCAGTAAACCCCCCTGTGTGGCAATTTTGTGAACTAAATGGCATAATAAAGTAAAATTAGAATAGAGCCTTGTGGCTAGGCTAAACCCCCTCATGTGGCAATTGTGTGAACTAAATGGCCAACAGTAGGCCACAAGGCCCTATGTAGTATAGGTTCAGGCATTTAAATATAATAAAGTAAGATTAGAATAGAGCCTTGTAGCTAGGCTATTAGATTGTGTGTGCACCTCTGATGAGAAAGGGTTAACCCTTATGCTGCTGGTGGCTAATTTTTCCGATACAAAAATGATGCAAAAAACCAGAGAAATTACCGAAACCCTGGCAAATGGGTACTCATCTGAGAGTGCTCAGCAAGAACTTTCCAATGAATACCAACATGACAGGGTTAAGATGATTTTCCAAAATATTTGCGTCCTTGTGCTATGGATGAAAATAGCCTCAGCATTTGAAGGGTTAAGTCATAAATCGGTTAACTGAGCATATGAGTTTTGCTGTAAGATTGCATGGAGACTAGTCATGAATTTTATGTGTGCACTATGAATGGGAGAACAGTAAAAGAGGGGAATTGGTTTCCGGACAAATTGCCTTCGATTCACTGGCGTACCCAAGCGCAATATCTACGCTCGCTATGGCGCTTGGATCTTCCACTCTGTCCTTACCGGAGCGTCGTAAATCTACGGCATGGTGCGTGGTAGGAAAGAATCGCTTCGCAGTAAAGAGAAGCGAAGCAGATAATCCAGTGTGAGTTACGTAATCCCGGATCGCGGCTGATGGATCGACCCCGTCTTCCACGGCTTACCTCGCCACATAAAAACATGTGCTCCACCTTGCAGCACGCACTCTCAAGCCAAAGGCCCAGGTGCTGCAGTTTTCTTTCTATTCTCCTCTTCTTCATTGTGGATTATATGGAATTTTGAATTTTCCCACAAAATGGTTGCATAAAATATTGTTGGGGTTTTCTCCTTATTCTCTTCATCTTCTTTGTGGAATTTGGATGTTCCCTGTTGTGGTTTTCTTTCTATTCTATTCTTCTTTGTGGAATATGGAATTTTCCGAGGGCCTGGTTGCATAAAATATTGTTTTATGCAACTCTCTACTCGATTCTCCTTCTATGGGGAATTCTGAATTTAGATTTTCATCTCTTTTTCTGCCATATCTAGACTAAGTTGTGACTAGGCAGCTGTACCTGCATCGTAAATCTATGGTGTTGTGCGTGGTAGGAAAGAATCGCTTCGCAGTAAAGAGAAGCGAAGCAGATAATCCAGTGTGAGTTACGTAATCCCAGATCGCGGCTGATGGATCGACCCCGTCTTCCACGGCTTACCTCGCCACATAAAAACACATGCTCCACCTTGCAGCAGGCACTCTCAAGCCAAAGGCCCAGGTGCTGCAGTTTTCTTTCTATTCTCTTCTTCTTTATTGTGGATTATATGGAATTTTGAATTTTCCCACAAACCGGTTGCATAAAATATTGTTGGGGATTTCTCCTTATTCTCTTCTTCTTCTTTGTGGAATTTGGATTTTCCCACAAACCGGTTGCATAAAATATTGTTGGGGTTTTCTCCCAAAGGCCCGGTTGAATAGAATATTTTTGCGGTTTTCTTTCTATTCTCTTCTTCTTGCATGCCCTCGCAAGCCCAGCGCCCAGTTGCATAAAATATTGGTCAAATTTTCTTTCTATTCTATTCCTCTTCTTTGTGGAATTTTGAATTTTTTCCAGGGGCCGGTTGCATAAAACAGTGTTGCGGTATTCTTTCTATTCTCTTCTTCATCTTCTTTGTGGAATTAGGAATTTTTCCCTGGACCGGTTGCATAAAATAATGTTGCAGTAGCCTCAGCGGTTGAAGGGTTAGAATGTACAGGTTGGCTTCTGACTAGTTTGGACCGAGAAATGTGTCATCTCAATGCTAGTAAGACACATAGAAAATAGCTTGGGAAATAACATGAATTTGCAAAATATTTTAAAGGAGGGCTGCTGATTCATATCTGATTAACATTTCTCCAAATATGCTTTTGCCCAAAAGATATCACCAGAATAGCCAGGACCTTTATAGAGTTCCTGGGGCATAACAGGCATGAATGCGTTAACCCATTCCAATGCATCTATGGTACAAAAACTTTTTGGGGGCACTTCTGGCACCCAGGGATGAGTCCAGAAACTCTAGGTAGGGGGTTTTGTTCTGTATGAGGGGGTCCATTTTAACAAAGAGGTACATTTACTTTATTTTTCAGTTCAAACATGAAAGCAAAATGACTATCCTTAGCAAGAAGATGAACATTTTATTTGTAAAATGGGGGTCTTTGAGCCCTCCAACTCCCTCTGTATCCCCAACTGGGCACTGGATGTAAAGGGTTATTAACCCTTCCAATGCTGTCAAACTACTATCTTCCAAGGATGCAAAGATTTTGGAAAAAAACAAACCCATCTAAACCCTGTCATGTTGGTATTCATTACATAACCATCGCTGAGTACTCTCATGGAACTCAGATGGGTACCCATGTGCCAGAGTTTCAGTCATTTTTCAGTTTTTTTTGCATCATTTTGTATAATTGGCCAAATTAGCCACCAGTAGCATATTTTTTAGGGTTGACTGTCTGTCTCCACTGTTTTTCTGTGAAGACTGAGCTGGCAGGTTTATTCACCTATCTTAGTTATTCACTGTGCTCAAGCACCGTTAGCCAAATCATAGCCCATCAGTATAAATATTGCATTCCCTCCAGGTTTCTTCGCCCCCTCCTCCGTCCAGTCTCTTGGAGAATGAATGGAGGCACAGGAGAAAACCATCATTTAAACTGGGATTGAAGAGCAAGGGCGCAAAGAGTAATTTGCATTCTTGTAATATTATCATGGGGCTATTACCTTGCTTTAGCATGGAACCACCTGTAACAGTCCTCTTGCTAGACATTACCCCTTGAATGCTAAGGCTACTTTCGTCCAAAGAACAAGGATGGAAAGATTTTTGAAAAACAACTGAACCCTGACATGTTGGTATTCATTGGACAGCTCTCGCCGAGCACTCTTAGATGAGTACCCATATGCCAGGGTTTCAGTCATTTTTCAGCAATTTTGCGTCATTTTGTATCTGCAAAATAAGCCACCACCAGCAGAAGTATTAACCCTTTCATGTCTGGGTATTTCCCAATGCAGAAAAATGTGTCCAATCCTAAGAAATACATTTCTAAATGGGGATCGTCAAAGTCATTTCAGCATTGACATACTACAGTAACCATTCTAAAGAAAGAGCTGTCTCTTAGATCTTGATCAGCCCTCCTGCAAATACATATACACACAGCCCTCTCAACATACCAACTATCCAGCCGTATAATATACTATCCATACAGACTCCATCACATCCATCACCATCCATTTAGAATGTGGACTTAGTTCTGGGGAATTTGTGTCATTCTTTATTTTGGGGAATCCAAGCCAGTGACCAGAAGTCCACATGTAGGTGTGTGTATATATAGCGTAGTGGCTGTGCTCAGACAGACAGACAGGACCTCCTAGATTAGCTTCAGAGACAGGGCCAGGCGACTGACACGTGCCAAATATAACATCAATCAGTGCAACTAGGCTGCCGCTAAATGCATATAATTCATCAACTCCATCATCTTCATCATCATCACCATCTTCATCTTCATCATCATCATCATCATCATCACCATCATCACCATCATCATCATCACCATCATCATCATCATCATTGTCACCATCATCATCATCACCATCACCATCATCATCATCATCATCATCACCATCATCATCATCACCATCATCATCATCATCACCATCATCACCATCATCATCATCATCATCATCATCATCATCATCATCACCATCATCATCATCACCATCATCATCATCATCATCACCATCATCATCATCATCATCAACCCTTCATCAAATCCCATTTCCCAATGTGACAGATCATAAATGAAAGTATTTCGTTTTATGTTGGGTAAAAAATAACTCAATGAATATTCTCCTAAAAGATATTTCTAACTTTTCAAACGCTATTAATTCCATAGAGTGAAACAAAATGTTGTAGCCCAGAGAAGATCTCTTATTCTAATACATTGCAGGTGATTGACCAATAATCTGATACTAGGTTGCAGATCCCAGAAAAAGAATTATACCATTCCCTAAACAAAGTTTTATTGGATGGATGGACTTCCAATCAAAGCTCTGATTTATAATATTTGCATATCATTTGCATATCATACCAAGAGCATTCGCATATCATATCAAGAAGGATCACTGTGCTCTCTCTGGTACCAGAACTCCCTATCTCTCAGTGTGTCTTGTTTTTGTTGTGGGGTGAATTTCATTGAGTACACATGCATCAGTGGCAGATGTTGTTTTACCAAACTAAAACCTCCATGCCTTAACCCTTTCAAGCCTGGATATCTCCTTGATAATTTTGATCAGGAACTACGAAACCTAAGAAAATAAGTATAACTCTGGAATAAATCATGAATTCACAAAATACTTAAAGGGAATTGGTGAGTAGGGTTTTGATGAATATTTCTCCCTAAAATGTGTTCTAAAAATGCTTCGGTTGCAGAGATACTTCCAAATTAGTCAAGCCATTTTTGCCAGCTTCTGGAATAAAGAAGTCAACCTATTCATGCCTGACTAGCAACCAAATCGAGCACGTTTTTGCCTGTTATCTTCCCAACAAAAGCATAATTAGAATACTATTTAAAGGGTAAATGTTACTCAGATGAAGAACTCAAAACCACAATTCTCCTTCTAATACTTTGTGAATTTATGGATGATTCTTAAGTTATTTTCATAAGTACCATAGGTCCAGAAGACACTAGTCTAGAATATCTCCAAGCATGGATGGGTTAACCTTTCAAATGCTGAGGCAACTTTCGTCCAAAGTACAAGGATGCAAAGATTTTCGCTAATCGTCTAAACCCTGTCATGTTGGTATTCATTGGATAGCTCTCGCTGAGCACTCTCAGATGAGTACCCATATGCCATGGTTTCAGTCATTTTCCAGGTTTTTTGCATCATTTCGTATTGGCCGAATTAGCCACCAGCAGCAAAAGGGTTAAGGTCAAACAACACGTAACAGCCATCTGAAGATGGCTTACTGCTGTACTATCGGCGCCCCAAAGACAAACAAAACATGAAACGAGACGCGCCTGTCAAAATGTCAGTTTCAGCTGCTGCAGGGGACACAAGCGTCCTGACAGATACCGCAATGTCGTCAACGTGACCCAGTTCTTCTAACACCTTTTACTCCTACTCAGTCATCCATGTAGCGCCAAAAAATCTACTGCCTATTCTGGTGATACCTTCATGACTGGAGCATTCTTGGGAAAATATATGACAGAGATATGTTGATCAGAACATAATCCACGAATCTCGTTCAAATATTTTGTAAATTTAAGTTTATTTCGAAAAAGATATTTCTGAGTACTCTCAGATGAGTACGGCCATGTGCCAGGGTTTCTATCATTTTTCAGATTTTTTGCCTGAATTTTGTATTGGCTAAATTAGCCACCAGAGGCATAATTGTCAATGCCTCTTTCATATACTTCAAATTACACTGATGTAAGGTCTTCAGGGTCAAATGATTTACCACACTCCTATTTCTCATACCAGCAGAGGAGAGGTGAGCACATTTATATAAACCCATTCATGCCTGGAGACCTGTCCTTCGACAAGTGTCGTCTCGACCTATGACGATTTTAAAATAACATAAAGATTAATCGGAGATTCACAAAATATAGGCAGGAGATTTGTAGCCTGGTTGCTGAACGGCAATCCTCCTTCAAATATTTTTTTCAAAATAAGCTTGGTTTCACAAAATAATTATAAAAATAGTCAGGGCATATTTGGGCACTACAGGCATGAATGGGTTGTAGAGAGATAAGATTATTAAGGTGAATCAGAAAAGTGGGCTAGTGTGCATTAACAATATACAAGATGAAAAAAATGCAAAATCTAATCAAATGACTTCATATGCTTCCTGAAAAACACACATTTGAATATGTTCTTTGTTTTTTGTAGAGAACCATATAGAACATGCTACTTAAACAGAGAATGGAATGTTAGATAGAAATATTAGAGAAAGAATATTAGAGATAGATATGTGAGTAGAAGGGAAGACTGAAAAAAATAGTCACTTTTCTGCCAGATACTCTGAGGCCAAATTCTAACCAGTCAGTCCTTATTGGTAGAGAATATCAAAGTGCCCAGTGAAAAACACCTCCTAACACCAAGTCACTGGGACTTCTCACATGCCCCTTGCTGTATTAAACCCCAGATATTGGGGAAAGAAAAGCAGCAGTTAATGGCAATGGTGTAGACCACTTGGCTGTCAAAGCAGGCCCACAATCAGTGCAATCAGTCAAGGGAGACATTTGGGCCATTAATGGAAATAGTAATTCCTTCCTTCTTGACATTCAGAGAAGTTAAGAAAAGAGACTTCACAAAAGAGCATTGCAGATGGCCATTCATAAGAAGGCTGTATGTCTGTAAGTTATGGCTAGAAAACATGTGTCAGTCATTAAGAATATATCTTGTGGCATTTTGTAGGTATATGAGAAAGGTAATAAATGTGTTTTTAATTTTTTGTTATCTTTTTCCAAGGAACCGCATCTTGCCCGAAGCTCCAAAAGTCTGTGAGTTATGGGAGGTGAACAGATGTCAATCATTCAGGATATCTTGCAGCACTTTAAAAATATTTAAGGAAAGAAATGAATGTTTCTCTTTGCACAAATAGTTCTTGAGCATCAAATATGTCTATGTCTAGTCTTGAGAAATGAACCTTGGAATACCAAGGAATTCTCCTAGGAAAATCCAGGAATTTGAAAATATTTAAAGAAAGAAATGAATGTTTTTCATTTCGTTTTTAAGAAAACAAAGAATCACCTTGAGCATTAAATATATCTACGCCGACCCTTGAGAAATTCCAAGAGTTTGAAAATATTTAAGGACAGAAATGAATGTTTTTGTCATTATTTTTCATAAGAACACAATTTCAGAATTTCAGCTAAAGCAATAAAATGTCTAAATCTACCCTGGAAAAATAAACCTGGGAATACTAAGAAATCCCAAGGATAATCCTAGGAAATCAAAAGAAATTTCCCAAGAAGTCATAGCCATATGGTAAGGGTAGAGATAGTGTTGAAGATACCAGTGGTCGAGTCAGACCAATCTGGCACCACCGCAGATGAGAGATGTCAAGTTGAAAAGATGAATGAAAATAAGGTGAGTGATTAGTCATTACTCTAGATTATCCTTATGCTGGTGGTGGCTAATTTTGACAATGCAAAATGATGCAAAAAACCTGAAAAATGACCGAAACCCTGGCATATGGGTACTCATATGAGAGTACTCAGTGAGAGCTATCCAATGAATACCATCACGACAGGGTGTAGATGATTTTCATAAATCTTTGCATTATTGTGCTTTGAACAAAAATAGCTTAACCCTTCCAATGCTGAGGCTACTTTTGTCGAAAGCACTGAAGAATGCAAGGATTTTTGTAAATCATCTAAACTTTGTCATGTTGGTATTCAATGGATAGCTCACACTGAGTACTCTCAGATGAGTACCCATATGCCACGGTTCCAGTCATTTCTCAGTTTTTTGCGTCATTTTGTATTGGCCGAATAGGTCACCAGTAGCATAAGGGTTAAGCATTGGAAAGGATGAGATAAGTAGGTTGTGAGATAAGATAAGTGTGCGGAATGTAGGAATGCAGAAGAGGAGAGAAGGAGAAGAGAATAACTCACCTTCCTGCGGTAACCACTCTGAATGAATGCCCACTGAGCAGGAGTATGCATAAACTACAGAGTGAGAGAAGAAAGAAGAGAAGAGATCAGTACACAGAACGTAGAAGACAGAAAAGTAGGTATATCATTATTATACACGTTTTGTCATTGAAGAGAGAGAGAGAGAGAGAGAGAGAGAGAGAGAGAGAGAGAGAGAGAGAGAGAGAGAGAGAGAGAGAGAGAGAGAGAGAGAGAGAGAGAGATGGAGAAAGGGAGAGAAAGAGAGAGAGAGAGGAGAGAGAAAGGGAGAGAGAGAGGGAGAGAAAGAGGGAAAGAGGAAGAAAGAGAGAGAGAGAGAGAGAGAGAGAGAGAGAGAGAGAGAGAGAGAGAGAGAGAGAGAGAGAGAGAGAGAGATAGAGAGAGAGAGAGAGAGAGAGAGATAATGTCAGTATATAGGAAATAAGAGGGTCGATCAGTTGACATATGGTATGTATGTATGTGTGTATGTGTGTGTGTGTTTGTGTTGGGGGGGGGGGGGAGAGGATCAACATTCATGAGACAGAAGAAAGAGGGTGTTAAAAGATAAGAGTAAAAGATTCAGAGAGAGCAAAACCAGGAAGAGGAACTGCGGAAACAAGACACAGATTATCTCCTACACTTAATCTGCACAATTACATTAGAACACCACAATCCCATTATCTCCACCGCTATAAAATACCTTTTACCGATAGTGCCGCATGAGGGGTGCAAGAATCCTGTAATATCTAATGTCTCATACAATACGCCCCGAATCTAAATGGAATTTTGATGTCATGCGGGCAGGCTCAACATCTCATGGGTTTTCACAGATGGTCGGACTGACTTCTCTTGTAGCGGAAGTCAAATAAAAAGAGTGGTCTTGTTCTGGTTGCAAAATGACTCATAACACAACATGATCCGTTATTGCTGACGTGTTAAACACAAATGTGAAAATGTCAAAAGCTACTGTATTAGTTAATACATTAACAGGATACAGATAACAGAATATGATATTATAGATAGGATTATATAGATAGAATGAATATGGTTATTGGAATAAAACCATATACATGAAAAGATCACGATTGAGAAGGTTAAAGCAAAAACAAATGATAGCAAAAACCTAATAACATTGAAATTACCAAGAGAAATAAGTCAAGAAAACATAGAAATAAATTGAAGCTCAAAGATAAAAATTATTAAGGGAAATTCAAATTCAAGGATTTGCATGAAAATTCAGCATGCTAGTGTCGACAGAAAATAAAGAGAATAAAAAACGTTTACTTCCCATTATATCACAATGAGAAACGCTTTTTGTGATGATTAGATCTATTAGGTTTGATATGCTATGGGAATCATTTTCACAGGAAGCAATCATACATTACTACCTTTAGGATGGGAGTATGAGATAGATTTCCTGATGTAGCACTACATAAAAAGAGCTAGCTGATCATGTAGATAATGTGTTGATACCAAAAATAGTTCCTGCCGGCCAGGATTGAAATTGGTGCCAGGCTAGGTAAATTATAATGAACCCAAAAAATATGCACTTCAAATGACCCGATCCCACCCTACATAGGAAGCAAGTGAAGCACATACTTTCTTTTCAGTAGTCAACAGGATTTCCAGACATCATTAAATTCCGACTGAATTCTCTTAGTATCGAATTCATGAAGAAGGAGGAGGAAAAAGTAGAATTTAGAGTAGATGATGTGGATAAGGAGGAAAAGAGGATGAATAAGAAGATGAGGACAAGTGCAACAATTGTGTTAGTAGAGTGGTGCCATGAGTAGGGAGGATGTAATAGAAGAGGAAAAGAATGAAGAGGAGGAAAAACAGCAAAGAGGAGGAAGAGGAGAAAGAAGATGGAGAGAGAGGAGGAAGAAGAGGTAAGAGGAGGAGAAAGAAGAGCAAAGAGAAGAGGAGAAAGATGGAGGAAGAGGAGGAAGAAGAGGTAAAAGACGAGGAAGAGAAAGAAGAGGAGCAGAAAGAAGATAAAGAAGAGAAAGAGGAGGAAGAGGAGAAAGAAGATGGAGGAAGAGGAGAAAGATGGAGGAAGAGAAGGAAGAAGAGGTATAGGACGAGGAAGAGAAAGAAGAGGAGCAGAAAGAAGAGAAAGAAGAGGAAGAGGAGAAAGAAGATGGAGGAAGAGGAGGAAGAGGAAGAGGAGGAGCAGAAAGAAGAGAAAGAAGATAAGGAAAAGAAAGAGGAGAACGAGGCATATGAGGAGGATATGGAGGAAGAGGAGTGGGGTAATAAGTGCAATGATTATGTTAGTAGCAGAAAGAGCAGTCCCTTGAAACCCCTAGAATCCCCTTATAAGCTGTGATATGGTGCTGTGAAAGCATAAGAAGAGGAGGAGAAGGAAAAGAAGTATGAGGATAAGGAGGAAGAAGAGTAGCAGGACAAGTGCAATGATTGTGTTATAAGCTTGAAGAGTGCTGCCGTAAAAGCCCCTAGGTTCCACTCTAAGCTGTGAAATGGCACTGTGAAAGTGTGAGGAGGAGAGGGAGAAGGATAAGAAAGAGGAGGAGGAAGAGGAGGAAGAGGAAGTAGAAGAGTAGGGGGACAAGTGCAATGATCGCATTATGGGCTTGAAGAGTGCTGCAGTAAAAGCCCCTAGGTTCCACTCTAAGCTGTGATGTGGTGCCGTGTAAGTGTGAGGAGGAGGAGGAAGAAGAGGAGGAGGAGGAAGAGGAGGAAGAGGAAGTAGAGTAGTAGGGGGACAAGTGCAATGATCGCATTATGGGCTTGAAGAGAGCTGCCGTAAAAGCCCCTAGGTTCCTCTCTTAAGCTGTGATGTGGTGCCGTGTAAGTGTGAGTTCCATTAGGCCGGGACTGCTGGAGATGCCAGAGTTGCCTGATGGCCACATAATTGATCAATCTCGCACCTCTCAGCCGCTCAACTCTTTCTATATCATTAAGCACTACACGATTGTTATCTTTGCGGAGGTGTAGCCCAATGGACTGCCTACGGACGCTCTTCACATATTCAGGGTTTGTCCCATCTTAGATGAATAAAACAAGTGGATGTGAAACAAGCTGATCTACCTAAACAACCAGGCTGCGGCGAATGCCTACAGACGCTCTTCACATATTCAGGGTTGTCCCATCTTAGATGAATAAACAAGTGGATATGAAACGAGCTGATCTACCTAAACAACCAGGCTACGGCTAATGCCTTCAGACGCTCTTCACATATTCAGGGGTTGTCCCATCTTAGATGAAAAAAAAAAAAGTGGATATGAAACGAACTGTTCTACCTAAACAACCAGGCTGCGGCTAATAGCCCAGAAGTTGTGTTTTGTGCATGTTGGTGCATAGCTTTCTCTGTAATGTAAATGATACGAGAGTCCTCATTGATTTTTGTCTCCTAGTGATGTCACACTGAGGCCAGATATGTGAACCCTGGGATAGCCAGGTCTTCACTATAGCACATATAGTAATTGGTCTCTCACTACAAATCCATTCTTTTATACATCTAAGGTCCCATGCACTCAGTAACACTTATACTGCTGGTGGCCAATTTGGCCAATATAAAATGATGCAAAAACCCTGAAAAATTATTGAAACCCTGGCATAAGGGTACTCATCTAACAGTACTCAGTGAGGGCTATCTGAATAATACCAACATGACAGGGTTGCGATGTTTTTTTTTAAATTGTTGTGTCCTTGTGATTTGGACGAAAGTAGCCTCAGCATTGGAAGGCTGACTTCAACCGTTCAGCCAGATAATCACGAAAATTGAGTTTGTAAAGCAATAAGTGCATGTTTCTACGCATATCAAGTTTGAAAAGCAATTAGAGCTTGTTCTAGAAATAGCAAGTTTGAAAAGTGATTAGCGTGTGTTCTGAATGATTGCGCAAAGCATGACCCCTTGAGGATAGCAGCCTGCAAAAAGCTAATGGGACTTAAGGGAATTTCCTTCAAACATGATACAAGAGACTTGTAAGCAGAGAGCTGAGAACCGAGTTCTCTAGACTGTATATGTTATAGCCAACAAAGAAAAAATACAATAATAATAATAATAATAATAATAATAATAATAATAATAATAATAATAATAATAATAATAATATTAATAATAATAATAATAATAATAATAATAATAATAATAATAATAATAATAATAGTAATAATAATCTTTATTGAAAGAGGGTAACTCAGTTCAATGGTAAGGATCTTCCCTGATCTTCCTGATGTTTCTAATCAATATTTCTCCTTCAAATATTTTCTGAAAATAGCTTTTGTTGGAGAGATATCACCAGAATTGTCAGGCAGTTTGGCATGAATGAGATAAAGAAAGTACATGTACTTCCATTCTAAGTATGTTATGATTCAAAAACATGCCAGCCATGCAGGCCATGTATACTAAAATATCATATGAATAATCATATTAATAATAAAATCCCTCCCCGATATCACAGACTCATTCCTGACAACCTAAAGTCTGTTATAGCATAAAGATAAACATGTGATGCAATAATGTAGTTGATTAGATTGGCATTTAAATTATTCATAGACAGCTTGTTCGTTTACAGCTCAACCCATTAATGCAGCAACTTAAATCTAGTGTTGCCTAAATCCATCAATACCTTTGACGGTGACATAGAAAGGATTCATGCATGATGGATATGAAAAAATACTTAACCCTTCTAATGCTGAGGCTACTTTCATCCAAAGCACAAGGACACAATTTTTGGAAAACCATCTAAACCCTGCAATGTTGGTATTCATTGGATAACTCTTACTAAGTACTCTCAGATGGGTACCCATGTGCCAAGGTTTCAGTATATTTCTCAGGTTTTTTGCATCATTTTGTATTAGCTAAATCAGCTATCATCAGTTTAAGGGTTTGAACCCATCCAACGTTCAGGCTACTTACAATTCAAGTACACACAAAAATGAAAATCATCTAAATCCTGTCATGCTGATATTAATTGGAAAGCTCCCGTTGAGTACTGTCATATTCATACTCATGAGTACCCATGTGCCAGGGTTTCTGTCAATTTTCAGCTTTACTCACAATATAATAATTGTGTATTGGCCAAATTAGCCGCCAGCAGATTAAGGGTTAAAATAGAATTCTTGGATGGAATCTGATCAGCATTTCTTATCAAGAAGATATTCCCAAAATAGCGAGGCCTACTTGAGGCACAATATGCATGCGTGGGTTAACCTAATCATGCTTAGAGTTCTCATTAGCAAAAGTCATCTGGACTTAAGATACTTTTGAAAATAACTTTCGAATAAATGATAAATTCACAAAATATTTGAAGGAGAGTTGTGGGTTGGATTTTAGTCAATATTTCTCCTTCAAATATTTTCTGAAAATTCCATTCGTTAGAGAGATATCAGCAAAATAGTCAGCCGAATGGCTCAAAAACGACTTAAGAATTTACCATAAATTTGCAAAATACTTGAGGGTGAGTTGTGGGTTAACTTCTAACACACAATTCTTCTTCAGATGGTTTGTAAAACATGCCTCAATTAGAAAGATATTACCAAAATAGAAGGGACCTACAGGCTACCGGCATGAATAATTTAAGAACAAGACATGTACTGACTGACCCCTCCTGTAAGCCCAGCTTCCTGTCTGAGAGTATGCATCCTGTACATGTAAAGACCTTGTCCCTCAAGGGGAGTTCCGCATATAAAGCTACTTAACCTATCATGCTTGAGAGTTCTGTGGAAATTGTCGTCTGGACTATGGAATTTTGATTTTTTCTCACTTTTTCTGCCATATTGCAGCTAAATCATGACTAGCCAGTTGTAACTTGTGAAGGAAACCGGAGTACCCGGTGAAAACCACCGCCTAACCCCAAGTCACTGGCAACTTTCTCACATGCCCCGTTCGGGATTTGAACCCTGTCATCTGGATCTATGATACTTTTGACATTAATTTGCAAGTCTTTTGGCTGCTGCAAGCAATAATGGGTTACATACTGAGGAAACCTTATATTGACTTAAAAAGGCTAGCAGCCTACAAAGGTCTAGATGTTTTGATATCTTTCTTACAAAGAATTTCTTTAAAGAAAAATGTTGTTCTAAACAGCCTAAAACTCTTCAACAGATATTTTGCCAATTACTCATCTAATAAAAAGTTAATTCAAAAAGTATAAACTATCCAGACGACTAACACTTTTCAAACTGAACTCTAGGAAAATGGGTTCAGCAAGCACAGACAATATGAAGATGGATCTATTTATATCCCAAAAGATTGCGAGTTGATTTTTTCTTTTCAACTGCTACAACTACTCATTTAGCCCAGAACAACAACTCGCCCTTGATTTCTCCTCAAACTTCCTCTGAGATTAAGGAAGCTACGTTATACATGAGCGTGGAAATTGTTTTCAGCCATCACATTTACTACAGAGCTTCTTTCCTTCCCGCCTTGATGACATCACTGTCTCTACCACAGAGTTGTCAATTTCACAATTTGGAAAATGCAATCTGTCAATTTCAGAATTTGGAAAATGAAATCTGTCAATTTTGGAATTTGGAAAATGCAATATGAGTCCTGATAAGCAATCTATTAATTGTGGATGAAACCAAAGCACCCAGGGGAAACTAACAACTAACCTCAAGTCAAATCTTTGAGCAAGGTTTAGATTGGGCAAGCAGTCAGTGTACACTGAACTAGACCACTTGGCCATTGAGTAGTCCCCTTCATATAAAAGCCAAGGTAATTTTCTTCATAAAGGTTGCATGGGTAGACTGACCAATATACATATCTTATAATGTTATACTATATATATAAATATATATATATAAATATATATATATATATATATATATATATATATATATATATATATATATATATATATATCAGTAACTTGCCTTAACTTGCCTCAAGTGACTGTTGAGTGTCTCAAACGGTTAGGTTTTCCTGTTGACCTGGCCATAACTTAAGACTTGCTGCAAGTCTGTGCTAAATACCCGTTTTCATGATCTACCCAAATTAATTAACTCATATGTACTCTATCCTGTTCCTTTTTTACACTGTAGGTAGAGCCACATACTGCAATAATAATATAGTTATATTCTAACATGTACGACACTCCTTTTTCTGCATCCACTTATATGTCAAGCCATGTTTAGTACACTAGTATTATTTGTTGTGATTAAACCTAATGAACTCTGTCTGAGAACCAGACTAGGCCGTAACTAGCCAAGACCATGGTATTTGCATCTGTCGCCCTAAGGAACCCGTACCCGCCACCCTGGACTCTGTAACCCAGCTGTCAGCTGCTGGGTACAGACATACCATTATGGGATGTACTCTCAGGCCTGCTTCTTCACCTACTGGTAAACAGTCCACAGACAACCACACTACACTGTGCAGTGCAGGGACTGGCTGGGGCTTTTCCGGTTCAGACCAAGCTGGGTTTCCTTAATTAGGAAATCCAGGGTCAAAAGTGGGAATCCACTACCAAAAAAAACGTTGTTGGTGTGTACAGACTATTTCTACTAAATGAATAGTGTGAATATTAACATTTTTCTATTGTTATGTAATGTTCATATCTTGTTATGTAATGTTAGAATCTATTTGTGAAGAAAATTGCTTCAATTTTGTTCCAACTGTGAGTACTCATTTCAGAATGCCACAACTGGTCAATTTATAACTATAGGAAAAAAGTTAATTAGGGACAGGAAAAATACTGTCACTTTAGAGGGCTGGCCAACTTTGAGGGGTTTGGTTGTATTAGAACACTAAGATTAAATGACTAGAACACTGACTACTATGTCACTGAGTCACACACCATTGACAGGCCAAATATGGTCACTTTAGAGGGGTGGTCAACTGTGAGGGGTTTGGCTGTACAAGAATACTATTAGTATTAGATAAGATCAAAGGTTTATCATACTACTATGATAAACCTTTGATAAGATGACTAGAACACTTAACTGTGTCACTGGGTCACACGGCTTGTGAAAGGCCAAATATGGTCACTTTAGAAGGGTGGTCAACTTTAAGGGGTTTCGGCTGTACTAGAATACTATTAGTATTAGATAAGATGACTGGAACACTTAACTGTGTCACTGGGTCACACATCTAGTGAAGCCAGCCAGACTGCTGTGACAAGCAGAACACTTACCAGGACATCTCTGTGCACCCCCCCCCCCCTGCAGAGAAGCCAGCTGTCTCTGCACATAAACCACTTATACCTTAAGAGCAGCGCACCAGGTGCTCTGCTTTAAATGCATACACTTAAAGACTCCAGATGCAAGAGAAATATAGGGGACTGGAAATTCAATTTACGTCCTGGGGTACATTTTTTCAACTTAAAATAAAACTATTATAATTTGGTAGACTTCAAAGTCACAGGAAATGAGTGTGTCTGTGTGCTCACATTGACTGTTTGTATGCACATGTGTTTTTGCAAGCATGTGTGTATGTGTGTGCATGTGTCAGGGTGCTAATGCATGTGTTTGTATAGGTGTGAGTGAATGAGAGCTTTTTCATTTGCAAAGGCACAATTATAAGTAACTTCAACATGCCACACATTTGTATAGCGACAATGTCAACCCGCTTATGAGAATCTAGCAGACTCTAAGGCAAAAAAAAAAGAAGTTGTTTGTTTCCTGTAACCCTACCCTAACAAGTTTTTATTCAAAAAAATTCCTACCCTAAAGTTTTTTCCGCCCTCCCAACTCCAAATCAACGTAAAACATGCTTAAAACACATATTTTGACCCATATTTTGACCCATATTTTTTTACCGACCAACCTACCTTATTTATTTTCGGACTGTTACTGGAAACAAACATTTTTTTTCTATTCCTAAGTAAGCTAGGATTCAGTTAGTTACAGGGCTAGCAGTCAGACTGGTGACAAAGAGGCGAGAGCAAGCCTCGTCTACCACGCCGAAACCGTCGCTGTCGCCGTCGCAGTCCAGCTCAGCTGTCTTCCGACTTAACTAATACCTGCATGTTGCTTCATGCTTCCAAACGGGGAGGCTCGCTGTGAGAAATTGTGAAGTTTTGGGCAAGACTGACCTTTAAGGAGAGCCCAGAGTCATCAATCATGCAGAAGACAGTCTGAGAGGAAACTGCTACTATTGCTACGCAGGCAGGCAGACAACTGTTAGCCTGGTTCTCAAGCTGACTAAGGTTTAATGCTATGCCGCCATCACTACTGGGTAGGTGTGATGTCTCTCTCAAACTATAGATGGCAGCACAGTGGAGAAGACAGTCTGTGAGGAAACTGCTACTACTGCTGCTATAGCCTGGTTCTCAGGCTGACTTAGATTTAACCCATTAGCACTTTTAAAGCGTTTCTCCAGAAATTGTCATCTGGAACAATGATAGTTTTGACAATAACTTATAAATTGGGAATTATTTTACAAAATATTTGAAGGAGAGTTGTTGGTAATGTTCTGATCAATATTTCTCCTTCGAATATTTTGCCAATTGTGCTAACACCTGAAAGATTTCTTCAAAATTGTTAGTCTGGTTTTGGCCGCTGTGAGCATTAATGGGTTAACCCATTAGCACTTTTAAAGCGTTTCTCCAGAAATTGTCATCTGGAACAATGATAGTTTTGACAATAACTTATAAATTGGGAATTATTTTACAAAATATTTGAAGGAGAGTTGTTGGTAATGTTCTGATCAATATTTCTCCTTCGAATATTTTGCCAATTGTGCTAACACCTGAAAGATTTCTTCAAAATTGTTAGTCTGGTTTTGGCCGCTGTGAGCATTAATGGGTTAACCCATTAGCACTTTTAAAGCATTTCTCCAGAAATTGTCATCTGGAACAATGATAATCTTGACAATAACTTTGAAATTGAGAATGGTGTTTACCTAATACTTGAAGAAGTGTTATAAGTAATGTTCTGATTGACATGCCTCCATCAAATATTTTCCCAACTTCGTTTTTGCTCGCAAAATATCATCAAAATTGTCAGGCTTCTTTTGAACACTTTGAGCATTAATGGGTTAATGTTATGCCACCACCATAAGTGGATAAACGTTTATCCACTTTTGACCACTACTACTGGGTAGGTGTGATGTCTCTCTCAACCTATAGGTGGCAGCACAGTTTTCAGAAGCTGCAGTTTGAAAGTGGGTTCCATGCTACAGCTCAAGTGTGTCCCCCTTGAGGATTTTTTCAGAACTAAACCTGGAGTGAAATCAACTCATGTTAGATCAGTGAAGAAGCCAGATCACACAGACTTGTAGCAAGTCTACTACTGCTACGGAGGCAGGCAGGCAGGCAACAGTCAGGGCAGAGGACTGGCACTGGTAGATGCATCAATCTCTTACGCATTCTAAACCATTAATATCACGACCCCATGCGAGCAGTGACAAGCGTGCTCTTTCTATCTTCTTCGGTGTCCATCTTGATTTCCTTATTGCTACTATATACACCTAGTGGAATTTCGTTTTTCGACACTATTTCCAATTTTGATTTCCGTATTGGTACTACATGCACCAAGTGGAATTTCATTTTTCGCCACTTTTTTCCATCTTGATTTCCTTATTGGTACTACATACATCAAGTGGAATTTGGTTTTTACGTCAAATTTTCCCATCTTGATTTCCTTGAATTTTGTTTTTTGTGACTTTTTCTGCCATATTGCAGCTAAGTTGTGACTAGCCTGTTGTAATTGGTGGAGGAAACCAACGTACCCGTCGAAAACCACAACCTACCCCAAAATCACTGGCAACTACATACACCAAGTGATGTAGACTATGGAATAAATCTAAAAAGCTTTTCTATGTCCTGATCCTAGTCTTAGCCAGAAGGGCATCTGGGCATCATTTCAACACAGACACCCTCAAAGATCTAGCCAACAGTCTGCATAAAATTTGCTTAGCCTAAAATGAAGTAGCAGACTTCTTGGTCAGCAGAGGACTGGCGCTGGTAGATACATCAATCTACTACGCATTCCAAACCATTAATATCATGGCCCCATGCAAGCAGTGACAAGCGTGCTCTTTCTATCTTCTCTAGTGCCCATCTCAATTTCCTTGTCGCTACTGTAAATTCTCAGTAATTTGGGACACTTTTTGATAATTACAATTTTTATGGTTTAATGGTGCTTTCGGGAAATACTGATGAAGCATAATTTAGCTGTATCAGGGAGATTTACAACTTAATATCCTTGTGGATACCGTAAATTCTCTGTAATTTGGGACACTGTTTAAATAATTATAATTTTCATGGTTTGAGGTTGTTTTCGGGAAATACTGACGAAGCACAATTTTGTCCTATCAGGGAGATTTACAGCATGGTCCTTATCTCTTGAAATGGCGATAAGTGGTAGATCATGGCTGGCCTTGATTTCCCAATAAATATTTTGAGAAATAATTACAGTGGCCCAAATTCCTAGGTAGGTCAATATCTCCGAGAGTTTATGGTACTTATACATACACCGAGAGTTGAAGCACAAGAGCAACTAGTTTATAACAAATTTACCCATTAACATTTGGAGGATACATACAGTCTGATACGGATGTAAATATTTTGATAATAAAGAAAATAACAGATAAATATTTGATGACTAGTTAATAACAAATTTACCCATTTACATTTTGAGGTTACATACACTCTGATATGAACATAAATATTTTCATTATTACGGAAATTGCAGAGAAATATTTAACTTAAAGCAGGAACGTTTGATTGATAATTAAAACCTCCATGATGAAAGCTGTTGTCTGTTGAGTATAATAACACATCAATCAGTTAGTTATGCTTTAACCCATTGAAGCAGCCTGACAATTTTGATGAAATCTTGCAGGCAAAAGCATAGTTAGGAAAATATTTGATGAAGAAACGTTTATCAGAACATAACAAACAACTCTCCTTCAAATATTATGAAACATCATTTTCAATTCTCAAGTTATTGTCAAAAGTATTTTAGATCCAGACGACAATGTCTGTATGAGCTCTTAAGCATGAAAATGCATGTTCTCCGGATATGAATAGATTTAAAGGCAGGATCTGTCACTCAAGAGACGTTACATTTTTGGAGGTGTTATTAAGACCACAAAATGTAATATGATTTATTTTGTCCTTATTTTCTACAGAAAAGGAAAATTACTTATGAGATTTTCCTCAAATTGTTTCAATAACATCATAAGATTTTAACTGTTAACACCACAACAGTGGGGCACCAGTGTGTATCTGTGAGTAATAAATCGCTCATTCTATAATTCATGAAAAAAATCCCTTGGCACTCTGCCAGCAAATCAGCACTTCCTTTGCGTCAGTGTTTACGCTACAGTTCTGCTTGGTTGGTCTTGGGTTCGAATGGGGCAAAACACATGTTATTTTATTAGTCATGTCCGACAGAAAACATGAGTCCAAGTGGCTGCTTGAGTTATACCCCTATTAGGCTGCTTGGAAGGTCATAATTTCAGGACATAACTTTCCTTCTTCGTCATTAAGAGACAAAGACCAAAGAGAGCTCTCGTATCGTTAACATTGCAGAGAAAGCTGCACACCAACGTGCACAGAACTTAACTTTTGGGCTTTTCACCACAGCCTGGTTGTTTAGGTTGACCGGCTGGTTTCGTATCCCCCCCCCCCCCCCCCAAAAAAAAATGACAATTTACATTTGCTATTTTTTAGGACTTCAAGTTTACATCTTAGTTAAACACAAGTCACAGTGAAAGTCTGTTATCTAGTCTAAACAATCTTGGTGCTTAGAGAATCATAAACATATTGGCCTGTTATTAGAGGTGTAATTTGTTTAATACTTAAGTGGCTTTGACAAGTGAATTCAGGACACAACTTTCCTTATGCCTCCTCCCCTAAAATCAAAATCTACAACGGCTATTTTTTAAGACTTCAAGTTTACTACTTTGATAAACACAAGCCAGACTGTGGGTCTATTGACTAGTATAAACAATCTTGGTGTTTAGAGATTCATAAACATAATTCTGTTATTATATGTATAGTTTGTTTAGCACTTTGGTGACTATGATGATAAGTAATTTCAGGACTTACCGTATTCTTCCGATTAAGTGCACATGCCCAAATAAGCGCACAGGGCCTTTTTTCACGGTTAGAGGGGGAATGGCCAGCGCAAATATCATGAAAATCTCGTAAAACTTCCCCCCAGAAGAAGTAAGAAAAGCGAAATCACATACCTTTCCTCTTGCCATGTCTGCAAACCAGCAGTTCCTTCGGGCTCTCACTGTTCATATTGGCCTCATGATCGTACTATTGACCAATTAACGATCTTTTCACATGCGGGATTGTAGCTACAAACGTCTAAGCAAACTGAACAGCGAGAGCGCAAAGGTGAAATAACGGCCAATACTCTCCGATCGGCAATCATTGAGGTGTGCGGTAAAACAGAAGATCGCCAACACCCCTACTTCAGAAAAATTTCCCAACCTCTACCCGCACTGTGGGTAGAGGTTCATCAGAAGAGTACGGTAGTTTCACTTTGGAGCATCCAATCCCCCTTTCCTACTGTATCTTTGGTAATTCAAGTTTATCAGTTCTTGGGTAAACACAAGCCAGGCTGCAGCTCTGTATTCTAGTCTAATTGATATTGTTATGGTGATTTTCACAAATGATGTGCACAGGTCTGTAATCAGGTCTGCAATTTGTTTAATTAACCTTGATGGATGTGACATGTGTTTGCAATTACATAGTAAAGTTTATCAATAGGAATAATTAGGAAATGATCAACTTCCTGCAAATGGTTTCCCAAGTTAACTCAAGGATAGATTTGGATCACTTCTCTCTGCTCCCAAATCGAGACTAAACCATGATTAGCCAATCGTAAGTGGTGAGGCGTAAAAAAAGAAATTGTTTGTTGGGTAGGTAGGTCGGTAATTTTTTTTTTTTTTTCATAATTTTTTTGGTCAAAAATGTGTGTTTTATGCATGTTTTACGTTGATTGGGATTTCGGAGGGCGGAAAAAACTTTAGTGTAGGGATTTTTTTGAATAAAAACTTGTTAGGGTAGGGTTACAGGAAAAAAAACACTTCTCTTTATGCCTGAAGCAAGCAAACTGGAATTCCCAGGAAAACAACCACTTTACCCCAAGTGAATGGCAACTTAATCGCATGCCTCAAGCTAGATGCAAACCCAGGAACTTTTTCAGTGGTAAGAGACAGAAAGCAGTCAGTGGCACTGCCTTAGATTTCTTGGCTTTTGTGGCAGCCCTCTCATATAGATCTCTTCACCGGAAATATAGAGAAAAAGTTCTGAAAAGAAATCTTTTATATGTACAATACTTTTACGCTCTAACTTCATGATATTGCAAGAAATGTTAATCACAATGTAGATTTCAAAAGAGAACCTTTGAAAACCATCTAAACCCTGTCATGTTGGTATTCATTTGATAGCTCTCATCAAGTACTTTCAGATCAGTAACAATGTGCCAGGGTTTCAGTCATTATTCAGTTTTTTTGCATCATTTTATATTAGCCAAATTAGTCACCAGCAGCACAAGGTTTAATCTCCCCTTTCTTAGCTATCTACCTAGCATACTAAGCAAGAAACACTTGCTGTTGTCAGATCATTGCATGACTGTCGTACAATCTTTCTCTGCAGGCACCGTAGACTATTCCTGTGAGGACACCTTAGCTATGACTAATGATACCCTAGAGGAAGGCTTACCCTAATGATCCACTTAGTAACGCACCAACAGAATGGCTGGATAGCCTTAATCTGACAACCACTTTCTCCTATGCTTCATACTGATGATCAATTTCTTAATCTCGTGCGGATCACATTGTCCTTGATCTAGATTGCTTGGGCAATGTATTTCTGTCTTTTTCTTGATTACAGTACAGGATTTGGGTGTCCAAATGACACCCAGACTTGATGCCCTACTCGCTCTAATAAAGCGTCCAGCCAGCGTTTGTCAATGGGTTAACTGGATGCTGATTTGCTGCAATGGGGTGATGGTTGAGCTAGGGAAGCCAGTTTGAGTGATAATGAAGGTTAAGCATTATTAATGACTGAGTCAGCTCATACATAATGCCATAAGGACCTGGCCATTCAGTCGCTAAGTCCCTCTGGTGACCGGTGGCTGCTGCCACAGATACAGTCAGAGCTAATCTACCAACAAATGGCAACGCTAATTACACTAGAAGCAATGGGACAGCAGCAGCCGCAGTGCAGCAACAGTTAGAGCAAGAATGTCAATCACCGTATTCAGGGTTTGACTTTCCCAGGGGCCCAGGCGCATATGCCCCTAAATTTTGCTGTGGGCCCTTAAATGTTTCAGCCTAGGGGCCAAAATTGTATGAAAAATAACCAGAAATCCTGTTTTTGACCACTAATTTTCATCGAAAGACCTTTTCGGGCCCTTACCCTGAAAACTAAGTGTCAGACACTGCGGATATGCAACCAGCAGACCTTGCTCAACAGCCTCGGCACGACTCCTACCGATGGGACAGCAGCAGCCACAGCAATAGTTAGAGAATGAATGTCGATCACCCGATACGTAACCAGGCTGCGCGAATAGCCCAAAAGATACATTCTGCACATGCTGGTGCGCAGCTTTCTCTGTAATGTAAACAATACGAAAGCCCTCACTGGTCTTTGTCTCCTAGTGATGTCACACTGAGGCCAGATTTGCGACCCCTGGGAAAGCAAGGTCTTCACTGTAGCACAGTCATATAGTAATTGGTCTCTCGCTACACATCCATTCCTTTATTCATCTAAACCCTAAAGAACAAATACCGCAAGGCCGCAACTACCGTTCTCTACCAACGATGTTTATGCAATAAAAAACTAGAACCCTGACTGCTAAATTGGTGTTTTGGGTGAAGTATGGAAGGCCGCCTATCACTTTATCAAGTCATCCCAGTAGGTGTACTAAATCTGGTGTCAGGAATAGTTCCAATATTTGCTGTTTGAGTGACAGGGCTCTCTCAGTGCCCTGCTAAGAGTAGGAGTAGATGCTAAGTTGCTAATGACAAGGCAGAGCTTGAGCAGGAGCGGTGCTAATGGTTTAAGAGCAGCTGATTGGCTGCCTGCTGAGCAGGTGGTCCATAATGTGCCACTCCTGGCTTTTGGGATTTAAGTCTATTAGCTGCTGAGTGAAGTAATGTCATTGGGTTATCACATCAATGCTCCTGGCTTGTGGTCGGGATAACTCAATTTAACCCATTTATGCTTCAAGATTCGCTTGACAATTGTCGTCTGGACCTATGATACTTTTGAAAATAACTTTGGAACAAAGCATACATTGGGAACATATTTGAAGGAGAGTTGTTAGTAAGTTAATGATCAACATTTCTCTTTCAAATATTTCCGGAAATTTGTCTTTGTTAGAGAGATATCACCAAAATAGTCAGGCGGTTTTGACCAACATCGGCATTTATGAGTTAACCCATTAATGCTTAGTTCTTTCAGAAATGGTCGTCAGGGATTATTCTACTTTTGACAATAACTTCGTTATTAAGAATGACTTTACAAAACATTTGAAAAAGTTATTGGTATTGCTCTGATTAACACTTCTCCTTCAAATCTTTCTCCCAAATGTGCTTTTGCTTGTAAGGTATCTAAAATAATTCCTAAAATAATACTAGGAAAATGCCATTATTGTATAGGAAAACTCAGGCACACTTGGTAAGGGTGCTTTATTTCAAGATTTTTTTTATAAAGCATGTATTTTAGCTCACCTTGAAACGGTCAGTGCAATCTGACCACTATCTGACATCAAAGCCTCGATGCCTTAGCCAGGATTTAGAAACTGGGTGCCCAAAATTAACAGTTGTAAAACTTTTGGGCGTCCAAATTTTTAAGGGGGGATCACAATATGCTCATATTTCAACCATAAACATGTATAAATTCTTCAAAATAAGGCATGATATTATTAAACAATGTCATGGGAATTATAAGGAGATGAAAAAGTTCCATTATAAGCTTGAGATTGAGATTTTTAGAAATTCCAGACAAAAGATTTGGGTGTCCTGAGGGGTTCTTTTTAAGGGTTTGGGTGTCCAAAAAGGCACCAAGACGCCCTGCTGGCTAAGATCATGTCGATGGTCCTGTGATGGTCATCAGAACTGCCCACCACCAACAGACACCAAAACAAACACAGACAGAAATGTGGTAATTTGTCTAAAGCCCATTAACCCCATAGGGGGCTGACTGGGGCTATGAGGATTTATGAGGAGAGGGGAAACGGCATCAATCTTTTCCTCTAACTTGTTGCTTGGCAAAGATTGCACCTCCATCACAATTAGCAGGAACGCCCTTACTTAACCCATCAATTAACCCTTCATATGCTGAGGCTACCTGCGTACAAGAAACGAGGATGCAAAGATTTTTGAAAATCATCTAAATACTGTCATGTTGGTATTCATTGGATAGCTCTCGCTGAGTACTCTCAGATGTGTACTCACATGCCAGGGTTTCAGCTAAAAGCAACCTCACAATTTTAATGAAATATTGTAGGCAAAAGCTTAGTTGGGAAAATATTTGATGGAGAAATGTCGATCAGGACATAGTCAACTACTCTTCAAATATTTTGTAAACTCATTCTTAATTCTCAAGTTATTGCCAAAAGTACCATGGAAGCAGAAGACAATTTCAAAAGGAACTCTTAAGCCTGTACATGGGGCTAATCAGGGAAATATTTCAAGGAGAAATGTTCATCAGATCAATACCAATAACTCTCCTTCAAATATTTTGAAGAATCAATCTTAATTCTCATGTTATTGGCAAAAGTACCATGGAAGCAGAAGACAATTTCAAAAGGAACTCTTAAGCCTGTACATGGGGCTAATCAGGAAAATATTTCAGGGGGAAATGTTCATCAGATCAATACCAGCAACTCTCCTTCAAATATTTTGCAAAATTATCCTTCATTATCAAATTATTGCCAAAAGTATGTTGGAAGCAGAAGACAATTTCAAGAGGAACTCTTCAGCCTGCGTGGGGTTAATCAGCAGCGTGGCAGCTGTGAAGATTTACGGCTTGCTGAGAAGCAGCATCAATATTCAGCTGGTAGCTGTCCTCCTGATGATCATCCCTCCATCAACACCGCGGGAAGGATGGGAGTTAGATTTGCCACTACAAGTCTGTGTTGACCCATTCATGCCTGAGGGTCATCTTGACCGGAGGCGTCTGGACCCATCATACTTTTGTATATAATATTTTCACAAACTATTTGATGGAGAGTTGAAGATGGAGTTCTGCTTAACATTCCCCTTCAAATATTTTCTAAATTTTGCTTTCGTAAGAAAGTTATTATCAATATTGTTAGGCAGTTTAGGCTGCTACAGGCATGAGTGAGTTAACTCATTCATGTCTGTAGTGTGCAAAAACTGCCTGACTAAATTGGTGATATCTCTCAAATACAAGCAATTTTCAAAAAAACATTTGAAGAAATTTAGATCAGAAACCAACAACATTCCTTCAAATACCTTTTTTAATTCATGATTGTTACCAAAGTGATTTTCACAAGTAGCATGTGACCAGATGGCATTTGTCCAGTAGGTCCATAGGCATGAATGGGCTAACGCATCCATGCTTGAAGATTCACTCTACGAGTGTCTTCTGGAACTGTGATACTTTTTAAAATAACTTTGGAACTAAGCTTAAATTTGCAATATGTCTGAATCGAGTCGAATACAGAGTCCTAATGAACATCTCTCCTTCAAATATTTTCATAAAAATTGCTTATGTGGCTTGACCGTATTGGTGATAAATACTGTAGAATAGGAAATTAATCTGGGGTGCAAATATACTGAATTTGACCAAAAATGACCTTTCCGATTTTAATTTTACCGAGCAGTCGGTTATAAAAAATAGAAAATACAAGTATATCACATTATATTGTATTATATCATGATAATACAGAGACAAACCCGGACATGGGCATTAAATATAGTAGAAATAATAGTACTATTTGTCAACAATTGCCATTAGTGTGATTTAATATCTATGTTGTTACTATATAGCATGAAAAGGGATCGGTCAATGATGCTATCGTTAGACAGGCTGCAGTTAATAATACATGTGGCGCAATTGCAGTTGTAATAACCTGATCATTGTTTCAGTGTTGGACGAGTAGTACACAAGGATGAGCTATTTCCGTGCACGCATGTAGATGTGGATAGGGTGGCGACGCCATGCGTTTTTACACACTAACGCAGATGGGGGGGCAGATTTCAATCCAAATTTAGTTATATTGTTTTTCGGTAAATTCGAATTAATTACATGCTCGGAATCATTTCCTATTCTAAAGTATCTAAAAAAAACAATCTTAAGAATAAATTTTAAGAGAAATGCTCATTAGAACTCTATATTCAACTCTCCTTCACACATATTGCAGATTTATATTTAACTCCAAAGCTACTTTCAATTTAGCATCAGAGTTTCAGACGACACTCTCTTAGCATAAATAGCTCTTTGCACAATATGCCAGGGAAAATCCTACGTCTTCCATTTTACTATTATACTCCTGTTCTTTTAGCTCTTTCATGTATTTAGGTATTCCATTATTGAAAAGATACCACTAATATAAATTGGCCATTAGGGGGCGCTAGTGGCATGAATGGGTAAACCATTATGCTGCAGGTGGCTAAGTTGGCCAATACAAAATAATGCAAAAATTCTGAAATATCACTGAAACCCTGACAAATGGGTACTCATCTGAGAGTACTCTGTGAGGTATATCAAATGAGTACTAACGTAACAGGATTTAAATGGTTTCCAAGCATTTTTGCCTTCTTGTGTATTGGATGAATGTAGCCTTAACCCATTACTGCTTACAGCGGCAAAAATAGCCTCACAATTTTGATCAAATCTTGAAGGTAAAAGCAGAGTTAGGAGAATATTTGATGGAGAAATGTTAATTCAAACATTACCCACAACTCTTCTTGAATTCTTTTGTAGAATTATTCTCGTTTACAAAGTTAAGGTTAAAAGTACCGAAGTTTCAGACGACATTTTCTAAGGGAACTTTTAAGCATTAATGGGTTAACATTGGAAGGGTTAAGAGCGCTCAGACAGAAAAATGAATTGATTGCAATATCAAATCACCTGACCAAAGCAACAGACGTTTTTCTCGTTTCCGCCAATATCCGTGCTCTCCTAAGAATGTAAACATTCCGCGCTTTACTAGCGGAGCAAATTCCTCTTTTACTGAAGACCACAAATGTGTTTTGACAAGCACATCTATCACAGGCGTGCTAAGTGAATTCTTGGAGGGTTTCATGGAAGAAAAGCTCAACTTTAAGAAATGGATATTCTTCATAATGAGCAGAGACAACACCGGCACTGACAAGTGTGTAAAAGTATCACATTTTCGCGATGTACTTTCCGGGGCATCCTAAATTTTACACTGCATACCAGACATGTGCAGATGTTACAATAAAACAAAGCTGTCTTCAGTTTATTTCACAGTCTTCTAAATCAACACAAATGACTTGAGACGTGTAAGAGAATTCCTTTGTAATACGATACTACAAATAAAAGCAGCAGTCAACCTAAACTATTCTACAATAATTCTCTTCTTGAGGATAACTATATCAACATCAAACCACAAAACATAGAGATTTGCTAAAACAGCTTAACCTTCAAGGCTAACAAGCAGTAAACTAACACCATATTTGAGTTACTACTCTAACCAAATATTACTGTGACTTCCAAGAAGATCTCAGAATTTTCCTAAGAGAATCCTAAAAATTTCTTGTAATTGACCAAATATGGTCATTTCATAGATGTGTCGAACCTGATAACATTTTCAACACATACTGAGAAAGGCCTTTGAGAAAGTTCTTAATTGGGTATTTCTAACTTGGAGTCTCGAAAAAGTGATATAATAATACAAAGCAAGATAGATAGACAGGCAGCGGGACAAATAAGAATGATAGCTAGAGCTGATCTACAAGAACCAGCCTTGAATACATAGCCGAATAAAGGTGGCTGAACTGAGGAAAACAATGTAATCTCAGGTGGGCAACTATCATATTATCATTATCATTACAAGAACCAGCCTTGAATACAAAGCATACTAAAGGTATCTTGCTGAATTGAGAAAGACAATATATGTAAACCACTACAAGAGCAATTCTACAGCTATCTTTCTAAAGTGAGCAATTATCAGATACTTATTATTGTTATTATTATTATTATTATTTTTTTTTTTTTATATTTTATTATTACTATTATTATTATTATTATTATTATCATTATCATTATTATCATTATTATTATTACAAGAACCTGCCGTGAATACAAAGCAGAATAAGTTCTCGAGCTGTATTGAGGTAGACAATATATATCAACCACTACAGTAGCAATTCTTCAGCAATCTTCCTCAGGTGGGCAATTATCATAGCCTTATGATAACTCTTCCGAAGAACCTCTCAAAAACGCACAACTTCTCGCATGCTAATGGATCGTGCCCTTCGCACAAAGGCAGCGAGCCGATTCCCTGATTCCCCGAGCGAGGAAATTACGCCGTATTAACCATAGCCGGCATATTCCGTTCTGCCACAATGAATCTAAGAACTTGGCATGCGAAATGGAACAATAACACTCACAAAGAGATTGTTATTATTATAAGAAGCGGCCGGTGGATATCATGAAGGCATCCCTAATGGGGACGCGGCCGTTGGATAAATGTCATCAATACAAACCTGCATGTTTATTTTTTGCGATGGAACATCATCGTGATGTAGGCAGGAAATTAACGTGCAAGTGCTCTATTCAGAATGGAATTCCTGCACGAAACTTACGCAGGGGTAGAAGAATGCAAGCATTCTGTATTGAAAATATCCATTTCTACTACAACAAATGTGAATTTAATTATACAGATTGGTAATTAAGCATCCCTAACAAATCAAAAGGTGCGTCACAATCACGTTCATAATGGCTTTATTCATCATTAAATACTTTGGTCACATTGTCGAGTATTGCAAAAGAATCATATAATTTCAAGCTTATCTGAAACAATGTTGTGTTTCTTAACCCTTCCAATGCTTAAAGGCAACTTTTGTCCAAAACACAAGAATGGAAAGATTTTTGAAAACCATCTAAACCCTGTCATGCTGGTATTCATTAGATAGCTTTCATTGAGTACTCTCAGATGAGTACCCATGTGCCATAGTTTCAGTCATTTTTCAGCTTTTTTTTGCATTATTTCGCATTGGCAAAATTAGCCTCCAGCAGCATAAGGGTTAAAAGAATACTACATGGGGAATAAGACACAGGTTAGGCACCTATACAAGACCGAATAGACTTATTTCAACTGGACCGACCTCAATCGTAAGGCCCTCTTAAAGACATGCATCAAATATTTTTCAAAATACAATCTTATCAGAGCGATATCACCTACATAGTCACGCCCTTTTTGGCCACTACTCGAATAGGTTAACCATTTCACTTGTAGAAACACCTGAATGGCCCTAGTTTGTGGGCAATGGGAAAATTCAGAAGCAATATTATAGCACTACAATTAGAATTATCTTAGCCCAATACTGCTCACAGCAGCCAACAGGGTCCGACGCTAAGGCTTGCCCTATTGCCCGGGGCAAGTTTGACAGTAAAAAACACAGTTTCGGGCAAGTTCATGGCCTTATCCAAAAGCCCGAACAGGCAAGTCAATATTCCCACTTTAATACCCCATACTAAAGTTAGACCGAGATTATTGTTTTTATTTCCGCAAAAACAATGCCCTTCGCAGTGAGATTGTCATTCTAAATTGTATGCCTCTGTAGAGTTTATTCTCATAAAAAATGCTAAAGAGGCATCCAAAATAGGATGTCACTGTATCAATAATGAATATAGTGCAAAATAACATTTTCAGGGGCAAGTTGAATTTTTTTTCGGGCAAGCAAAACTTGGGGTCGCTCTGCCCGAATGGGCAAGTGCCTTCAAAAGTTAGCGTCGGTCCCTGGCCAAAAGCAGCCAGACGATAAGTTAGGAAAACATTTAATGGAGAAATGTTTATAAAAACATATCCAACAACTCTCCTTCAAATATTTTGTAAAATCATTCCCAATTCTAAAGTTATTGTCAAAAGTATTTTAGATCCAGACGACAATTTACCGAGGAACTCTTTAAAGCGTGAAAGGGTTTAGTTGCTTTCTATACTGTGCTCATGTAATGAGATTGTGGAAGTGATAGTTTTAATAGCAATAGCACTATGATAGAATTATCTCAGTTCTTTTCTGTATACTGTGCACATGTAATGAGATTGTGGGATTGATAGTGTTAATAAGGCCTGGCAGAGTAATAGGGTGAGATGTTCTCATCAGTTTCCATTAGCGATAACAGAATTCCTGTTTATTCCTCTTACTCCTGCCTCTACTGTAGCTAAATATAAACTCCTTCCTCCATCTGTCCATGGAGAGAGTGCTGTATCACAGTGCCAGAGGAGGAGGAAAAACGGAGATGGGAAGGATGAGGAGGAGGAGGAGGAGGAAGAGGAGGAGGAAGAAAGGAGATGGGAAGGAGGAGGAGGAGGAGGAGGTAGAGGTGGGGAGGAGAAGATAGGATAGAGAAGATGGAAAAGAGCAGCAGAACGAGTACTTGAAGGAGAGGGAGGACATGAAAGAAGAGACAAATACTGTTGAGAGGGAGGAAGAGAAGGAAGAGATAGGAGACAAGAAGAAATAGAACAAGGAAGAGGAATGCTGAAAGAATAGAATGGAGGTGAAGGAGATACAGAAAGAGCAATAGGAATAGGAAGAGAAAAAGGACAGGATAGAGCAAGAGGAGTGAGAAGAAATGAAGAGATGGAGGCAGTGAAGGAGAAGGAAAAAGAGAAGATAGATACTGAAAAGGTTGTGCATCTTTCAATGCTAAGAGCCTTTAGACAGGAGGAGGAGGAGGAGGATGTGAGAGCAACTAAATGTTCCAACTACCCCTAGGCCGAAGGATGCTGTGTTTATATTTTGGCAGAGTAGATGGAGGAGGAAGAGGAGATGAGACTGAGGCTAAAGTAGAGGAGGTCAAAACCACCCCTAGGCCCAAGGACGCAGTGTTGATATTTTGGTAGGCTAACTGGTAACTCTGACAGAGCATCTTTGTCCAGTGACCAGATGAAGGTCTCTGCTGCTTTCCTGTACCGGCAGCCACTCCAGGGCAAAGGTTCCTTGACTAAATGACTTTAACACTGTGTAACAGCATTCAGGGTCAGCTGGATTTGGGTTAGGGAATGAGCCATTTATAGCATAGAACTAGTGGGTATTAACCCTTATGCTGCTGGTAGCTAATTTGGCCGATATGATATGATGCAAAAAACTGCCAAATGACTGAAAGCCTGGCACATGGGTACTCAACTGAGAGTACTAAGCGAGACCTTTCCAATGAATACCAACATGACAGGGTTTTCAAAAATATTTATGTCCTTGTGCTTTATATGAACATAGCCTCAGCATTGGAAGAGTTAACCCATTTGCTTCTTGAGTGCACCCCTGATCTCACAAATTCCAACATAACTCTTCAAATTACATAATATTTGAAAGATATTTGAAGGGGGAATGTTGCACTTAACCATGACATCAACTTTCGGTCAACATTTTTCTTAAAATAATGCCTTGTTGTAAAGATATTTTCGTAAACGTCAGACATGTCTACGCTCCTGATATAAATAGGTTGTCAACCTACATGTGTAAAGCATGATAGTATTAGTCTTGTGGCCCATTAGGGACATATCCCTCATTACTGGCACAGTCCTCATTGATTTGATAAGCCTGTTGCCTGTTTTGGGAAATTACTCCTTAATTGATTGATCAGGTTAGTGTCTTTAAAATAGGCTTGCAGGTGGCAATGACCTGAATCTCAATTTCTAATACACAAATGCTCTTTAACCCTATAAATGCTGCCAAAGGCTTAAGAGAGATCTCTCATAAGCCTTTGATGCTGCTGGTGGCTACTTTTGACAACACAAAATGATGCAAAAACACCTTTAAAAAAATGACTAAAACCTTGGCATATGGATACTCATATGAGAGTACTCAATGAGACCTGTCCAATGAATACCAACAGGACAGGGTTTTGATGGTTTTCAAATGTCTTTGTGTCCTTGTGCTTTGGATGAAAGTAGCCTCAGCATTGGAAGAAGAGCAAGTACACAAATCTAGTTAAGGCCTAGAAAAAAAATTGTTTGTTTCCAGTAACGGTCTGGGTATTAAAAATGATTTTCCAAAATATCTGTAGGCGCTATTAATAGTGTTCTGGTTGACATTTCTCCTTTGAACTGTTTGCAAAAAATGCTTTTGTCTGTGAGATTTCATAAAAATTATCAGCCTGCTTTTTGCGAGAAGCGATGTGTAAAACAGTTTAAAAAAGTAAGTTGAGTAACTTCCATAATTAGCTCTCTATCCTCAACCAGATCCATTTGTGCTGTTGAAACCAGCGCTTTTTGTGGATTTTTTTTATAGAATGTTGGCAGTTGGCACCCACGCTAATTCTGTCGCGAGGAGTTATGGCAACCAAGCATGATTGCCATGGTTACTGACAAAATCGCTCAACATTTGCTGTGCAAAACGCGGAAAAATGAAAAGGTGTTTGCTAATAGGCTAATTAGCTGGCATCTACTTTACGACAGGAAGTCCTTTTCGGCAGAAAAATGTGTCAGATGCTTCAAAGTTTTTTAGGCAGAAAGAATGTCATACTTTGGCCACCTCATATCCATTGTATTTGTTTTTTCTTGTCAAGAAGTATGCATTGTTATGGTTGAAAGTTTATTTTGATAGAGGAAATAAGAAAACTGACGCATGAATTTCCTTTCTCTCTCTCTCTCTCTCTCTCTCTCTCTCTCTCTCTCTCTCTCTCTCTCTCTCTCTCTCTCTCTCTCTCTCTCTCTCTCTCTCTCTCTCTCTCTCTATATATATATATATATATATATATATATATATATATATATATATATATACATACATATATATGTTCTCATCATTGGTTAAAAAAATAGCAAAATCCATCTTGATTCAGTTTTCAATATGACAAGCTTCAAGAGGGCCTGACACAATAACATTTCATAGTCAAGTAGTCTGGCGGAAACTTGAGAGGGCGAAAAGCAAGCTGTGATGATTTCTCATCATAATAACATAAAACATATGCCATAGTGATAACACTAACCATGTGCATGTGTCTCCCAAAGACCCACAAGACCTAGCAGGAATGTGGGCATTTCACTGCTATAGTAAAATTTTTGAAATTCTGAACAACCCTGCATAAAAAAAAGATTCGTATAATGGAGTTCTATATCAATTTACTGCCTATTAAGCCACTTTTTGACCACATTTTGACCCTACAACAGAGCAGGTGCATTGAGAAAAATTGTGCTGAGAAGAGAATATATAATAATGTGGGATATTGCTATGGTTTGGGGAGTAAGTAAAGACAAGTAGAAGATATAATAAGCACTAAAATGAATTAAGTCAAGTTACATATATCTTACTACACCACTTGGTGGAAAATAGGAATAAAGCTATACATGAAAACTTTACCCATGAAGTCAACATTCTTTCTTTCTGGGGGTGGGGGGGGGGGGGGGTGGAGAGTACAGACATGCAGAAGATCTAAACAGCATTAAATCATTCCCAATTCATAATTCATCCTACATTGCATAGAGGAATATAGGAATGGAGTAATTCATGATAATATTTTGCCATAAAGTCAACATTTTAAACATATTTAACTAAAACAAAACAGATCCTTGAGTTATGATTGTGCTGAGTAGAGAACACTATGATATATGATAATAGCGAGAGGGAGGGAGAACTTAAGACATACAGGAGACCTATAGTGCGCAAAGAACATGGGAGTGTTGGTTTCTAGAGAAGGGGTAGTGTAGGAAAGAGTTTGTTTAAAAATATGGTGATATTTGATCTTGAAAGCAGGTGTTGGTGTTTTCTTTTGAGATAGATGAGGGGGGGGGGGGGGTTGAACCAAAGATGGTGTGGTCAAGTGGAAGTTTTGGTGTCTTTAGTGGGGGGTAGCTGTACAAGAAAGAGGGGGGTAGATCAAAAGATGGCGATATATGGTCAGCACAGGCAATAGTAAACACAATTTGGTGGGTACGGGGTAAGAGTAGGGGTATAACATTTTGGTGTCTAGGGTAGGGGCATCTGATTGATGGGGGGGGGGGGGGTGGAATGGTTTAAAGATGGGTGACTTATGATCAAGTTGAGACTTTAGGAGAGACAGACAACATCTCTAGTGGCTGTTCAGCATACAATATCAGGTTTGTACAGAGGGTGGTATATGCATGGTCAAACTGAGGAGACAGGATAGACAGGAAACAGTATACAGCATTTTGGTGTCTAGGTTAGGGTGGGGGTAGTGGTGGGTGATTGGTTAGAAGTTGGGTGACTTATGGTCAAGTGGAGAATTTAGGCTGGTCAGCATACAATATAAGGCTTTGGAATTAGGGTGATATATAGTCAAGCTTAGGAGATGAGGGAGAAAGGCAACAGGCCCAATCAGCATACAAAATTAGTGTCTAGGGTAGCGTGGCGGTAGTGGTGGGGGGACTGGTTAAAAGATGGTTGCATGACTTGAGGCCAAGCTAAGAAGATAGGAGAGACAGACCACATCTCTGGTGACTGCATGGTTAGCAATTTAGCATACAATGGCTGACTTCAAGTATGGTGTTAACACAGATGTTAACATTGGAGTTAGTGTTACCACGGGTGGTAACACGCTATTTGAAGTGATGTGCATATGTTAGGTGGTAACACACATCTATCCCATAATATGTGTGTTAACAGAAAATGTAACAGAAAATGTTAGTGTTGATCAGTGAAAGGTGTTGAAGAGGGCATGGTCCCCATATACTTTCTATAGGCTTTAACAGTATAACAGCTTAGGTGTTAACACCATTCCGACTTCAAGTCCCACGTTAGTGTTGGGTACCATCTTCAGCTACTGACGACTGATTGTACCTTTTCGATAAGGTTTTCTGAGTATAAATCACTTCATTTCAACAGTTTATTAGTAATAATAATAATAATAAAAATATATATATATATATATATATATATATATATATATATATATATATATATATATATATATATATATATATATATATATATATATATATATATATATATATGGGCGTGATACAGGAGTTAGATATAAGGTACACCATGCAACAGTTCCAATGGGTGTACCCCACTATGTTGCGTTAGTGATGAGATAGGAGTAACAATAGCATTCACTTATAACAAAGATGGTGCGAAAAGGAGAGATAAGATTTATGAGGTACGGATCATCATGCAACATTAAGTGTAACTGACAGTGGTATGATGGGTTGCTTCGAAGAGGTGATTCTGGCGGGTGATATATGCTCCCGATAGATGAGAGGAGCCTCTAGCCAACATGCAACAGTAATATGGCGAATAAAGACCAGGTTCTGTTAGAAAGGGTCATTCAAAGATGGTGTCATTGATTTCTGTTAATTTTTCTTGACATATTGAGGATACCAGGTTCTGTTAGGAAGGTTGCATTCAAAGATGGTGTCATATGATTTCTGTCAATTTTCCTTGACATATTGAGGATACCAGGTTCTGTCAGAAAGGTTGCATTCAAAGATGGTACTATATGATTTCTGTCAACTTTTTTGACATATATAGGATACCAGGTTCTGTTAGGAAGGTTGCATTCAAAGGTAGTGCTATATAATTTCTGTCAACTTTTTTTGACATATTGAGGATACCAGGTTCTATTAGAAAGGCTGCATTCAAAGATGGTACCATATCATTTCAACTTGATTTCTGTCAACTTTTCCTGGCATATTGAGAATACCAGATTCTGTTAGATAGATAGGAGGAGGCCCAAGTCAACATGCAACACTTATATAGCTGATACAGACAAGGTTCTGTTAGAAAGGTTGCATTCAAAGATGGTATCATATGATTTCGGCTTGATTTCTTGACATATTGAGGACACCTTAGCTGTCAAGAGGTTCTAACTCTTAGACAATAGCTTAAACAATAGCTGTTCTTTTACTAAATATCGGAACCAATAAAAATAACAGGTAATAACTTTGGGCAAGAAAGGGTTAAACAAACAAACAAAAAATAACGAAAAACAATGGTTAATAAATAGTACACAATATATGGGAGTTGTAAATGAACTTACCCCCTCCATTTTCATCCGCTTGTTATCGGGCGCCATGTTAGGTGTAGGTAGTAGCGCCCTCTTTTGGGCGTTCCCCTGGTTGTTCATAATCCCATTGTTGCCCATGTTCAGTAGTGAGCGCACATTGTTATTGGGCATATTTCCTATATTGTTGCCCATGCCGCCATTGTTGTTGCCGCCATTGTTGCAGCCGCCTCCGATATTATTATGATTGGGCGGGGGCATCATGTTTGGGGTGTTCATACCCACTGTGCCATTCTGTGGAAGCCCGGCGCTGCTGAGAGCACCCTTTAATAGGGTACTGACCATGGAGAGCTGCGTGTCTCGCATATGCTGAATTTGGCTCGGCTGTTGTTGTTGTTGTTGTTGTTGATGATGTTGTTGTTGTTGTTGCTGGTGGTGGTGATTTGGATGCGACGACTGTTGATGATGTTGTTGTTGTTGTTGTTGTTGATGATGAGGATGGTGATGGGGCATCATGTTAGGGTTCATGTTAGGGTTGATATTGTTCATATGCATTGCCTGCATCATCGGGCCGCCACCGCCGCCACCCCCGTTGGGCATCCCGGGCGGTGGCCCGGTGGGCGGCATGCCGTGTAGAGCGTTATTTCCCATGCCTGGATCCTGTAGCAGAGGCTGCCGTCCTCCGTGGTGCCTCGTGCTCATCTGCTGCGGCGAGTCATGCTGTTGCTGGTTATACATACCACCACCACTACCACTACCAGCAAGCTGCTGCTGGCCCGACATGTGGTTCATCTGATGGCCACCAGAGGGCATGCCAGACCCGCCACCATTACCAGACATGCCCGGTGCATCGCCTAGCAACCCGCGACTGCTGTGACCTTGACCTTGACCCCGGTGAGCTCTGACCCCACCTCCTCCTCCTCCGTGAAACATTTCCTCGGCAGATCAGGCAGTCTGGAATGAGAGAAAGCAAAAGAGATCTGTATAATCATTCCATCAATAGCAGGAAATTAATCTATGCCGAGAAGCAGAGGTTATCTGCGTGAGCGCGTAGGTCTCTCGGGGGAAGTGGCACCATATGGCTGGCGATGCACTGGACCATACCATAAATATCACCAAACTGCCGCAGAGTGGCACCAATACTCAAGAAACAATTGCACTTGGGAACAAAACATAGGCGTCCTTTATGAACCAATCAATTCTTGCTTGCGTGATGGAGGAGAAAAAAAGGTGAAAAAAGCAAAACTTAACCATTATGCTGCTATTGGCTAATTTGGCCAATACAAAATAATGCAAAACCCCTGGGAAATGACTGAAACCCTATCACATGGGTACTCATCTGAAAGTACTCAGCAAGAGCTTTCTAATGAATACCAACATGACAGGGTTTAAATGGTTTTCAAAAATGTTTGAATCCTTGTGCTTTGGATGAAATTACTCTCAGCATTGGAAAGGTTAAATTGGGTTGTATAGTGTATTCATCAACAGATATCAAGTGTTACATGTGGCAGTCTACCTAAGACACTTGAGCGGTTATTTAATATCTCTCTATGCAAAAAGGTGGCAGCACCACCTGATATCAACACTTGGGCTCTATCATACTGATGAGTTGGAGTTTCTACATCAACAAAAACTTATAGAAATAGAGATGGTAGGCAAAGAGATGTGTGTATTTTCATGTACAAAGTTAGACATATAAGTGTATGCATGAATGAATGAATGAGTAAATGAGTGAATGAGTGAATGAATGAATGAATAGTTGATAAATGGATCTGCGAATGTAAAATAAGGATTTTAAAACCCATCCATGTGAAGGTTCTTCTGAAAAGCTTTGTCTGGATCTAGTATCAACAGAATATAGTCAGAATTCACAAAAAATAATTGTTGGAGAATTGTTGGTTTAGTTCTGCTTAACATTTCTCCATCAAATACTTTTTGAAAGATAAATTCAAGAAAGAAAGCAAGAAATCAATCATAAAAACAAAATATTTGAAGGAGAATCGTTGGTTGAACAACATTTCTTTTTCAAATGTATAACTGGTCACCAATAGGCTCTGGTCACCATTATTATAGAGTATGGCTGCACCAGACATGAATTCGCTCCCTCTAGCTATATGGCTGAATGTATGTGGGGGTCCCTCTCATCTTACTGTTGTTAAATGCTAGAGTCAATGAGGATCAATTGGAAGCCCTTCCAATTGCAGGTGTTACAGTGAAGACCATTTGCACTAGTTTCCCATTTCTTTCTCTCCTGCTCTTCACCCCTGTTCTCTCTCTCCCTCTCCCTCTCTCACTCACTCACTCACCCTCTGTCTGTCTGTCTCTGTCTCATGTCTGTCTGTCTCTCTGCCTCTCTCTGTCTGTCTCTCTGTCTGCCTCTGTCTCTCTCCCCCTCTCTCTTTCTTTCTCTCTATCTCTCTCTGTCTCTCTCTCTCTGTCTATAATGTCTCTCTCTCTCTCTCTTTCTTTCTCTCCATCTCTCTGTCCGTCTCTCTCTCTCTCTCTCTGACTCTCTCTCTCTCTGATTCTCTCTCTCTCTCTCTCTGACTCTCTCTCTCTCTTCCTCCCTCCCTCTTCCTGTCCTTAGGAAACCCCATATGTTCTACAACTTATCCTACGATACTTATAACCACTAACACTTAATCAGGACTAAACTTCCTTACCAGATATCACTTAAGAGCGACCCTCTTGACTGCATGTAATCTCTGCTGGCAGCAAGTCGTGTAGCAACATCAACCCTGTTGTAAACAATCCTCTACTGCGCCAGACCCGGCCCACAGTGACAACCGACAACAATCCATACAGGCCAACGTATTACATTACTCCATTGTTTATCGAGTAATCAAAATAAAATGCAGCCAATTTCCGCTCCCCTAATTAAAGGATAGAAATGTATCCGCCGGTGGGCATGGTTTAAAGTGCGGTAAGCCCTCCACATGCAGACATGTTTGATCAAACACTGATACTAGTCCTAGCAGACTAAGCATAGGGATTATTGGCAGCTGCTGGGTTATGATACTCCTGGCGACATCTATGGGCAGAGTGGGGTACTACACTGGGTAAGACTAAGCACAGCTCCTGGGCAATGATCCACATGGCGCCATCTATGGGCAGAGTGGGGTACTACACTGGGTAAGACAAAGTATAGGGATCATAAACAGCTCCTGGGCAATGATCCACAAGGTGCCATCTATAGGACGTTAGCAGTACTACACTGGTCGACACCTTTACCGCACTGTATAGATGTCCCACAAGATATCCACTAACCTACAGATACCATAGCTCACAGGTTTTCAGTGAGATATGGTTCTCTAGTGTGTGATATGGCTGAGATCACCTATCTTGTGTTGTAGGGCTGGTCAAAGTCCTGCCTATCGATCCGGGACATCCCCTACCATGCAGACACCCTTATTTTACAAGTAACAGTGTGGTATGGTTCTCTAGTGTGTGATATGGTTCTCTAGTGTGTGGTATGGTTCTCTAGTGTGTGATATGGTTCTCTAGTGTGTGACATGGTTCTCTAGTGTGTGATATGGTTCTCTAGTGTGTGATATGGTTCTCTAGTGTGTGACATGGTTCTCTAGTGTGTGATATGGTTCTCTAGTGTGTGATATGGTTCTCTAGTGTGTGATATGGTTCTCTAGTGGGTGACATGGTTCTCTAGTGTGTGATATGGTTCTCTAGTGTAATATGGCTGAGAACACCTATCTTGTGTTGTAGGGCTGGTCAAAGTCCTGCCTATCGATCCGGGACATCCACTACCATACAGACACCCTTATTTTACAAGTAACAGTGTGGTATGGTTCTCTAGTGTGTGATATGGTTCTCTAGTGTGTGATATGGTTCTTTAGTGTGTGATATGATATGGTTCTCTAGTGTGTGGTATGGTTCTCTAGTGGGTGACATGGTTCTCTTGTGTGTGATATGGTTCTCTAGTGTGATATATGGTTCTCTAGAGTGTCATATGCCTGCGAACACCTATCTGGTGTTGTAGGGCTGGTCAAAGTCCTGCCAATCGATCCTGGTCATCCACTACCCTACAGATAGCTATATCTCACAGGTATCAGTGTGATATGGTCCTCTAGTGTGTGATATGGTTCTCTAGTGTGTCATATGCCTGAGAACACCTATCTCGGCTGGTTAGTCCTCTGTATCAATCATAGACATCCACTGCACTACAGTTAGCCATATCTCACAGGTATCAGTGTGATATGGTCCTCTAGTGTGTGATATGGTTCTCTTGTGTGTGATATGGTTCTTTAGTGTGTCATATGCCTGATAACACCTATCGATCTGGGCTGGTCAGAGGCCTCCCTATCGCTCCAGGACATCCACTACCCTACAGATAGCCATATCTCACAGGTATCAGTGTGATATGGTCCTCTAGTGTGTGATATGGTTCTCTAGTGTGTGATATGGTTCTCTAGTATGTGATATGGTTCTCTAGTGTGTGCTATGCCTGAGAACACCTATCTGGGCAGCTCAGAGGCCTCCCTATCGCTCCAGGACATCCACTACCCTACAGATAGCCATATCTCATAGGTATCAGTGTGATATGGTCCTCTAGTGTGTGATATGGTTCTCTAGTGTGTGATATGGTTCTCTAGTGTGTGATATGGTTCTCTAGTATGTGATATGGTTCTCTAGTGTGTGCTATGCCTGAGAACACCTATCTGGGCAGCTCAGAGGCCTCCCTATTGATCCAGGACATCCACTACCCTACAGATAGCCATATCTCACAGGTATCAGTGTGATATGGTTCTCTAGTGTGTGATATGCCTGAGAACACCTATCTGGGCTGGTCAGAGTCCTCCCTATCGATCACGGACATCCACTTCACTTTATACACCCATATCTCACAGGTTTTCTGTGTGATATGATTCTCTAGAGCGTGATATGCCTGAGAACACCTATCTGGTGTTGTAGGGCTGGTCAAAGTCCTCCGTATCGATCCTGGACATCCACTACCCTAGAGGCGATTGCTCAACTGTCTGTGAAATGATGAGACCTAATGGCTGATTCAATAAATATGAAAGGATAATAAACGGCCTTATCCGAAGACGAGTATAGGAAATCCATAACAATGGGTTTTGTTTCCATACAATACCTTCGTTTCATACTGAAATGGCCAATTAAGTCCCAGGCTAGATGTAATGGAAAGCCTTCAGCCAATCATGAGTTGATCACGTAGTAACTAAATTCCTCTCCGGGCTTTTGGAATGAAATTTTCAAATGAAGTCGGGGTTTTCGGCCTCGATGTGCCATCAAAGTAGATGGCATCAGAGGGGAGATTTGGCAATGGCACAATTGTATTGCGTCTTAAATGCGGTTAATCAAAAGCACCCCAAGGGGTACATTAACCCTTGTCACCACAAGTTCACCTTGAGAAGTTCTGTCCAAGCATTCTCTAAAAATAGCTTTTGAATAAGGCTTAAGAAAAAGTTAGTTTCCTGTAACGGTCTTGAAAAAAATATGGTAGGACAGTAGGTAGATATACACATTAAGCTTCTCAACTACATCGAATCCTTATACCAACTAGATTTAATAGTCTATTGTGTCAAAAAGTGCAATTCACACTGTGGCCATGTCCTAAAAAAATGGTTTGTTAGGAAAAGATTTGGTTATTACCCCAAAAAAGTCAAAATTGAAAATTCTTCATATGAATTTTTGCCTGTTAAAAAAGAAGGTTATCAGGGAACTACCAGTCCATTAGACAGACTGGCTATGTCCTGGCTAAGTCCCTGATGGTAGTGCCTTGTAATGAACATTTCTAAAACCATTTGCACTAAGCTATATTGCTCAACTGCTAATGCACTTGGACACTCTTATGTATGACCAAAGTAGACCCACATAGTCTAGCCATGGGCCAAGTAATCTTTCTTTTATCTATCTTGTGGTGTATCGGACGCCTTTACTCCAAAGCAGAGATTATTCTACAGTTATTGTGATCTATGATTGCTCACCGGGCAGCCGGCCAGACATCTTTCCTCTTGCTTAGGCTGGATGTATGTTTCCCTTACCAGGAATTCCCATGTCTAGGGATATGTACCGGTTAGTGTTGGGAATCGGTGCAAATTTGAGGACTGACCATCGTTCCACCAGAGTGATCGATGATCAGTTTTTATTTGAAGATGTTTTTCGTGCACATTGACCCTTCCCCATCTGCATTATGCATCATGTGTTGTACATTTTTCATGAAAATTCAAGATAATACCTGTAGAAACAAGGTAGAAATACAAATGGAAACACAGAAAGTATATCTGTTAATTAAAAATACATAGAAAAAACAGAAAGTATGCCTTTTAAGCATATGCAAATAATCGGAAAAATGATTGGTCTTCAAAAATTGGGACTGATCATCAAAATTGGAAGTGAAAATAGTGAGATCTCCGATTAATTGATTAATCGGAACAACACTAGTAAAGGTACGAGATATGATACCAAATACTGATATTGAATGAAAAGTATCGTATCGAAGATGTTGAGTATTATTAGTTATCAACTGTTTTGGAGTATGATACAACTTATATCTCGCAATCAGATGGCTGTATCACCCGAGGCGCAGCCGAGGGTGATACAGCCTTCTGATTGCGAGATATAAGTTGTATCATACTCCAAAACAGTTGATAACGAATTTATCTCATGATTGCCTCCTCGACCTCTGCACAGGTAATAAAAATGAACATACATACATACATACAAATACTAGGAGGTTGATAAAGGATTCTGAGCGGTTAATACAACTTCATATCACATGCCAATTGACCAATCAAAAGCCTAGAATTTTGCCAATCATGAGATAAATTATTGTATCGTTTAACCCTTATGCTGCTGGTTGCTAATTTGGCCAATACAAAATTATATAAAAAACTGAAAAGTGATTGAAATCCTGGCACATGGGTACTCATTTGAGAATATGCAGCGAGAGCTCGCAAATGAATACCAACATTAAAGGGTATAAATGGTTTAAAAAAAATGTTGCATCCTTGTCATTGGGACAAATGTAGCCTGAGTATTGGATTGGAAGGGTTAAGATTTAATATAATATATATGTATATGTATATATATATATATATATATATATATATATATATATATATATATATATATATATATATATATATATATATATATATATAATTAATTGCTACCTGGATGGTTGCACTTGGCACATGATTAATCACAGTGTTAATCCTTCTAATGCCACACACACAAAGAAGCATTTGTGGTAACATAACCTAGAGGATCATGCACGCATATATGCATGTAAGATAATCTCTTTCGTTATAAGAGCCTGGCTTGCCTATCTAAAAACATAACTCAAAAATTAGGCAAACTGTCACAATGCTGTACTCGATTTAAGGTTCATTTTTATGTGTCACATGACTATAATGGACCAAAATTTTATAAATTCTGTAAACATGAACAATCTGGTATTGAATTTTGGCCAATAATCTCCATTACAATTTGGCATCAGACTTTTGTGGGGAAATTACAGTTTGGACTACCATGGGTCAAGTTAGTTTTAAAATACTTCTTGCAGTCTTGAGCCTTGGACAAAAAAGCAACAGCGATAAAATGGTCTACATACATTGTGTAACCCTGAAGAGTTTAAGTGATTTCAGTGATTTCTATACCAGGTTAAGAAGAGTCACAAAGGACGCTTGATTTAGTATTACGAGTCTTTCAGTTTAATCAAATCGCCTCCAGACAAGAACCTCATAGCTCACAGCCCCAGAACAGGTTAAGTGCCCCCATAGAAAATAGGCTTCGGCTTTTTCTATAGGCAGGTTAAGAAGTCTTCCAGTTAAATCCAATCCCCTCCAGACTTACCCTAATGACAAGAACCTTATTGACCTTGTTGCTGCAGAGTCCCTGAATCTCCAATAACTGTTTTAGCCACTCTGAGTGTGAGTGGGTTAACCCTTTCAATGCTGAGGCTACTTCTGTCCAAAGCACAAGGATGCTAAGGTTTTGAAAAAACATCTTAACCCTATCATGTTGGTATTCATTGGATAGCCCTCACTAAGTACTCTCAAATGAGTACCCATGTGCCAGGGTTTCAGTAATTTTTCAGGATTTTTGCATCATTTTGCATTGGCAAAATTAGCCACCACCAGCATAAGGATTAAGCTATTTTGTGCATCTCTACTTCATATTTCACAAGTATCACAGCTCAAGGAGACACTTTTCTAGGTGAAGCCTCTCCCTGAATGGAAAAGTGCTGCCAAAGAAAAGGGGCATTCTGTGATTTCTACAGGCAGGTTAAGAAGTCTTCCAGTTAAAATCCAATTCCCTCCAGACTTACCCTAATGACAAGAACCTTATTGACCTTGTTGCTGCGCAGTTCCTGGATCTCCAATAAGTGTGGCTACGCTAGGAGCTTTGCTGGCGACTTGATCTCAGAGCCTGACAGGCGCCAAGCTGTGGACAATACAGTGCGACCCACACTTAAACCTTACGCTGCTGGTGATTTGGCCAATACAAAACAATGCAAAACCCCTGAAAATTGACTGAAACCCTGGCAAATGGGTACTCATCTGAGAGCACTCGGCAAGAGCTATCCATGAATACCAACATGACAGGGTTTAGATGGTTTTCAAAAATCTTTGAGTCTTATGCTTTGGATGAAAGTAGCCTCAGCATTAGAAGGGTTGACAGCCACTGCAAGGCGCCAAGCTGTGGACAATACGCGGTGCGACCCACACTTAACAGCCACTGCAAGGATGAGCCCTCATCAAGTCTCAGCCTTCCGTCTCCTACAACGATGACTACGCATCAAGTCTCAGCCTCCCGTCTCCTACGACGACAACAACGACAATGGCAAATGGCGCGGTCGTGAAAAAGGTCGCGGAAAATCCATGAAGCAAGCCGGCGAGAGCGTGAATGATGGGAAATAAAGAGCCTGTCAGGGATGCGCTGCCCCGTACAGGTCTCGGTGGGTGTGGAATAGATAGACATTCACCATTCACGCACACACACACACAACTTTCTGCATGATCGCTGCTTATTTACACTAAGCTATTCACACCACTCACTTCCTTCTCGCATAATACATACCGAGAGTGCGGAAAACCTATTCATAGAGAATTGAATACATGTGCTTCGTGTTACGCATCCTGCGTTTACGACACTCAGATAATTAGCGCGCTAGATAAGCACTATAAACGGCTGAACAAAACAAACAAATACCGGCATGTTTTTTCATGGTGTTTAGCTGCGACTTATTTCCTGTACACGGAAAGCAGTGCTGAAGGAGGAATTTCTGCACGCCCTGGTGATGATTCGGGAGGACACAGACAAAGACAGTGGAAGCAGGCCAAATTTTCAAATCTTCTTTCTTTCTCTCTCTCTCTTTCTGTCTCTCTTTCTCTATCTCCCTGCCTGTCTCTCTCTCTCTCTCTGTCAATATGTATACATCCCTTTCTTTCTCTTCCACTATCTCATTCTCTCCCTCATACTTTCTGACTCTCTCTCTCTTTTTCTCTGTCTTTCTGTCTCTATCTCTCTGTCAATAGGTATACATCTCTCTCTCTCTTCCTTTCTCTCTCTCTTACTCCGACTCTCTCTCTCCACCACTCTCTCTCTCTTACTCAGACTCCCTCTGTCTCTGTCTCTGTCTCTGTCTCTCTCTCTCTCTCTCTCTCTCTCTCTCTCTCTCTCTCTCTCTCTCTCTCTCTCTCTCTCTCTCTCTCTCTCTCCATTAACAGGTCCCTCCCAGTATGCTAAAGCGACAAAGGTCCTTGGTAGAAACCTAGCATAAAGGCAGGGATTTGAGTGTCGCCAGGGGCATGTGAGAAATTTACCAGTGACTTGGGTTAGTCAGTGGTTTTACCCAGGTACTCTGGACTCCTCCATTGCTAACAATCAACTAAGTCTTAATATGGCAGAAAGTGATGATAAATTCA
>OZ012695.1:37514304-37551804 GCA_963942565.1 Maea johnstoni
CAATAATCACTCCTACATCATGAGGCCCACCTGCCTGCCGCTGCCAAACGCTGCCACTGCTGCTGCTGATGACGAGCTAGGGTTACCATTACAAATACAGTGAAACCTCGGAAATGTGAACACCTTGGGACCAGGGCAAAAGCGTTCACATTAGGGGGTGTTCACATTTCAGAGGTCTTTTCATAATGTAAAAGATACACATGGGACCAGGAAATTGTGTTCACATTAGGAGGTGTTCACACCTCTGGGGTGTTCACAATGAGAGGTTTCACTGTAGTACCAATCATAAAATATAGGTGGCACTGCTAAGGTCAAATTATAATTACAGGGTGAAAAATGAAATAGGGTTACCCATTTAAAAATAGTACCAATAGTAAAATATAGGTGGCACTGCTAAGGTCAAATTATAATTACAGGGTGAAAAATGAAATAGGGTTACCCATTAAAAAATAGTACCAATAGTAAAATATAGGTGGCACTGCTAAGGTCAAATTGTAATTACAGGGTGAAATCTAAAATAGGGTTACCCATTACAAATAGTACCAATCATAAAATATAGGTGGCACTGCTAAGGTCAAAGTATAATTACAGGGTGAAAAATGAAAATAGGGTTACCCATTAAAAATAGTACCAATCGTAAAATATAGGTGGCACTGCTAAGGTCAAATTATAATTACAGGGTGAAAAATCAAATAGGGTTACCCATTAAAAATAGTACCAATCGTAAAATATAGGTGGCACTGCTAAGGTCAAATTATAATTACAGGGTGAAAAATCAAATAGGGTTACCCATCAAAAATAGTACCAATAGTAAAATATAGGTGGCACTGCTATAAAGGTCAAATTATAATTACACAGTGAAAACTGAAATAGGGTTACCCATTACAAATAGCACCAATCGTAAAATATAGGTGGCACTGCTAAGGTCACATTATAATCACAGGGTGAAAACTGAAGTGTTACCCAAAGCAAATAGTACCACTATACAATTCTTATATAAGTGGCAGTGCATATGCGACAGGGCAGTGATATTGTAACCATATATAATAACAAATGATAAAAAGTAAGTTTCACCTTAAATAAATAGTACCTCTTCCAAAATATAGTTGGCAGTACAAAGGGTCATATTATAACTAGAGGGCGAATTCTGAAATATGGTTTCTCCATAACAAATAGTACAAATTGCAAAATATAGGTGGCAGTGTAAAGGGTCATATCATAACTAAGGTTACCCATAAAAAGTAGTACTACACATAGAATATAAGGAGTAGTGCTGATGGTCAAATTATAACTACATCTCGTCTACTTTCAATTGGTAACATTTCTCTACCATAGGGAATGTTTGTATTTGAAAATATTTGAAGGAAAAATATTGAACCAAATCCAATACACAACTCTCCTTCAAATATTTTGAGAAATTATGATCAATACCTAAGTTATTTTCAAAATTACCTAAAGTCCAGACAACTCTTGTCACAATCTCAGGCATGAAAGGGTTAATGGGATTCCCTCCAGTTCAAAGAGATAGCAGTGGGCAAAATGATAGGCTTGTTCCTGGCACCATGATCAATGTGATCAGGTTCCACAAATGCCGACTAGGATGCTTTGTGAAAGAAGAATCAAGAGCAGCTCTTTATCTATTAACCCTTCAAATGCTGAGGATACTTTCATGCAAAGCATCTAATCCCTGTCATGTTGGTATTCATTGGATAACTCTCACCGAGTACACTTAGATGAGTACTCTCAGATGAGTACTCATGTGCCAGGCTTTCAGCCATTTTTCAGGTTTTTTGCATCATTTTGTATTGGCCAAATTAGCCACCAGCAGCACAAGGGTTAAACACTAAACTTATGTCCAAAACTACTAGCAGGAAAACGTGTGTAAGAGAGAAATAGATAAGGCGATTAGGATTATCCATGCATCTGTATATGTGTGCCTATGTGTTTGTTCACTATATATTCATTCATAAATTCAGGGACGTATATCACTTAGTACCGATTATCCCTTAGTATTGATTATACATTAGTTAGTTTGTCTATTTGTTCATCTATTCCAGAGTACTTTCATTTCATTCCGCTCGCAACACCAAGGTTCTTATCAATCAGGAAGGAAATCTAAAATGACAAGAACATATCAACAATTGCTGAGTGAGAATCAAATCTGATCCGCAAGTTCCGTTCTTTCTAGGATTTCGTTGACAGGGCCATGACTGTTTTAACTCATTCCGCTGCTGATAAAATCAACTTTAACCCTTCTGATGCTGAGATTACTTTCGTCCAATGCACAAGATCGCAAAACAAAATGGAAATTATCTTATCGAAGTTATGTGGGTATTTATTGGAAAGCTCAATCTCGCTGAGTACTTCCAGATGAGTACCCATGTGCCAGGGTTTCTAGTCATTTCCAAGCTTTTTGTCATCATTTCAGATTGACCAAATTAGCCACCAGCAGCGGAGGGGCTAACTTTGCTCCCATTACTCTCCATAACACCATCAGACATGACGCCAAAACCTCTTTAAACTCATTACATCATTCTATTTTTTGGCGGAAGACAATATCCTTTTCAAAAAGAACACACAAAATATTTAGTGACTTAAGACTCTGAACCAATTCATGCCTGTAGCACCTAAAAAACGCAGACAAGAATTCGCACAGACTATTTTGGTGGTATCTCTTAAACAGAAAAAAAAATCAGAAAATATTTGAAGGAGAAATATTGATCAGAACTAAACTAACAACTCTCCTTCAAATATTTTTACAATTTTTATTCAAGTCTTAAGTAAATTTCCAAAGTATTACAGATACAGACAACCTTGGCCTAGGAAATTATATGAAGATTTGAAGGCGGCGGCAGCTTTTCTGTGTGATAGGGTAATTTTCATCAGCTGCCTGCGTCTATTCTGACTTTATAGAACAAAAGAGTCACTGCTTAAGTCTTACCGAAAACAGCGGTGTTTTTTCACGGTTTTTCGAGACTCAAAGGCTTTTAGTTTGTTTGGCAGCAGGTCTACGAGTCTTTTGTAAATGTCAAACAATTAGTGCAAAGGGAGGAGAGGGAAGGCTCTAAGTGCCGCCAATTAGGCAAGTGGCCATCAGAACCTAATCCCATGCACTTAACCCATGCACTCTTTTGGGCTCTCTACAGACAATTGTCGTCTGGACTTACGGTACTTCTGACAATAACTTTGAAAATAAGCGTAATTTCATAAAACATTTGAAGGAGAATTGTCGGTATGGTATTGATGAACATTTCTTCTTGGGAAATTTCTCAAAATATCTGTGCGTGATGAGAATATAACCGAAAAGATCAGGCAGTTTTGCTGCTTCGGCCATGATCGGGTTAACATCCATCAGACTTGCAAGTCTGACCGAGGGCCTTTTTAACCTCCCCACTCTTTCTACAGCGCGCAACTTGATTGTTTTCATGCAAACACACATGCTTTTAACCAAGCATAAAAATCCATGCCAGATTATGTTGGCATTGCGTGCTCTGCGGGGGAGATGATTATCAAGTAACCGATTCAGCGCAACACGTCGCTAACAAAGAGCAGCTTAGGATAGGTTTCCGTATATGACATTTGCTGTGGGCTGAGAACTAAAGCAGGAATTGAGACAGGCCTCAACGCTAACTCAAAATGATACTGGCCCTGTAGGACCAGTAACACCTAGCATTTACTGATCCTGCAAAATGTTTACTGGCCCTACATTTTTTCTTTAAAATAACAAGAAAGAACATTGCATAAGATTCAACACAACACTTATCTTTATAAATTTTAACTTCCTTTATTTCAAAAACAATTGGCGACATTCTCAGGGGGAAACTTTTTAACAAGAATGTCTCCAAATGTTTACTGGCCCTGTAGGACCAGTTGAGGTCTTTCTTTACTGGCCCGAAACTGGTTTTGGGATTTTTTACTGGCCTGGGGCCATAGGTTCACCCTTAGCATCGAGCCCTGTGAGACAGAGAGCTAAGGCATGAAACTGGTTCTTCTGCTGCTACTTCTCTCGTCTTGCCTTTGTTTAACCCATTAATGAGTTCCCTATAGGAATTGTCATCTGGATCTCAGATGCTTTTGACAATAACTTGGGAGTTAAGAAAAAATTTACCTATTTTTGCCTGTAGGAAATACTCAAAAATAACCTTTCGTCTTTGTTAAAAAACATTATGACCAGAACATTTTTCATGATCTATATTTTGAAATATGTAATAGACGAAGCACTGAAAATAGCCTGATTATTTCGTGAGACTGTGTCTGCAAGAAAAAAAAAAGGGCCAGAATTCTTTTCAAAGTCAACCTCTGAGAAAGGTGAACATAGGGTATCTGTGAGACTACATCTACAACAAAAAAAATTTGGATCGATTTAAAAAAAAAAAAAAGTCTACCTCTCAGATAGGTGAATATAGGTCTCTTTGAAACTGCGTCTACAAGAAAAAAAGGGCCAGAAAATTTTCTTATCCGTGAAGAAAAAAAGGTCCAGAATTTTTTAACAAAATCTGAGATAGGTGAGTATAGGGTCTCTGTGCGACTGGGTTTACAAGAAAAAAGGGGCTAGAATCATTATTAAAGTCAACCTCTATTAGGTGAAAATAAGGTCTCTGTGCTACTGCGTCAACAAGAAAATAAGGGACAGAATTTATTTCAAAGTCAACCTCTGAGATATAGGGTCTCTGTGCGACTGGGTCTACGAGGCCTATAAACATTGCTCCCTCCCCTCAGGGGCGATAAACGGCTCCCTCTCCCTTAATCCTCATCAGGACCCTGTGTTTACAGCGACATCGTCGAGTGATGTATGCACAACCGAGTTTGGTGGCCATTGTGTTTATGGGGTGAGGCAGGTAAAAAAGCCCTGACTATGTGGATCTATGGTTGAGGGCCAGAGCACGGTTTCATAAAATACCTTAAGGTTAGGAATTCCTTAAGGTTTGCCAAATGTCAAGGTTTCCCTTAATTTTACCCCTTCAACTTCATTATGTATATATCTGTTACAGTATAGTATAAAGGCAGAGTTTCCTAATATACTTATCCACATATAATAGCCCTTGCTATGTGGATCTATGGTTGAGAGCCAGTTAACGGTTTCATAAAATACCTTTAAGGTTAGGAATTCCTTAAAGTTTTACAAATGTCAAGGTTTCGCTTAAATGTATCCCTTAAGCTTAATTTTGTATACATCCATTAAAAGTATAACGGCACAGTTTCATAAAATACCTTAAGGTTAGGAATTCCTTGGGGTTTCCAAAATGTCAAAGTTTTCCTTAATTTTATCCCTTAACCTGAATTTTTTATATATCCATTAAAGTATAAGGGCACAGTTCCATAAAATACCTTAAGGTTAGGAATTCCTTCCTTAATTTCATTCCTAAATACCCGTAATTTTGAATATATCATTTATAAGCATATGTATCGAAGATCCAGAAGACTCTTGTCAAAGAGATCTCCAGGCATGAAAGGGTTAATATTTAACCCTTATGCTGCTGAGGCTTTTTTCGCCCGAAGCACAAGGATGCAAAGATTTTTGAAAATCATCTAAACCCTGTCATGCTGGTATTCATTGGATAGTTCTTGTTGAGTACTCCGAGATGAGTACCCATGTGCCAGGGTTTCAGTCATATTTCAGCTTTTTTCCATAATTTTGTATTGGCAAAATTAGCCACCACCGGCATTAGGATTAATTAAGGAAGAGGAGTTGAAAATTACATCGTGATTTTTAGGTTTTTTGCATCATTTATTATTGGGCAAATTAGTCACCAGCAGCATAAGGGTTAAATCAATCAAAATTTCAACTCGTCCCAGTGTAACACCTCAGGTGTTGTTTAAACATCAACTGATGGGTTTCGAAAGCCCTCAGCTGCCCCGATACCCATAAAACATTCAGTGACTGGTTTTCCCAAGCCTTGCGGTTTATATAAGCCACGTTTGAAACATGTGTCGTTATCAGTTCTGTAAATACCATTGGAGTGAAACTCCTTTCTTTGACGAGCATGGTAGGTACCGTATTTTTCCGATTAACAGCACGGTGCGGGTAGTGGTTGGAAATTTTTTCTGTAGAATGGATGTTGGCAATCTGTTTTACCGCACACCTCAATAATTGCCGATCATAGTGAATTGGCTGTTATTGCACCTTTGCGCTCTCGCTGTTCAGTTTACTTAGATGTTTTCCGCAACAATCCCGCATGTGAAAAGATCGTTAATTGGTCAATAATACGATCATGCGGTGAATATGAACAGTGAGAGCGAGAAGGAACTGCTGAAATTGCAGAATTCAGCGCTGGTTTGCAGACACGGCAAGAGGAAAGGTATGTGATTTCACTTTTCTTACTTCTTCTGGGGGGAAGTTTTACAAGTTTTTCATGACAGTTGCGCTGGCCATTCCCCCTCTAACCGTGAAAAATAGGCCCTGTGCGCTTATACTCCCCCCTCCCCCTCCCCTGAATTCTGGATAGCCAGGACGCCCAACCTCTCCCCTCCAAAAATCTGAATTGTTTTCCTCTTTATAATCTATATTCCAGTCTATAACGCTCAAGCATATAAAAACTTTAGTCAGTTGGGTTCTGAAATGGTCAGTAGTTGAGTAATCACAAACATGATATTTTCTTTGGCTTAGGATGCCTGCCTTTCTATGTCCCTTAGCCGCCTGACTGCTGTTGCTGAGTGTTTGTGCTGGCACACTCCCCCAGAGACAGCACACTCAGCACCCCAAACAACACAGATAAACACAGTAATTATAACATACTCAATGCTTGTCTGAACTCAACAGCTCCCTGCCCCAAGTCTCTCTCTCTCTCTCTCTCTCTCTCTCTCTCTCTCTCTCTCTCTCTCTCTCTCTCTCTCTCTTCCTCTCTCTTCTCTCTCTCCTCTCTCTCTCTCTCTCTCTCTCTCCCTCACTCAAATAAACAATGTAATTATAACATACTGAATGCTTGTCTGAACTCAACAGCTCCCTGCCCTGCCTCTAGTCGTTTAATGGCTAATGGTCAACTGCTGGTCTAACTATATGATGCCAGTATAGACTGTAGTTAACACCTACTGGTTACGTAAACTCACCATATATAATTTATACATATAATATTATATATATATATATATATATATATATATATATATATATATATATATATATATATATATATAATTATATATATATATATATATATATATATATATATATATATATATATATATATATATATTATATATATAATATATATATATATATATATAATTATATATATATATATATATATATATATATTATATATATATATATATATACATATATATATATATATATATATATATATATATATATATATATTATATATATATATATATATATATATATATATATATATATATATATATATATATATATATATATATATATATGTATGTATATTCATATATATGATCACACCAAAATCCTAGCTCGGATCCTCCAACAAAAATATTTATTCACCTTAGGATGCTATCATAATAAGGTGTCTCTGGGATGTGTTTGCTAAACAAATATTGGTGTCCTTTATATTGCCTCAGCAGATAGCCTGGCCATGCACACAGTGTCTTCCTCACTAGACAGTCGATATATAGATTCACTCCTCCCCTGCACCGCTGAGGGATACAGATATCTGGGTTATACTGTGAAACCTCTCGTTGTGAACACCTTGGAGATGTGAACACCTCCTTGAGTGAACACAATTTCCCGATCCCATTTGTGTCTTGTACATTATGGAAGCACCTCCTAATGTGAACACAATTTCCCAGTCCCATTTGTGTATTTTATATCATGAAAAGATCTCTGAGATGTGAACACCTCATAATGTGAACACAATTTCTCGGTCCGATTTGTGTCTTTTACATTATGAAAAGATCTTTGAGATGTGAACACAATTTCCCAGTCCCATTTTTGTCTTTTACATTAGTGAAACACCTCTGAGATGTGAACACCTCCTAATGTGAACACTTTCCCCTTACCAGAGCATTAGTGTATTTTACATTATAGAAAGACCTCTGAGTTATGAATATCCAACTAATGTGAACACAATTTCCCCATCCCATTTGTGTTTTTTTGCATTGTGAAAAGACCCCTGAGATGTGAACACCTCCTTATGTGAACACAGTTTCTTGGTCCCAACTGTATTTCATTTGTAAGCACACTTATGCCCTCTATCAGATAAATAAGCTACATAAATAGTTTGAACATAGTGGATTATATGGAACCTGCCCCTAACCAAATGTATCTGAGAATCCTAGGAATTCCTAGGATTGCACTACACTAGGAATATCCTAGGATATTACAAAGGAAACCATGGCCACATCTGGAAAGGCCCCCGACTCTTTCCCAAAAACTCACTCAACCCAGTCTCCTCTCTTTTCCAAATCACTGCCGTTACCAAACGTATCTATGACTTCCTAGGAAATCCTGGAATTTTCTTTAAGAAATCCTTGGTATTACCGAGTTCATTTGCTAAGAGTACCTTCCACCTGAGAGGGAACAACTACAAATTGGTGGAGAAACTTCTTAGTGATGCCCTCTTTATCAGGAAAACATGAGGTCTTCACTGAGAGGTTGTCAATATTAACAGTATTAAACCACACAGCCTTCAAGCTCCCTCTTTCCCCCAAAACTCTACCTCTGGGGGAACCACAAATTGGCCACGCTATTGTGGGTCAATACCCCCTTCATCAGGTAACCGTGGCGCCGCCTCTGAAAGGTTGTCAATATTAACTGCATTAAACAATACAGCCAGCTCCCTCCCCCCCCCCTCCTTCTCATTTCCTAACACTGCAAGTTTTGATTAAAACCCAGTGAAGCTGAAAATAATGTTTCCAGGACAAATAAGCGGATAGCCTTGATTCTTATTTGATCAGCTCTAGAAAGAAGATGTGAGGACGTTATCATATAGTCAGATATCCCGGCCTCTGAAACCGTCTCATTTTCACTACCTTAACCCTTCCAATGCTAAGGCTACTTTCATATAAAGCACAAGAACACAAAGTTTTTTGAAAAGCATCTAAACCTTGTCATGTTGGTATTCATTGGAAAGCTCTCACTGAGTACTCTCAGATGAGTACCCATGTGCCAGGGGTTCAGTCATTTTTCAGTGTTTTTTTGCATCATTTTGTATTGGCAAAATTAGCCATCAGCAGCATAAGGGTTAATATTTGCCTCACAGGGCTTGTTGGTAATGCGATTCAGATGCAAATATTTGAATAAGACAATACTTAGAACAATATGTGGTCTAAAATTATTCTTCAAACAGTATCAAAATCATGTTGTGATTAGTGAGTTGTGCTTAAGGTTGTCGTATCATCTTGGATGGAAATGTTATTACCAGTCTGACCTTTTAACACATTCTAATATGAAGAACATATATGGTATGGCATGTATAGATTTTCTTTTTTTTCTTATATTGTGCAATATGCTTTAAATTGGTTCAATAAGAACATGCAACTATTTATGACAGTTCCACTCCATTTTATACAAGCCAGAAACAAATATCTTTTATTACTGGGCCTTATCCGTTTATCTGATCTTTCCTGTTTGCATAGCTAATCAATGTGTGTGTTCTTCAGCATTCTGAGGGACCAATTAAATTGCTTTATTGTATGTAAATACAGTCAATATGATGCAGCAGGCTTGTTTCAACATGGTGAAATATGGATGAACATTAACCAAGAACCTGAGGTCTAAGGACAAAGAAACACAAAAATCCAGCATCCATACCTTTGGTTTTGTTTTGTTTTGAGCATACACTTGAGCACACACACACACACACATACATACATACACACACACACACACACACACACATACATACATACACACACACACACATACATACACACACACACACACACACACACATACATACATACACACACACACACACACACATACATACATACACACACACACACACACATACATACATACACACACACACACACACACGCACACGCACACACGCGCGCGCACACACACACACAGCTATTTGACCTTGAGGTCACACAAATCAAATAATACTTGCACCTAGAAATTAACGCATTCATGCCTGGAGATCTCTTTGACAGATGTCGTTTTGAAACTTTTGCCACAAAGATATAACCAAAGTTGTCAGGGTGTTTTTAGCTACGACAAGCATGAATGGGTTAACCCTTACAATGCTAAGGCTACTTAGGTCCAAAGCACAAGGATGCAAAGAATTTTGATAACCATCTGAACCCTGTCATGTTGGTATTCATTAGATAGCCCTCACTGAGTACTGTCAGATAAGTACCCATATGCTAGGGTCTCAGTCAATTTTCAGGTTTTTTTGCATTTATTTTGTTTCGGCCAAATTAGTCACCAGCCGAATAAAGGTTTAGGTACATATATTCTAACAATAACCTGAAGTTTTTCTTCTTACCAGGAAGTAAGCGGTGATGGTTGTCAGATTGTTCAGGTTTGATTACATTTTCTTAATGGCAATTAGTTAACCCACTCATTCCTGGAGCATACAAATGGTCCGACTGACTTTGTAGCATCAGCAGTGTTAGTGTTGTTCCGATTACCCTATTAATCGGAGATCTCACTATTTTCACTTCCAATTTTGATGATCATTCCCAATTTTTGCAGACCAATTTTTTCCCCGATTCCCAACATTAAGCAGTGCCATCTATTCACAAAGAACGGCAGTCGAATCAGGCCTGGTAAGGCAGGCTGGGTTACTACAAGTAGCAGTCTCTCTGCTGGGCACGTGGTATGCATGTATCATTGTGTACCTTTCTCCCTATGTGACCTTGCCTCCGTGCCAGGCCCATGTTGTGTAGATGTAAGAGTGATGTCTACAACAAGAGGCATGGGCCTGGTGCTCTGCAGTTGTGCCCTGAATTAACCCATTAATGCTTAAGAGTTCCTCCATCAATTGTCGTCTGGATCTGTGATACTTTTGAAAAGAACTTTGGAATTGACAGTGATTTTACAAAATATTTGAGGGAGAGTTGTTGGTAATGTTGTGATAAACATTTCTCCTTCAAATATTTTTCAAGAAATGCTTTTGATAGAAAAATATATTCAAAATTGTCAGGCCTGTTTTGGCCTCTCTGAGTGTGAATGGGTTAACCTACTTATCCCCTAGCAGCCAAAAAGCAGCCTGACTATTTTGATGAATCTTTAACCCTGAGGCTCCTTTTATTGTAAGGACAAGGACGCAAAGATTTTTGAAAATCATCTAAACCCTGTCACATTGGTATTCATTGGATAGCTCTCACTAAGTACTCTCCATATCAGTATTCATTGGATAGCTCTCATTGAGTTCTCTCAGATGAGTACCTGTGTGCCAGGGTTTCAGTAATTTTTCAGGTTTTTTTGCATCATTTTGTATTGATCAAATTGGCCACCAGCACCATAAGAGTTCAGGCGAAAGCATAGTTATGAAAATATTTGAAGGAGATATGTTAAAATGAACCTTGAATCAAGCACAACATCATTCTGACAACCAATTGCCTAATTTTTGAGCTTTTAGGGGTCTTTTAGATAGGCGAGCAAGGCTCGTCTTTCAATAAATTTGATGTATTCGGTTTACAGTCTTGTATTCACCAAAGTGCTCACATTACTTTTCTTCCTAGCCGGTCTTGCACACAAATATGAGTGCATGATTCTCATGGTTAATTGTTATCACAAATGCATATATAATGTGGCATTAGAAGGGTTGATGGATACACCTCATACAAGTACCCTGAACTCTAACAGCCAGTGTCAACAGTAAGCCATGTGCTCACAGACTCACCATTGTGCCCACTTATGGCGCATATTAAATATCCACCCTGAATAAATACTTGAAGCCTGGCCAAATGAAGGGCCCCCACTAGAGAGTGGCGTCTTTCTGAAGTACTTACAGCAGAATCCCACATCCTGATGCAGGAATAACATCAATACTCTGACCACTTCCCTATAACACAGACTCTATGTCACCAGAATGAATAGACAATATACCATGTATCTCATAACTACAAGTACTATATCCATCAAGCCACTCTTTTGTGGGCTTAGCCTCACCCATCCACTCCACTTTAGAGCGGATTCGGTTACCTCAACCCTCCCTTCCTCTAGAAATTGTTGGATCCCCAAATGGGTTGACCTGGTCGCTATACAAATGTGTGGCATTGTGGAGGGCTGTCTATGTCCCTTCTGCAACTGAAAGACCCCTTGGAACTATTCAAGAAGAGAAGGGAATTTCTCCCTGGTTCCACGATTCTGTCTCATTGCAATATGACCTACCGTAAATTCACAGTAATTTGGGACACTTTCTTAATAATTATGATTTTTATGGGTTGAGGGTGGCCCATGTTTTTTGAAAATTCTGACAAAGCAGAGAAATAGGGCGGTCCAAATTTCTGAAAATTTACAGTGGGTTGTATAGCATTGAGAAAAGCATGTGGAAATGAAGAATTGGCCTTCTCCTCACAAATAGTTCGAAGGGGTCTTTCAGTAAACTGTTGAAAGCGGCGTAAAACCCCATTCCTTTCTTTCTTACTTCTGCCACATAGTAATCCAGAGGTTAAAGGTTACACCTTTGAGCATGTTTATCGCCTTTGAGCATGTTTATATGGAAAGGGCGCAATATCAAATGGCAATATTATACTGTGCCAAACAAAGGCTTCCCCTTCTACGCTAAGACATAATTACCCAACTAACACAAACTGCTTTGAACTGACAATGTAAATAAGCGGGCCAAGCCCAAAATAATTTCCTGTTGCCTCAAACTGTGGACTGGGTGTAATCCCCTCTCGAGTAAATACCAGCTACTGTTAGCTATGGACTTAGATAAATAAAAACAAGTGGATATGAAACCAGTCGGTCAACCTGAACAGGCTAGCCCCAATGAAAAGCCCAAAAGGGCTATGGATTTAGATAAATTAAAACAAGTGGATACGAAACCAGTCGGTCAACCTGAACAGGCTAGCCTCAACGAATAGACCATAAGTTATGCTCTGCGCATGCTGGCGAGCAGGTTTCTCAGTAATGTAAGCGATACAAAAGCCTTCATTGGTCCTTGTTCCCTCATGACCTAACGTTGATGCCAGATCTGAGACCCCTGGCATGTCCAGCCCTTCACTATAGTGCATACAGTAATTGCATAGTGCATATAGTAGTGCATATATAGTAATTGGTCTGTCGCTACATATCCATTCTTTTCTTCATCTAAGCTAAGGACAAATTCATGATTAGAGTTCATGTAAATTGTCGTCTGGAAGCTAATAAATTTTGGAAAATTACTTCCTAATGAATCATTATTTTATAAAATATTTGGAGGAGAGTTGGAGGTTGAGAGCGGCTTGAGACTTCTCCTTCAAATGTTTTCCCGTCTATTTCATTTTCTGAAAAATATCATCAAAATGGCCAGACAGGTTTGAGTTGTTACCACTAGTTTCTGGTCTAGTATGGTGTATACTACTTTAAAGTTAGTCTTACAATTTATAAAAATATTTAGATGAGAGTAGATTGAGTTCCGAATGACAATATTTCTTCAAATGTTTTCCAAAATATGCTTTTTTCCATCGCCTAAATAGCCAGACTGTTTCTTGTTCTGAATTCGTGACGATTTTTCTTATTAAAATTTACAAAATATTTGTAGGAGAATTGTAGGTTGAGTTCCGAAGGACAATTTTTCTTCAAATGTTTTCCAAAATACACTTTTTCCTAACAACCATCCCCAAAATAGTCAGGCTGTTTCTGACTGCTACTTCTGCTGCTGTGTTCTGGTCTAGTGCCTGTGTATCATCAGTACAGCTGACTGTGACCACACAAACCATCAATATCCATCACCCAATAGACTAACTCTGCATCCATGGTATAAGGCCTAAAGTAATGTTTATAATTTCCAGTATTCCCCCCTACCTTAGTTTGGAGTGGCCTACTCTCAAGGTTTGGTGGGGTTGTGCCCCCACAATGTTAATACATAAAAAAATGATAATAATAAAAAAAAGAATAAAAAAATAAAAAATATAATGAAAATTATAAAATGAAAAATAAAATGAAAAATAAAATAACAAAATAAAAATATAAACAATTTTTTTAAATTATTGAATGAAAAATGAAAAACAAAAAAAATAAATTAAAAAAAAAAATTATGAAAAAAAAAAACGAGCTGTGATCACAGTATGTGGTTGCATGGTGTTCACATCTCAGGGGGCTTCACTGTACATAGTATACTAGTAATTCCTGTTTTATTTATACCCTGGGGCCCTCGGGCTACTTGTAAACATGCCAGAGGGCCTCAGGGAAGATCCTTACCATATAGGACTGAGTTACCCTCTTTAAATAAAGATTATTATTATAATTATTATTATCATGATTATTTTATTATCAACATTATGCTCTGCCATAACCTAACAAACAGGCCAGTACCCTATATACTGGGCCTGCCAATGTATATAAACTAAGCAGTACTGTGCCATCCTTTAACTCTTAAAGCACTCATAATTACAAGCCTAGGGTCATGACTTTCGATGAAAATAAACACAGTATGAACTATCCTGTAAGACTCATAGAGTTCACTACTACAAGCCGAGTTCACAACTACAAGTCCAGAAATATGGCCTGATGATGAAAATAAACAGTTGACACAGTAGGTGTTGTCCTGTAACACTTATAGCATTCCCTGGCCTAATGATTAAATAAACATAGTTATGACACAGAATGTACTATCATTTAAGACTCAAAGCATCCACTGCCCTCTATATGAAATAAACATAGTTGACACAGTAGTTGTTATGCTATAACACTTATAGCATTCCTTGGCCTGTAGATAAAATAAACATAGAAGTGTCAAGGCACCTTCTATCTTTTAATACTTACAGCATTCATACTTGCAAGCCTAGAATTATAGCTTGCTGATGAAAATAAACATAATTGACAAACGTACAATTTTTTAACCCTTTATGTTGCTTGTGGCTAATTTGGCCAATACAAAATTATGCAAAAAGCCTAAAAAATGACTGAAACCCTGGCACATGGGTACTCATATGAGAGTTATGCAATGGATACAAACATAGCAGGGTTTAGATAGTTTTCGCAAAATCTTTGTGTCCTTGTGCTTTGGATGAGAGAAGCCAAGAAATATGGTCTGCTGATTAAAATAAACATACTAGTGACACGGTATGCACCACCCTATAGGACTTAAATATTCACTTCCGTGTAGATGATATAAACATAGTTATGACAGTTTGTACTATCCTTTAAGACAAATAGCATTCACTGCTCAGCCAATGAAATACACATAGTTACGACACAGTATGAGTATGTACTATCCTGTAAGACATAAAATCCACTGTCCTGTATATGAAATAAACATATAGAGTGTCTAGGTACCGGCTATCCTTTAAGACTGATAGCATCCACAGCCCTATAGATGAAATAAACATAGTTATGACACAGTATGTACTATCCTGTAAGACTTATAGTATTCACTGCCCTGTATATGAAATAAACATAGTTATGACACAGTATGTACGAGTACTATCCTGTAAGACTTATAGCATCCACTGCCCCGTATATGAAATAAGCAATTATATGATAGCGTGTCTAGGTACCGGCTATCCTTTAAGACTGATAGCATTCATTAACTAGCATGATGTACTTACAGAGTGGTCACCTATCCTTTAAGAGTGATAGCATTCATTAACTAGCATGATGTACTTACAGAGTGGTCACCTATCCTTTAAGACTGATAGCTTTCATTAACTAGCATGATGTACTTACAGAGCGGTCACCTATCCCTTAAGAGCGATAGCATTCATTAACTAGCATGATGTACTTACAGAGCGGTCACCTATCCCTTAAGACTGATAGCATTCATTAACTAGCATGATGTACTTACAGAGCGGTCACCTATCCCTTAAGACTGATAGCATTCATTAACTAGCATGATGTACTTACAGAGCGGTCACCTATCCCTTAAGACTGATAGCATTCATTAACTAGCATGATGTACTTATAGAGTGGTTAGCATAATATGCACTACCCTATAAGACTTGTAGCATTCACTGTCCTGTAGATGAAAATAAACATAGTTTACAAACATGTACTATCCTTTAATAAGATTCTTTTGGCATCCACTGCCCTGTATGTGAAATAAGCATATATGATAGCGTGTCTAGGTACCGGCTATCCTTTAAGACTGATAGCGTTCATTTACTAGCATGATGTACTTACATAGTGGTCACTGTAGCTGCAGCGAGTCATATATATAGAGAGAGAGAGTGAGCGAGCCAGAGAGGTACTCCACGAGAGTTCGGTACTCCACCGCTTGTGAACGCGAGAGAGATCAGCTGTGCGACTGACAACAGCAGCAGCAGCAGTGGTGGTTAAAGCATCCCCACCACTGGTACAGTAGGAAATGCACGACTCTGAAATGAAGTGCAAGTGGAGCCGCTCTACTCTAGCCAACAAACATGCCAGGTTCCTTGTCTCTCTTCTCCTTAGCACCACAGCTACTAGTGTTTCCTCCGTGCCGACTGGTGCTTCCGTCCCACCTCTCAGTGGAGTTCCGATGCGCGCTTCTCTTAGCTCGCTGATCAGTACTGACAGGACGTTAAAATAGGACCATGTTATTTTAAGTGATGCTTTCGTTGGCAGAACGACAGCCACTCAAGCACGGCAGAGTTTGTGGAGGGCCGGGAAGTCCGCTGCAGCTTGAGCTCGAGTTGGAGAAATTATGACGGGGAAAATCGCTGCTTTAACAGGAATATTTTTCACCAAGGGAAGTCTGGGGCTCGAGTTGTGGAAATCATGACGGGGAAAATCGCGGCTTTAACAGGAATGTTTTTCATACTGGGAAGTCTGTTATGTACAGGGGCTATGGATATTACGACAGGAAAATCACTGCTTTAACAGGAATATTTTTACAGGAAAACAGAAGTGTTCTGTTGATATAAAAGATGTATTCAATAATTATAGATGATGTACACATAATTATCAATTTACACTTAATTATTGATGATAGTGTGCTATTGCCATGGGGAATTTTTTCAATTTTATTTAATTTTTAACAATGTTCAGAAATGATGTATTCATAATCATAGTTGATGTACATATAATCAATGATGATAGTGCTATATTGCCATAGGGAATTTTCCAATTTATCTAATTTCTTCAACAATATTCAGAAATGATGTATGTCATAATCATAGTTGATGTACACATAATTATTGATGATAGTGTAATATTGCCATAGGGAATTTTCCAATTTATTTAATTTCTTCAACAATATTCAGAAATGATGTAAGTCATAATCATAGTTGGTGTACACATAATTAGTGATGATAGTGTAATATTGCCATAGAAAATTTTCCAATTTTATCTGATTTTTCAACATTGATCAGAAATGATGAATTTTGATGTAAACATAAATTACTGATGAAAGAAAATCTTCAAATGAGGCATTTTAAGTTGCTAAGGCCACTCCAATTTATTTACTTGTCTTACGAGCTCAGGAGGTAGGAAATGAGCCATTTTGGAATAAAAAAAAAAGTTGAAAAATGTGACTTTTTTTATTATTATTTTTTTTTTAGAGTCTGCCGACTAGGACTGGTAGCGATATGTTTCTACCAGCATATTCTCAACTGAATAAAATCAATCAATCAATTAATCCCTGTAACCTGAAGGGTGGAGGTATACCTCCTCAAGTCTGAGGCTCTACTACAGCAATGATAGCTCTCCTATAGTTGATTGAATCACCCTTACAAAGAATATTCTTAAAATTTGCACTTTTTTTTTGGGGGGGGGGGGGGGGGGGAGTCTGACAGAAAATTTCGAAACCACTTTCGTCCGTAAGACAGCAAAGGTGACTTTTTTTTCTCTTTTTTTTGAGTCTGACAGGAATTTTTTTCCAAAAAAAGCTCGTAAGACAAGTAATTAAATTGGAGTGGCCTAATGTAGGTGTTTTCACTAAGCAAAGGAGAAGGAAAACAGGAAAGCAGTTATACTTAATATTATATATATATATATGTCTGTGCCAGCCCTTACTGCAGTCTACTGAGACAATCTTAATATTTCTTCCTTTCCCCTGACACTATATGTGATGAGTAGAGACTACTTTACATTTTTTGTGCTTTTTCCATGCAGTATGTGTTACCTTATACTTTTACTTCTTTTCTCTTGTATTAAATTTTCCTTTTTGTCCTTTATATCTAGGCCATGCAGCCCGTCTTTTTGTATTCTTTACATTTTTCATTATGTATGTATACTGTATGATTTTGCATCTCAATGCAGTCAATAAATATACTAGGCTTAGTAGGCTATACTACTAAGTCAAGGGGAAGGCAAGTGGAAAAGCAGTTAGGCCTAGAATCTTTTAGTTTGTTTCCTGTAACAGCCCAAAAGAAAACAGGGCAGGGAGGTTGGTATTTCTTTAAAAAATAAATTGGATCATTTTTTTGTTCAAATGTGTGTTTTAAGCATGTTTTATGTTGATTTGGAGTTGGTAGGGCAGAAAAAACTTTAGGGTAGGGATTTTCTTGAGCAAAAATTTGTCAAGGTATGGTTACAGTAAACAAACAACATTTTTTATTTTAGGCCTCATACTTATACATGTCTGTGCCAGCCAGCTATTGTTCTTTGGACCAATGTCACCTCACCATCAGATAATGGAATAAGAGGGAAACGAGAGAGGCTACCCCCCCCCCCCCCCCCCGACAATACTTTACTACTAAACTAAGGCAAGCAGTAATACTTACACATGTCTGTGCCAGCCAGCTATTGTTCTATGGACCAATGTCACCTCGCCATCAGATAATGAAATAAGAGGGAAACAAGAGAGGCTACCCCCCCCCCCCCCCCTCCCAGAATAACTTGATTACATCTGGCACTGCCAGGATAGGGAGACAGCATGTTCCACTCAGTAACAAAACATCTCATTCCTACCCCAGGCATGTCCAGGTTAAGTACACTCCGCCAGCTCAGAATAACAATGCCATTCTCTGGGGAGACTAGGCTCCTAGTCTGAAAAGTCGCTTCCGTGTTGACGAGAATCCCATTCCCAAAATGTTGACATTCCCATCTGTGTTGACCAAGCAGTGTGGTGTAGTATCAGCAATGGTAGATAGATGGCACCACCGGGTCCTTTCTCTATAGGTTTACTCATAATGAAACACCATCTCAGCTTACTATACTCAGCTTATTATTCTCAGTTCTGTACTAGGCTCCTAGTCCCTAAAAAGTTGACATTACCATCCGTGTTGACCAAGCAGTGTGGTGTCACGGTAGTACCAGCAATGGTAGATGGATGGCACTCCAGGCATATCCAGGTTAAGTATACTCCGCCAGCTCAGAATAACAATGACATTCTCTGGGGAGACTAGGCTCCTAGCCCCCGAAAAGTTGATATTCCCTTCCGTGTTGACTAAACAGTGTGGTGTAGTACCAGTAATGGTAGATAGATGGCACTCCAGGCATGTCCAGGTTAAGTACACTCCGCCAGCTCAGAATAACAACACCATTCTCTGGGGAGACGAAGCTCCTAGTCCCCGAAAAAAATTACAATCCTTTCCGTGTTGACCATGTTCCTAGTCCCTAAACAGTTGACATTCCCATCTGTGATGATCAAGCAGTGTGGTGTAGTACCAGCAATGGTAGATAGATGGCACTACTAGGTACTTGCCCTAGTAAAACATTTGAAGGCAAGTTGTCCTGGTGCTAGATTACTAGGGATTGGCACCTTTAATATTTTCGAGATACAATACACTATTGACATTTCCTTGAGATGATACAATATCTTATCAATACCTTTAACAATAATAGTATTTTTTAAAATTTAGCAGTCAGCTTCATCTGAGAGAAGTAGACAGGGAGTGGGCACTGGTCATGAATCATCAAATTTCGCTGCCTCTCACTAGCTGACCTAGATAGGATGACATCCCCCAGCCAGCCAGTGCATGCTTACTGCACAGATCACGTGGCTATTTATACAACCCCAGGCTACAGCGCGTAACCCGAGGCGCAGATGCCGTAGAGGCTAGCATGCAGTACCTATGGGGTTGCGGATCAAGGGGATGTATTTCTCTGGCTTCATTAACTGGTAATGGTAATTAACTTTTCCCATTCAATATCAGTATTTGTATCGTATCGCTCACCAGTACCGTTCTTTATAGGTAAGCATCTTGGATGATGAAATTCCCATAGACAATTCAATTGCCTTTAATATTAACAATATTTTTTATAATACTGCGATGTTTCTGTATTCAGCAGTCAGCTTCAGAAATTACGCCAATAAATCGCTAACTCCTCCCATTGAATAAATAATGGTATTTGGTATTTTTTCGCGTACCGGTACCGTTCCTTATAGGTTAGCGTCTTGGGTGATGAAATTCCCATAGACAATGCAATTGCCTTTTCTCATGCCTCAATGCTTTGAGGTGAGCTTTTCCTCCAGCCGAGCACACAGGTCTCTTTTCATCAATGTTATGCAAGGTGCAGGCGGCATGGTGTAAATGTTTGCGGGGAAAACGGGATATTCATTTACCGTGCAAAAAATAAGCTTTGAAGCTTGATTCTAGCAACACACAGTATTGAAAACAAATCATGGGATTGTATTGACACGAAGCCCAGTACAATGATATCAAATAATTCTTTGCATAACATTATTCATCAATTTATTATACAATATTGTTTTATGCCTCATATTTCTCTGAGGTATTGATACAAATTGTGGCTATATTTCAAAAATTGGGCATAATAATGATATAATGCCACATAATCCTGAATATAAACTGCAATTATTCAAATTATGTCAATTATATTTCCAATAGACAATTCAGCCACACAATGTCAACAAATATTTTCAATGACTGTAATTGCCAAATTACTTAAGCAAATATTTTGTTTGACCCACATTATAATCAAAGTATAAAATTCAAAAGTTAGTTGACACAAGTATCGATCCATATGCCTCATATTGACCCATTTTCTTGACCTATATATCATAAATGGGTCAAGAACCATGATGGCACTACCCATTAATCGTAATAGAGAATGGACACTTCTTATTCTTGTCAGGATATAGAAGTTGCCGCCAGAAATAGTGAATAAGAAAGTTGTCAACAATACCCCTTTTCAAGAGATGGAAATAATTCATATCAAATATTGTTTCTAAATTATAACTTACCAAAAGTAGACGATTTCTTTAATTCTTTAATTGCATACGAAAGCCCATGCTTTGGTTGTCTATATAAGGATCTTCCAACTTACCTACAAAACAAAGAGAAAGACAACTTTAAACAAGTGTATTAGAAAATGGTTCAAGAAATTCATGGTGCTCTCAGTTATGGGGACAGCCTGACTGTGAGCACCAATGGGATACAGACAACAAAGTCAAGAACTGTTTGTGCTCCATGCACAGCTGGTTTGCTTTAGGTCATGAGTTTGGCATTTATGTACTGTATAACTGGTATTTTTTACAGGCATTTTATTTTCGTCATTTTCGCGCTCCCCATGACAGCGCTAAAATAACATTCATTAAGTCGATATCTACATGCAGTGATGATTTGGGCAGAGTCCTTGCAATGTAACTCACCTTTGGTTAACAGAGTGGCGGTGCAAGTGGAGGTGCCGGTGGGGCAAGTAAACTTTAGAGGCAGCTTGCCCCGCTCAGCAAGTAATATTTTGGAACCTATCAGTATAACGCGCCTTGCTGCTCATTCCAGAGTTATTGTCATAGATATCCTAGATCCAGATGTCAATTTCTAGAGGAACTCTTAAGCATTATTAATGGATTAATTCAGAAAGGCCCAAAAAGTCGATTCCTCCATTTACGAGAAACCTGCAGCCATTATTTCCCCGATTGTCCCGGTCACATATGTTTTTGTCAACACGGAAGTGTCAGTTTTCGTGGATGATCTAATCATGAAGGAATGTCTGTGGCATTCCACATTCCGCAGGCCCCTAACCCTGTGCCACCTTCCACCCCTTATCCTACCCAACTAATTACCAAATAATCTGGTGTAACCATAGAACTGCCTCTGCCACAGAACCAATCAAACATCTGCATTTTCCATTTCCTCCGCAGGATCGGGATTGGGCGAGCTGCAGCCGGTTCTCTGTTGCACTTCCCCCATATTTCTTGATAACTTTTCCTGTGTGTTAGATCTAGAGCAGCTGTGTTCAGATATAGCAAACGGTTTGAGTGTTTTCTGCCGCTCCACTTTTCATCTGGTCTGAAATGTTTCTGGGTGTAACCTGAGGGGAAGGTGTGTGTTACATCCATCTTACCCCGTTAATGCTTTTAAAAGTTCCTCCAGAAATTGTCGTCTGGATCTAAGACACTTTCAACAATATCTTTAGAATTGAGAATGACTTTACAAAATATTTGAAGGAGAGTTGTTGGTAATGTTCTGATCAACGTTTTTCCTTCAAATATTTTGCAAATTATGCTTCAGCCTGAAAGATTTAATCAAAATTGTACGACTGTTTTTTGATGCTGCGAGCATTAATAGGTTAACCCATACATGCCTTTGGGACCCTTATTACAACGTTCCGACTCTATTGTGAAAATCATTTTATCCAGATCAATTTTCGGAAGAAAGCAGCTCTCCTTCAAATATTTCATGTATTCTGGTTTAATTCTTCAATTATTTTCAAAAATGCCATAGATCCAGAAGACACATGTCAAGGAGATCCCAAGGCATGAATAGGTTTAGGGATGCCACAGAGGTTATGAAAACACCACAAAAACACCCGGAACACCCTGAACAGACAAGCCTAATTAAGTATGGATTTCTAAAAGGCTATGATTAGACCACCCTGAAATGAGAAATTCAATTCATCCACTGGCATAGCCTAGCTACTAGGCTTTACTCTGATTTACTTTTATAAATTTATCAATTCATGTCTGTACCTATTCTATACTACATGAGGGACTTGTGGCCTGTTTGCCATTTAATTCACACAATTGCCAGAAATTCCCTTCTTTTCACCAGTGTTCCAAGGGGTCTTTTAGTTGCGGAAGAACCATAGACAGCCCTTCATAATGCCACACATTTATAAAGTGACCAGGCCAGCCTGCTTGGGGATCAATGCAACAAGGAGCCACTACCACATCAACCTTGATGCAATAATGAAGACCTAATTATCAATCAAATATCAATCAATGGAGTTAACCCTTCCAACGCAAAGGCTCCTTTCGTCCATTAACCCTTCCAATGCTGAGGCTACTATCATCCGAAGAACAAGGATGCAAAGATTTTTGAAAAACATCTAAACCCTGTCATGTTTGTATTCATAAGATAGCTCTCGCAGAGTACTCTCATATGAGTACCAATGTGCCAGGGTTTCAATCATTTTTCAGGGTTTTTGCCTCATTTTTGTAATCGCCAAATTAGCCACCAGCAGCATAAGGGTTAAAGCTCAAGGAGGCAAAGAGTTTGGCAACCCATCTTAACCCTGTCATGTTGGTATTCATTGGATAGCTTTAGCTGATGAGCACCCATATTTCAGGCTTTCAGTCATTTAATTTTTCAGGTTTTTTAACTTTTTTTCTATTGGTGTAATTAGTTACCAGCAGCATAAGGGTTATTAGTATTTATATATACAATCTGTATTTAGGGGGCTGGTACAAGAATACTCTGGACTGACTGAAAGAACTGATGATGATTAGCAGGCCAGCGACGACGTAAGTCCGAGCGTGGCTAATCACCTTATCAATACGGCAACCTTATTAGTCTCCCGCGCAGGAAGTACCCTCGGAACATTTGTGGCCCTCCGTACGCGGGTTAGAGATCTCGCCGTCAGCGGCTGCGGGAGCGGACACCTCGGAGAGGGATTTGTGGGGCCGTCGTAGCGGGCAGCATGGCCCTGCATGTTGATCGTACCGCGCTCACGCATGATTGATGCCAGCGTCGGCGGCCATTTTGTATGAGTGACGGCAACGCCTCCCAGAGGGAGCCACCTGATATAGCAGCATGGCCCTGCATGTTGATCGTACCGTACTCACGCATGATTGATGCCAGCGTCATCGGCCATTTTGTATGAGTGGCGGCAACCCTCCCAGAGCGAGCCACCTGACATAGCAGACCAGTATACACTCATCTGACAGCTGATGCAAAATCCAATTATTATATCATTATGCTTTTTTTTGTTTCACTCTTTCAACCTCTGCACAGAACAGACTTGACCTTAGTCAATTTGTATTTGGAGTTTTCACTTTCTTTGATGTATTCAGGCTGTCATAACTGGCCAGTTATCATTATTTTCGTTATTATGATTATTATTATTATTATTATTATTATTTTTATTATTATCATTTTTATTATTATTATTATTATTATTCCATTTTTATCATCATTATCATTATTATCATCATTATTATTGTTATCATTATTGTTATAAGTATTATTAATATCATTATAATCATTATCATTACTATTATTATAATTTTCATTATTATAATCATTATTATTACCAATATCATTATTATCATTAATATTATTATCATTATTATTATATCTTATCTCCAGCAATGACATCAATCTACATACCTCGCTGTTCTAATTAGAAGCCTGTTATCTACTTGATGGGCTTTCCATAAAGCCCAAGATAATAGCCCTGATGGGAAAATGAAGCTACTAAGTCATGCAGCAAATAAACAATTTGTCGGCTGCCATCACTTTCATCGCTGATTTTAATCAAGTTCAATTAAGTTCAATTAATTGCATAGGGAAATCTACCCATAAAAAGCGTAGATAATGAAACACAAACATCTTTTTTTTCCTTGAAAGGCAGGTTAATAGGAAAACTTTTCAGCCAGTAAATCATCTACGGAGGAAACAATTGGCAACAATGTATGGTTATTGCAAAGTCTGCACTTAAAATAATTATCAGACCTGATTGGTAGGATATTCATTATGGAGTGGTACTTCCACTGCCATCTAGTGTTATTCAGTGCAAAACTGGAAAATATATGTTCAAGTGGTAAAGTAAAAATCTGAGGACTTAAAGATATCAAGATAATAATAATAATAATCTTTATTTAAAGAGGGTAACTCAGTCCAATGGTAAGGATCTTCCCTGAGGCCCTCTGGCATGTTTACAAGTAGCCCGAGGGCCCCAGGGTTACAAAGTAGTACAGTACATTGCTTTTAGGTATCGAGACTTGAAGGAAGGTAGAGATGGTGCACATCTGATTGCTTCAGTTAAGCCATTCCAAACTTTGGGCCCTGAGTATGAAATGCATTTTTGCATCCAAACTTAGCCTGTACCTTGGGTAGATACACAGCACCAGAAAGTGAGATAGATACAGAATCAATGATCCAATGCATCACTCTAGCTGATGAGGAATCAGAATACACAGACCTTAAGTACCTTAATGAAACCCACTCTGTACTTATCAATTACCTTAATTCCCAGCTTAAGACAATAGCGCCACCTAGCTGAAGTACAGAGAGGCACTATGGGAACCCTATTATATAAGTACCACCTTGAATTAAGAGTTGCTCATCTAAGGTACCACTCAGTCAGTGGCTTGAATTTTATCAAACCTTCCAATATTGAGGGACAAAGATTTTGGAAAACCATCTAAGCCCTGTCATGTTGGTATTCGTTAGATAGCTCTCGCTGAGTAGTACTCATTTGAAAGTACTCAGTGAGTACTCAAATGAGTACCGATATGACAGGGTTTCAGTTATTTTTCTAGGGTTTTGCATCATTCTGTATTGGACAAATTAGCCATCAGCAGCATAAGGGTTAAGTAAGATAACATAGCCCGCTCAGTACATATCAATTACCTTAATTCCCTCATTGAAGACAATAGCGCCACCTAGCGCCCCCTAGCTCTACTAGACAAGTGGCAGTATGGGAAACCTCTTATATAGGTATAAGTACCACTCTGTCGGTGGCTTGATTTTATTAAATCTGGCAGTAGGAATTATGCTGCCTAGAAACATCAAGTACCTCTGCCCAGGCAGCTTAGATACACTGCAAACATGTGGGGAAATAACATGCGTTCATGAATTTCCCGCAATACAATTCCTTAACCCTGTCATGTTGGTACTCATTGGAAACCTCTCGCTGAGAACTCTCAGATGGGTACCCATTTGCCATGATTTCAGTCATTTTTCATCATCATTTTGGATTGGCCATATGAGCCACCAGCAGCATAATGGTTCAATCTGGCCACAGGAATCATCAAGTACCTATCTGCCCGGCAGCTAAGATACACTGCAAACATGTGGGGAAATAACATGCATTCATGAATTTCCCGCAATAAATTCCAATGCTAGACTTGGAGTCAACTTCGGTTGCCAAGACGAGATTTTGATGAAGCGATATAACTTGGATAATGAGAGAGGTCGGTACACACAGGGTGTGCATCGTCCAATTCACAAAGTCCTTATGCAATACATGTAAATTATTATTGGAGCTGTGCGCCCATGAGGTGCACAACATGAAAATATCTTAAGTAATATATGGATTTTGATGAAGTGAAGAATCAACTCAGATAATGAGCCATACGGTACATACAGGAGGTGTCCAATACACAAAGACCTTATGCAATACATGTAAATTATATTTAGAACTTAGCACATATCAGAGGTTCAGTGTACAGCGACAGTGATACGGCTGGTTGTTCAGCGTCTGCAGGATTAGTACTGCATTCAGATCATGAAAGAGCTTACATTACTTAACCCTTCCAATGCTGACGCTACTTTTGTTCAAGGCCAAAGGACGCAAAGAGTTTTGAAAACCATCTAAACCCTGTCATGTTGGTATTCATTGGATAGCTCTCACTGAGTACTCTCAGATGAGTACCCATGTGTCAGGGTTTCAGTCATTTTTCAGGTTTTTTGTATAATTCTGTACCGGCCAAATTATGCAACAGCAGCATAAGGAGCTTACATTACTTAATAGCACCCCAAAATACATCAAATAGAGTGTATTTTCAAAGTTTTCCGGAGAAGCATTTCCCTGGAGCCTAGCTCCTACATGGATTGTGTGCCTCCTTTACCGGCGCACTGCAAGCACAGGAATTTTGTTGCTCCTGAATTTCAAATCCTAGGAGACAAATCTGCACCTGCCTGAAAATGCTAAGGTCCATCCATGCCAAAATGCATACATACATACTCTAAGAGTCCATACTCAATAGAATTACATCTGAATGTTTACCCAGGCACTTAGCCGGGACCGTCCATCCGGTAGTTTCCTAAAAAAACTCCTTTTTAGATAGGCAAAAATCTCTGTGAAGAATTTTCAATTTTCACCTTTTTGGAATAATAATCATATCTTTTCATAAGAAACCATCTTCTAAGACATGGCTGAGGTGTAAATTGCTCTTTTTGATAAGATAGGCTATTAAATGTAATTTATATATGGATCTGAAGAGGCCCAGTGTTGTTTAATTTGGACGGGCAGAAATTTTGTGAATTGCTGTTTTGAACAGGCATTTTTGAAATCCTTGCTAAGACCCTGGCCCTATCACCTCAAGTAGCCAAAAGGAAACACAACCACAAGAAATGATAAATGTTACCTATCCGCACCAGGGTACTAGTTCCAGAAGGCCTTCTCCCAGTTCATCAAAGTCAAGAGAGATGTTTCAATTATCCACACTAATTCTGCTATACTATAGCATGTCAAAGCATATTTCATCAAGCGGCACATCGGTAGCAAAGGTCTACCAGCAGTGCCTGGGAATTGAAGGCTTTTTAACCTATTCACGTCTGCACCCTCCGAAAAAATCGGACTATTTTGCCGATATCTACCCAATCAAATCATCTTTTTAAAAAATATTTGAAGGGGAAATGTTCATCATGAAACAAACAACAAATCCCCTTCAAATAATTCATTAATCAGTTTTTCATTTGCGAGGAAATGTCAAAAGCGTTGAAGCATCCTGACGATCTTCTCCAGAAGAGGTTAAAGATCCTGCTTATTTGGCCGTGACCTTTCCGCCATCAGCAGCCGAGTTACGCTACAGTGAATTGCGGCGGCGGAATTTCCCGACACTGAAGGATGTTGAATCACCTCCACTATAGCATTTAATACACAAGAGTGGGGCCGAAATCTGATTAACGTCCAGCTCCAGCGGGAAAACACATGCAGGGAAGCCACGCGTGACTGGACTGAGAGAGCACGCTCAGAAAGTGCCTCCAGATCAGAGCATGGACTATATAGCTCCTAGTCTACGCTATAACTTCAGTAGTCAGTACACTTTTCCTTGTTCCATCAGTCTCAATATTTTTACTTGATGTTACATAAGAATTTGGAATTTTGTTTTTCGGGACTTTTTCTGCCTTTCAATTGTAACGAATGGAGGAAACCTGAGTACCCGTCGAAAACCACCGCCTAACCGCAAGTCGCAGGCAACTTTCTCAAATCCCCAAGAAGTTACATTAGACAAGCTCCTAGTGTATAGTTTAACTAAAGAATGCTTTTCTCTGTCCTAGTCGGAATCAATTTACTTAAGGTCTTACGACACTTTTAGAAATCTCAGTTTAATTTTCCTGAAATTTTGCATAAGGAAAGAACATAGCACAGTGATCCTCAAAACAACTTAAAATCATGGGGTCATCAACTTAGTTTTTTTTTCACAGATTTTTGAAAAATTAATGCAATTTATGTCACAAACATCACTTTCTTCAAAATTGGTGTCTTTCTTTGCTAGATTTATCCCTTCAGAATACTGACACTGCCTGAAATACTGTTTTGCCATGTTGAAATTATTTTTTTGCTGTTACAAAGGAATTATTGGGCAAAATCAAGAAAGTCGAGAAACGAGTTTTTAACCCAAAATTGATATAAATCAGAATTGCCTAGTTTAATTTTCACCAATTTTTGTCTACACTATCTACACAATGCTCTTAATAAGAAGACACAAAGAAAATGATAGGTCATCAGGTTAGTTTTCGAACCACAGATGGTCAAAGTTTGTGAAATAGGACATTTTTGGGGCAAATTTTCATGAAAATGTTAGAAAAGAGTAACTCAATAGTTACTGTTAATGCCCATACTTATATAAGATATTGTTAAGAAAGGGAACCCCACTTTATACACATGGATTATCACACATTATTCCTGAAAATGTGTCAAAACAACAAATTCAATGAATATGGAAATCACTGTAGCCAAAAACAAAAAACTCATAGGACACTATTTATAATAGGCAGGTATAATCAGAATTGGTACATATTCAATAAAATTCAATTTCTTATCAATATTTCCAGTGACATCAGGTAAATTGTAATAAATTATTTTAGTTTGTCCAATACCCAATAGGTGTCACCGGTATAGAGTATCGTAAGACCTTAATGTCTAGGTGTTATTACTTTAGACTACCCCCTAGTTTAATTATATTCTAAATAATTAATTCATATTCATATATTCTAATTTACATATTTTCTTTGTACTGGTCTAAATCTTTTTACTTAATGTTACATTAGACTAGCTCCTAGCCTATGCTATAACTAAAGTATGCTTTTCTTTGTCCTGCAGGGCTCTACATTAAGGGCTACCCTACTACCCTGGGCAAGTACAGATTTTGAAAAGGGCTAGAGGTCAGTAAAATTCAGATTGTGCCTGCCCTACTATACATGGCAGGTATGATTTTGTCATGTAACTTAAGAGACATTGTTTACACAATGTAAATCCTGTATTTTTTTACAGTACAAATATAACTGTAGTAGGGAAACAGTTAAATGGTATTTGTACAGTGCATGTAGAAAAGTCATTTTCAAGTGCATTCTAGGGCACCTTTTGCAGGGCTGGTTGAAATAAAAGCAAAGCTGCCCTACGTATATCAACTTGTTTTTATTCATCTAAGGTCTTAGTAGGTGAGCTCAAGGCAGGAATGGGTTAATGGCAAAATCAATGCCAATGTTATGTCAAAATCTTCCAGGCCACAGGATCCAAAAAGCCAGCAGCAGCCCAGTGATAGATGCATACACAGGCCATTTAACACTAACAATTATGCCGAACATATTTTCTCTGCAGCCAGGGCGTGGAGTGATCAATAACACACAAGGGCACAGATTTTTCCCTTCTGTGATATATACATCCAATTATTAAGGCTTAAAAAATATATTGTTTGTTTCTTGTAACACCCAAAGAAAAATTAGGATAGGTAGGTAGATAGAAAACGTTTTTAATTGAAGAAATATTTTTGGTGATAAATGGTAGGCTCATAGTTGAGCTGTTCATGGGTTTCATTCAGATTAGTGTGATTTTGATTCATAAAAAGATTTAGGGTAGGGCTAAAATAATAGGGTAGGTAGGGTTACAGGAAATACATAATTATCATTCTTAGGCATAACCCTTTCAATGCTGAGACTGCCTTCTTCCAAAGCACAAGGATGCAAAGATTTTTGATAATCACCTATACCCTGTCATGTTGGTTTTCATTGGAAAGCTCTCACTGAGTACTCTCAAATGAGTACCCATTTGCCAGGGTTCAGGGTCATTTTTCAGTATTTTTGTATCATTTTATATTGGCAAAATTAGTCACCAGCAGCATTTATGGTAAAATCTTGCCCATGATGATGTCCATCCTGCCTACCCTGAATGTTTGAGTGACGTACAACACATGCATTTCTCCTCAGGCCTAAAAAAAGTTGTTTATTTCCTGTAACCCTACCCTAACAAGTTTTTATTCAAAAAAATCCCTTCCCTTAAGTTTTTTCCTCCCTCCCAACTCCCAATCAACGTAAAACATGCATAAAACAATCATTTTTGCCAAAAGAAATTAACCCAAAAAAAAATGTTTCCGACCTACCTACCCTATTTTTTTTTCGGACCGTTACAGGAAACAAACAATTTTTTTTTCTAGGCCTCGTATAAATTGATGCCTGTCAGCACTAGCTGGGAATAGTAATATTATTGCGGCTTGTGTGGGGAAATTCCTCAAAGCCCAGTAACCATGCAAGGACAGCGACGTAACAAAGGTTCTTAAAGTCACCAATTTTTTGTACTAAATTTGTACAATTTTTGTTGAGCGAATACCTTGATTTAAGCTTATTTGCATGCCCTACAGCCTTTCTGCAATCCCAGGAGAGGATGGGCAAGCTTAATCTTATTGCATCTGGGTTGCACACACTGTCCAAAAAATTTGTTAACCCATTCATGAAAGCAGATATCCCGAACAAATGAAGTGTGGGTTTATCAAATTTTTGAAAATAACTTTGAAATTAGCCATTAATTCACAAAATACTTGGAAGGGGAGTTGTGAGACAGATTCTGAGTACACCTCCCTGTTAAATACTTTCTGATAATTGCTAATTTTGCTGAAATATCGCCTTAATGGTCAGGCAATTTTGAGCACTATTAGCCTGAATGGATTAAATGAAATAATATTTTAGAAGTAATTAACCCTTTTTCGGGCCTGGAAGTCTCCCTGGAAGTCTCCCTGACAGGTATCGTCTGGACATATGATACTTTTAAAAAATACCTTTGGAATCAAACATAAATTGGGAAGGTATTTGAAGGAGAATTGTTAGATGGTTTCCCATTAACATTTCACCTTCAAATATTTCCTTAAAATTGCTTTTCCTAGAGAGTTATCACCAAATTAGTCATGCATAAATGAATTAATGAGTTTAAAACACCTAACAACAACAACAACAACCACCTTTGATCAATCATTCGCAAAAAATATGTGTGCATTTCTCGAGATACTTCCACATGTATCAGAGCAGATGAGAGTGAATTACCTCTTCCTATGCTGAGGCTGCTTTTGTCCAAGACACAAAAACGAAATTGAAAACTGAAAACTATTTAAACCTTGACATGTTGGTATTCATTGGATAACTCTTGCTGAGTACTCTCAAATGAGTATCCATACGTGCCAGGACTTCAATCATTTCATCAGGTTTTTGGCATCATTTTGTATTGGCAAAATTTAAGCCACCAGCAGCGTAAGGATCAGGTATAAAGCCCTGCTATATGAGATAATTCTCAAAAAATCTGCACGGTTCTCGAGATATTTCCCCAAGTATCAGAGAAGAATTGATAGGGTTAAGTATCCAGCCCTGCTATATGAGATAATAACTCCATTAAAACCAATCGAATCTGCAGTAAGTGCGGCTTAATTTTCATGTCGTAATCATTGAAATTGCCGCATTACAGGAATGCTGTAGTATATCAAATCAAATCGCAGTCGCAGCAGATGCAATCGGCCAATAGAAATGCGATCATTGAGCCTACGATTATGGAGTAGGCTCTTACGCGTCCCATCCATCAAACACGTAATACCTTTACGCAGGATATAACGCCATAAAGTCTTTGATATGCGAGAGAAAAAAACAGGAAATAAAAAAGCTAAAACATGATTTATCTCGTGTTCGTTTTCAATAGAAATTATGACGGGAAAATTTTGTTTACTATTAAGATGATTTACGTCTAATGTTCATTCTCAATAAAAAATTATGATGGGAAAATTTTATTTTCTATTAACCAATTTTTTCTACATGAAAAGCATGTTGAAATTAGCTGAGGTGATATAGGAAGTGATTTGTGATGTTGGTAGATCAGAGCTATGATTTATTATTGTGCGCAACGCCAGTATGTGATGTATAGCAAACTGCAAGGCAACTAACTGCAAGCAAGCACACTGGCAACGTCCTTTGAAACACACCTCTACATGAATTATACTACAAAAGCTTACATATATGATAGAATAGAAGAATTTTTCAATTATTGCCACTTTTTCAGGCAACTACAAGCAAGCACAACGGCAACATCCTTTGAAACACACCTTTACATTAAATACACTACAATATCATACAGCTATGACAGAATGGAATTAAGAAGTTTCAATTATTGCCACTTTTTCAGGCAACTGCAAGCAAGCACACTTGTTAATGGTGAGCCCTGCACATTAACATTTGGGTGTCCTGAAGGGTGATTTTTAAGGTTAAAGGATTTGGCTGTCCTAAAGACAGCCAGACCACCCTCCTTGTTAAGACTATCTATGCCTTGTTGTAAGAGCAGCTCCGGTAGCCATGAATCGTAATTTATTCTGGAAATTCCGCCGCGATGAAAGATCAGAAATAGAGCCATCAAGACCAGTAATGCTTCACCAATCTTGCATGTAGAGGAATTCGCCATCAGCCGAAAAAGGCACACATAAACAAGATTACCCGATGAAAGACTGAAGTGCCACCTGCAGGCCTCGGGATGAGTTACAAGGTGTCGAGTAACACAACCTTAACCCTTCCAATGCTGAGGCTACTTTCGTTCAAATCACAAAAGCGCAAAAATCTCTGAAAACCATCTAAACCCTATCATGTTGGTATTCATTGGAAAGCTCTCGCTGAGTACTTTCAAATGAGTACCCATTTGCCAGGGTTTCAGTCATTTTTCAGGTTTTGCGCATCATTTTGTATTGGCCAAATTAGCCACCAGCAGCATAAGGGTTAACCATACCTGCCTGGTGTGAAATGGAAACCTGGTATTTTCAAATTTGCTCAAACAAAAACAAATTAATTCGAACCCATTTTATGCTATAATCAAGAAAACTTGATCAATGAATATCAAAAACTTTGCAAGTGTACAACTTTGCAGAGGACTAACAGTTGTAGTTGATCCAGTCGGCCAAGAGCCTTGGTAGCTAGTGTTTCTTGTAATTGATATACCAACTTAAAATAAAGATTACATTTACATTTACATTTTTATATTAATCAGAAAGATATGAAAATCAAATGTATCTACTACACAACAATATTATATATGAGCTTTACCAAAAAATTCAAATCAATCTATCATTATACATATTCATATGTGTGTGTGTGTGTGTGTGTAACTGTATTAAATCAAAACTGTCATTGTCGCGAGATACTTTCCATTTTTTTCAGAGCTGCCATTTCTTTTATCACCATCAATAGCTCAGTCAATTAAGCAGCGGGCCTGTGTTGGCCAACTAGCTATACAGGCAATCACTGCAAATTAAAACTAGCCCCATATTTATGGCCATCGCTCGTCGAAAGTTCCTCTATTCCAGTCAAATATGAGCACATCTATCATCATGTGTGACCGCTCATTGGCCAAAATTCCAATTAGTAAAACCATCTCTAAATTGCTTGCGAGATTTACTGTGGCAAGCCATGCATAAAAATAAATACCTAATCACTTCCAAAATATTATCATGCTGCTAGAATAAACTGGCCACCCTTGAGGGTAGCCATTAAGTGGTGATCAAGCAATGTCATGTTTGCCTTGACTGTTTTCACAGTGCCAGTCCCCCACCACTGCTGCTGCTGTAGACTAGCTTCCAGTCAAAATGATGAGGTTTTTCTGCTTTGGTCTTTAATCTCATACTAGCCTAGCTACTAGGCTTTACTATGTTTTATTTATTGGTGATCAAGCAATGTCATGTTTGCCTTGACTGTTTTCACAGTGCCAGTGAGTCCCCCACCACTGCCGCTGTAGACTAGCTTCCAGTCTTTTCAATCAACATTTCTCTTTCAGATATCATCTCAAATACCCTTTTGCCTGACAGATTTCATCAAAATTGTCATGCTGATTATGCCCTTGTGCTGCTGGTGGTGGCTAATTTGGCTAATACAAAATGATGCAAAAAAAGCCAAAAATGACTGAAACCCTGGCAAATGGGTGCTCATATAATAGTACTAAGTGAGAGCTTTCCAATGAATACCAACATGACAGGGTCTTAAAGACTTTGAGAATTACATTTGTCTGCCTTTGACAGAAGTAGCCTCAGTACCAAAAGGGTTAAATCGGGTTTTTCTTGGTGTATAGGTCTACGAAATCTAGCTCTCCTGACAGGGACTTGAGGCAAGTCTACTGCTGCCACTGAGGCTGCCATTTGCTCTGACAGAAAAGAGCTTTTAACCCTTAACACGCTGAATTGCCTGACGGGGGCTTTTCCCTCAAACTGAGTTGTTTTTTTGCAACAAATTATGTTGCATTGCTGTTGCGCTGTCAGGGGGTTGTAAGTCTTTCCAGCCATAAAAGGCAAAATACCATCCAAAAAATCTGAAATAAAAAATACTGCCTGAAACTACTGTTCTTGTTCTCTTAAATTATGTTTGTTTTGTAGAAATTACTTTTAGAATATATTATGTCTGATCAGTGTAAACCTAAGGTTTTGTAGAGAGCATGCTGATTTTGATTTAGAATAAATGAAAAATCAGGTATTTGGAATGCATTAGCCCAACTTCAGCCTGAAATTTCTCAAGTTGTACATAAATATTTCTTTTCAAAAAGGGTATATGTAGAATGCTTATTAAAAACTGATATACATAATGAAAAATAGTGTTTGTTTCTTTGTTTTAATTAGTCATGAGCAACCCTAAAGCAAAGGGGATGCAAATAAGTCTTAGCAAGAAATGAATTCTGAGAGCGCTTCAAAAGGAATTCTAAAGGATCAACTTCCTCAATGTTAGAGCGCTATAAACAAATGAAAATAGAAAATATCAAATGTAAAATATAAATATCTAACATAATTTCAACCTCCTCAATCGATACATGTAATTTTTATTCAGAAACGATCATGTTTTGCGCCACAAATCAACGATTGAACACAAAAAGCAATGTTGATTTGTGGCCGCCATTTTGTCACTCCCAAGTTCGCCAACTTTCTGGCGCAACAACACAGAGATAAAATTCCCAGTGCAGTAAAAATATACAATAGAAAAAGAAATAAAAACATACATCGATTGCCTACCTTGTTATCCTCCTTATGATGTCTTTATTTTGTGTTGTGCCATCAGTTATAGCCTTTTTCGAAGGCTTCAAACACGATGACCTACACGTTGTCAGGTTCTGTTTACGGCAAATTCGATTTTGAAATCTGTTGGCCGTAAGGAACGCACCTATTTCGAATCATGTCTCCATTATATTAATTGCGCAATAAACAAATACAAAATTAACATTGTTAGACAGATATGTGTCTTGGCTTTCGGGAAATATAATATTTATTACAATCCAACCACGGGAAGTATTTTTTTGGATTGTGTAAAGTGTGGCGAGATGACCGCAAAATCTGCCGTTTTCAAAATGGCGGATCTAAACATGTGCGAAGTGATTTCCTTCGCACTTGTTTTAAAACGATCGATTCAGCAACATAACAAATATATTTCGAAAAATAAAGTTGATATTCTTGTTCCCTGACATCCATTTAGCCTAAATGTTATCTTTATTGAATTTAGGATGTCAGGAATAACGGAATATCAATCGTACAAAAAAACGGAAGTACTCTCTTCAGCGCCGGCGGACACGCTGCGAGCCGGTATCAACATCGCAAAACATCGATTTTCGGCCGCGATTTACCTCTCACTTCATATTTAGTGTATACTATTGATGTTTTTCTTTGTCAATCTGACAAAGAAAAACATATGAGAATAGGTGAGATACTTATATCACCTATTCTCAAGTTACTAAGCCAAATTCGATGGATAACTTCCTGATTAATGGAAGTTACCCAAGATGGCGGCGGCCTGCAGTTGCGGTGAATTTCTTTGCGGACCTGTTCGTCCGTCGCTTCAGCGCAAGGTATGAGAATTGCGGACTGGTCCGTCAGCCGCGCGTTAAGGGTTAATAGTGAAGCCGGGACATTCACCAATGTTGACTTGAGTATGACTTCTCTTAGCCAGCATAAGGCCAAACATTTTTTCAATATTCTTTCATATTCAATCTGAATAGAACATACTGACTCATACTACCCTTTTCAGTTTAACGCTTGACCACCAGGTGGCCATTTTGAGAACCTCATTTTTTTGCACAAAGCCTAGCAAGATTAATTAATAAAAAGAGTACCCTTTTTTAGTTTAACACTTAACAACCAGGTGGCTATCCTGAGAACCTCCTATTTTTGCACAGTGACAAACAACAATGATATGTGAAGAGAGAAATAGGTTTTCTATGATCCAAATATTTACAGCTATCCTTCAATTCCTGGTATAAACCATGATAGAGGCAGCACAAGTCAATTAGAACTCTTTATTCTGCCTGTAGTGGCAGATTTTTGATTTTTGAATTTCAATTATTCATCATGTTATATGCGATATTAAGCCTCAATCTTGATTAGCTGATACTGTAAATTCAGAAAAGATTGCATTAGTTTAATTTTAGCATTTTTTTGCGTTTAGCCTTGGACGCAAAATTAGAATTCGCAATGATTTAAGTGCTGCCACTTTAAGTGTATAGCTGGCACTTCATGCTGCGGCCAATTCGCAAAGTTAAAAAACGCAAAAATCGATTTTCTGTAAATTCGCAAAATTTACTCTACACAATCTTTTGTGAATCTACAGTATCTAATCTTGTAGTTAACTAAAGTATATAAGGAAAACCACTGCTTTCTCTTCAAGTCACTGGAAATTCTTTCACAAACCACAAGCCAGATTTTAACTGATGCAGTGATGAGAGACTGAGCAGTAAGTAGCAGCATCTTAGACCCCGGAACGACAGAAAAAGCGTTAATAAAGCTACCTTCATTCAATTTTCATTAAACTCATGTCTGAGCATTTGTATTATAGTGCCAGAAGTCGTCATTTCCGATTGTGCGAGTATTTCCAACATCTGCC
>OZ012695.1:37556587-37646587 GCA_963942565.1 Maea johnstoni
GATATCAGGAAACAAAGAATATTTTTTCTTGGCCTAAGCCAACAAAAGGCTGCATACATACTGGTTCCACAATGATTTGTCACTTCTGCCGTGACAGTGACGAGAATCGTTCCTGTGTTCTCCATGCGAACTGGCGCCTATAGCTGATCCTGCATATTGTGCAAGAAAGGGGCGCACTCCACTGTGCAGCACCCCTTTCAATACTGTAAATTCTCGGTGATTTGGGACACTTTTTAATAATCACAATTTTGGGGGGGTTGAGGGTGGCCCATATTTTATGAAAATATTGACTTTGAAAAATCTAGGGGCCCAGAGCAAAATCTAGAGACATATATGCCCCTAGCTGGGCCCCTGGGAAAGTCAAACCCTGACCCAGGGAAAACCACCGCCTGACCGCAAGTCACTGGCAACTTTCTCACATTCCCAAGCCATTTTCATAACTGGGCAGTGGCGAGAGAATGCGAACAGTCTTTGACACGCCTTAGACCACTAGGCTATTGGGGAATGCCCTGATACAAACTGAAGAAGGTACCCACCTAAACATCGACTGAATAAGTTTATTCTACAAGCTGCATGTCTTGACCATTCATCAAACTGGCACTGGTACCAGAACTGCTTTACTCACCTGAAAAAAGAAGAGAAAATATGTACAATAACATAATGTATAGGGACATAAAATTAAAGATAGCATTAACATTTTTAACAGGATTGACATAAAATTAAAGATAGCGTAAACATTTTTATCAGTATTGAAAAATGCATATATCATCAAACACTATCAACTTTATCTTTGTGCAGTTGTTACCAGTTAGCAATTCTAGTTCTATATTCCACCTTCAGTAATACAAACACATGTCAGTATAGTTTATTTAGTGACATTTAAGGTAGCTTGTGGGGTTAATTTCTTTGACTCAGTTTTTCCTCGACCCTGATTTATTTGACTAGTTAGCCTATGCAAAGTATATATTGCCTGAAAAGTCTTCTTAATAGGATTACATAAAATATCACGTTAAATTAACTATAAGTACCCTCATAACAGGGTGCAAAATGACCCTTTATTAACAAATTAACTCCATAAATCACCTTAAGTGAAAATGTACTAAAATAGATTCCATTATAAGTAAAATTACCATACTTTAGGGTAGCAGGTAATATCATGGGTGGCTCAAACTTATCATCAATAATTAGTTTATGACAGAAATTTCTGAGGATGCCCAACTAATCGAGAATTTACAGTAACATAAGTACCTAAAATCAGGAACTATTTATTTGAAATATAAAGTTCCTGCTAAAATATAAAACACTCTTTTAAACTCTTAACTTGAGAATTCTGAATAATCTGTGATGTTTTTATAATGTTTGTCTTAATCAACATCTGAGATTTTTATTGCAATTGAATTAAATAAATCTCATTTCCTAAGATGCCAAAAAACAATTGCTGTTTGAACTCAACTCTTTTTCTTTTCAACAAAATCAGGACTATATTCGCCTTACAACAACAAACTTCAAACATCAAAAATTAATCACTTCTATTCCCAAACTCTCAACATAACAAGCCCAGTACTCGACTTCTCACATGAGGCCAGGGCTATATCCACTATCATATAATTCAGCAAGAACCAAGCACCCACAGGAAAAGCTGCTACGAGGTCATGACCTATGACCTTTCACCTTATCAATATCGTAGAGTAGTAGACAGGGAGTGGGTATTGTGCATGCACCATCAAATTTCGCTGCCTCTCACTATGAGTCATAGATAACCTGTGTACACCAGGATTGGCTGCCTGCTGATCCCATCTCCTTGGCAACTTATCTGACCTAGATAGGATGACAGTCTGTATACCCAGCCAGCCAGTCAGTCTCTCTGCTGCTTGCTTACTGCACAAATCACGTGACCAATACCTCCCCAGGCTAAACCGCGTAACCCGAGGCGCACATACCCTAGGTACTAGCATGCTGTGCCTATTGGGTTGCGGATCAAGGGGATGTATTTCTCTGTCAATATGCTTAGTGCTCTCGGAAGGAGAAGAGTGATTTTCACATTGACCCCATTTTATATAGTGAAGATTCAGCGCACACCTGTTTCATTGCGATCCGACATAGACTAGCTGCTAGTCTATTATTTTAGTAATCCTTATGCTGCTGGTGGCTAATTTGGCCAATACAAAATGATGCAAAAACATTAAAAATGACCGAAACCCTTTCACATGGTTACTCATCTGAAAGTACTCAGGGAGAGCTATCCAATGAATACCAATTTGACAGGGTTTTTCAAAATTCTTTGCTTCCTTGTGCATTGGACGAAATCAGCCTCAATATTAGAAGGATAAAGTAAGCTCTTCCCAGTTTTGTTATTCATCTCTTGCTTAATGTCTAGGTGTTAGTTCCTGTGGGTGGTGATAGATGGCGCCAAGGCCAAGAGTAGTCACACGCGTCAGTCAGAATCATAGAAGCTGGAAAGATCTTACTGTGGGCCACCGAATGAGTAATTTAAGAACTAAATCAGGGTATACATAATTAAGATTCGGTGCAGTCTTCATGTAAAATATATAGAAACAAAAGATTTCTTGGCCTAGGACTAGGCTAGATCAGACGCAGCCAATGAGAGTGTAGTAAGGGGGCAAGGGAATAATCGTCATCGCTTCTGGACGAGTCAGACTCCTCACCGTGAAATTAAATAAAACATCGCCGCCCTCTGAGGGAGGGGCTTAGAAGATCTCCATGGCAGGGAGGTAAGAAAGGGGACTGGAAAAAAAAGAGCGCAGCCCAGAGGATCGTGGGCAGAAATCAATCAGCTTGTTGTAATCTGGGCTTTGGAGATCTGTGAGAGAGAGGAATGCTAATGCTGACGCTCACTGCTCTGCTACTCTCATTGTCTTCACAATTAACCCTTTCATGTCTGAGGTGCCCAAAACAACCTTAACCCCTATGCTGGTGGTGGCTTATTTTGCCAATACGAAATGATGCATAAAAGCTGAGAAATGACTGAAACCCCGGAACAAAGGTACTCATCTGAGAGTACTCAGAGAGAGCTATCCAATGAATACCAACATGACAGGGTTTAGATGGCTTTCGAAAATCTTTTCATCCATGTGCTTTGGACGAATTTAGTTGCCTCAGCACTGAAAGGGTCAATATAATTAGGCCTAAAAAGATATACTGTTTGTTTCCTGTAACGCCCCAAGAAGAATTAGGGTAGGTAGGTAGGTAGGAAAATGTGTTTATTTTAAGAAATATTATTAGTGATAAATGGTAGGCTGGCTCATAGTTGAGGTGTTCATGTTTTTCATTCAGAATACTCGTGTCTTTGATTCAAAATGTCATAAAAAGATTTAGGGTAGGGCCAAAAATATTAGGTAGGTAAGGTTTTGAAAAGGAAACAAACAATTATCTCTTTAGGCTTTACAAACTAGTCAGGGGGTAGCACAGAAAATTTTTTGACCAAAGATTTTTTTTGTGTGAAAACCCTGGAAAATTGAAAATTGAAAACTCTTCATCAAAAATAAAACAACACATCGACGAATATCTTGCAAATGTGTGGACAACTCCCAAGCTTTTTTCAGTAGTATCACAGCATCCAAATTAAATTGGGGCTGCGTTTGGCACAAACGTTATTTTCTGTTGTGCGCGAAAAGAGCCGATTCTTATTTTTATCCCATCAAATCCATTAGGCACTTTTGGTGTAATGATGAACTGACGACTCCTAAGGCCCCCTCCGTAATGAAATCTCAACCTTTAATTGTGGAAATTGATCGCCATCGAGAAATCCGATACAACCTTTCTGCTTGCCCTCGCAGCTGACATTTTACACCTACCACTTGCCCGCGTCTCCCGAGCCTGCGGAGAAGAACCTTCCAGCGAACGCCCAGGTCTCGTTGGTAAGCGATAGCGCAGCTAACGACAATACATTCCTCCAAATCTTCGCGGGACTGCCAACATGCTTCTTCCCGCGACATGACACAATTATTGACCCTTTGCTACAGCGTGATATTCTATTATCAATTGGATTATTATTAAGTAGTGAGGCGTTTACGAAACACGACCCGCCACAAATTGCATTAGACGGAGCCGGAGGGAGGCTTCCCTTCCACTCAATACAAGTAAATCCTGCAAGTCCTCTACGCTCCACTCAAGTGGCTTGGAGTGTTAACATTATGTCTTTTTCATATTTAGACATGAAATTTCCATTGCAAGGATCACACTTTCCATAAATTAGAATGTCAACAAATGCAGTACTCAAGTGGCTTGGAGTGTTAAATGGATCTTTTTCATATTTAGACATAAAATTTTCATTGCAAGGATCACACTTCCCATCAATTAGAATGTCAACAAATGCAATACTCAAGTGGCTTGGAGTGTTAAATGAGTATTTTTCATATTAAGACATAAAATTTTCATTGCAAAGATTACACTATCCATACATTAGAATGTCAACAAATCCCATATTTATTCTAGTTTTTAAAAATCATTTCAATATCCTCTATGGTTGAATGAGTTCTGCTTTGCATTTTATCTCAAGTTTCCATTGCAGGAATTACACTTTCCAAAGATAAGGACGTTAACAAATGCCATATTAATTCACGTTCTTTTTAATTATTTTGACATCCCCTATGGTTCACTGCAGAGAGTTTGATGAGTCTGCTTTGCATTTTATCCCACCATTTCCAGAGCAGTAATTATACTTTCCATAAATTGGAATGTCAACAAATGTGATATTTATTCAAGCTTAAAAACAACTTTACCAGCCTCTATGGTTTTCTGAGTTTGATGAGTCTGCTTTGCATTTTATCTCAAGATTTACATTCCAAAAATTACATTTTCCATTAGTAAGGGTGTTAGCAAATAGCATAATCTATTCAGTTTTCAACATATTTGAATATCAATTATATAAAAATACACTTTTATATAATGTATAAAACATTTTATATGATATATAAAACATACTCTGGAAAGAAGCCAATCTTTTTGATAAATATATAGTTATACATGTAGCTTCCGTTTAAATACTGTAAATTCGGAAAAGATTGCGTTAGTTTTATTTTTGCGTATTTTAGCATTTAGCCTCGGACGCAAAATTAAAATTTGCAAGTATTAGTGCTGCCACTTTAAGTGTATGGCTGGCACTCCATGATGACGCCAATTCGCAAAGTTAAAAATTGCAAAAAATTATTCTTATTGTAAATTCGCAAAATTCACTCTACACAATCTTTTGTGAATCTACAGTATATCAGCAAACTTTTTCTTCTAGAATTGTAAATTCCAGGTCCAGGGTGTTCACTGCTAATCATCCCTAATTGCAATTAGCGCAATTACCTAATAAATGAGACAGTGCTAGAACAGCATTATCGCATTATAAGGAGTGCTGGAATGCCGTGACAGTGAGTCATACGTCATACATAGCTCCTAGCCCATCTTTTTGAAGAAGAAATTTATACATGTAGCCTTGGTGCCAATATCTCGGCAAACTTTTTCCTCTAGAATATTAAATCCTGGGTCCAGGTTGTCCACTGCTAATTGTCCCTAATTGCAATTAGCTAATACTAGTACACTAGACAGTGCTAGTGCTACTTAATACACAAGACAGTATTATCTCATTATAAGGATTGCTGGTATGCCGTGACAGTGAGTCATACGTCTCCTGCAATGATAACTTACAACGAAAGGATCATTTCTGATCCACGCCGGCTTTGACAAGTGCCTGGTTTTCTGGTATATATCAAATAGCAATGGAGTACAATTAATCAGGGAATTTCGCCATCGATCATAACTGGTTACAACCACAGCTTCAGGGGATTTCAATATACTCTGAGTGCTTTTTGAAATTATCACTTTTCGTAAGTTGCAATAGAAAAGAAGTGAAAACTCAAAAGTTTGAAATAAAATGCAATGAAAACTCAAAATTTTTAAATGAAATGAAATGAAACTCAAAAGGCATATTAAGAGATCCTGACCATCAATCTTATTTCTACTTGAGAATACTCATTATTACCTGAAAAACTGCCTCTCAGGTTGCTCGATTCACCTAACTGTTTCATCACAAGTGGGTTGACCTGGTTGCTATATAAAGGTGTGGTGTTTCGAAAGGCTGCCTAGAACTATTCAGGAAGAGAAGGGAATTTCTTCCCTATTCTCGATTTCTACACTATTGAAGTATGTCCTTAACTGAGATTTAGTTTTAGTCCTTATCTTATCAATCTTCACCCCTCAATTGTAGCAAATTTCATTCGTTTATTCAAAAGTGCACCCTGACTTAGTCAAAATCTTGTCCTACTAATAGTTGTCAGATTATGTGTACTATGTGTTCGAAGTGCAAATTGGTACCTGTCATCTGCACATTGATTAGAGCCGCTGTCTTCGACCTCGAATCAACACATTTTCGGCAGAGCAGGAGGAGGAAGAGGAGGAGGTCCCTGCAATCCCGTGGGAGAAAATCATTACCTGATAGATTCCATCAACCCATTCTAATCCACTCCCATCCTACAGGGCACATGTGCAGCTTAATAGCTTACTTCATTAAGCAGAAATAAATCGAGCTTCCCGCATTTGAAATATATCGAGACAATGTGCGCTGCGCTCTCGGACAATCGGGCGCATGGTAAATCGACAAATGAGGATGAATCAAGGTTCTTGTATTTGAAATATATCGAGACAATGTCGGCGTCCTCACAGACAATTGAGCGCACGGTAAATCGACAAATGAGAATGAATCAAGCTTTTTGCATTTGAAATATATCGAGACATTGTCGGCATCCTCACGGACAATCGGGCGCATGGTAAATGGACGAATGAGAATGAATTAAGCTTCTTGCATTTGAAATATATCGAGACAATGTGCGCTGTCCTCACGGACAATCCGGCAAGCGGTAAATCGCCAAATGAGAATGACACGGCAATGACCTGCAAGACTTGAGAAGGCCACGGACGCGAAACTCATCTTGATGAAATTTAGATGACAGCCGGCTTTTGTTGTCACTCCGTACAAGGAAATTTGATTAGGGCATTCCGGGACCAAGCTACAGCTGTCAATTAAATTGCGGCCTCCCAGCTCATCACAAAGGGACAATATTTTTTTGTCGTCGGAAAAGAATGGAGACGTACGTTTTTGTCGTCGGAAAAGAATCAACAGCAGGGACGTGCGTATGTTCCGCGGGGAAATCCATCGTGCTCGTCCGTTTCAATCAACGGCACTAATCAGCACTGTTCTGCTCCTCCGCTGGCAAATGCCAGGTAGTTCTCCGAGCAAAGAACTCGTACCGTTCTCCTTAGCAAAGAGCAATGCTCCACTTATACCGCGGAAATCACCCCCTTAAGATTGTCTCCAACGCAGCCCTGTGATTGGCTCATTTCACAGGAGACGCCAGGGAAGCGAAAAGGTGACAAAGACTCTGCCATTAATGTGAACTTAGAAATGAAATCACCAAGTTCTAATCGCATGTAAAGAAAAGAACTAGGGACCGGTGCTATTCATTAATTGTATGGATTAACGCAATCATTCCTATCTACTTAACCCATTCACTGCTGTGGCTACTTTCGCCCAAAGCACAAGGACACAAAGATTCTTGAAAGCCATCTAAACCCTGTCATGTTGGTACTCATTGGATAGCTGTCGCTGAGTACTCTCACACGAGTACCCATATGCCAGGGTTTCTGTCATTTTTCAGGTTTTTTGTTTAATTTTGTATTGGCCAAATTTTATACCAGCAGCATAAGGGTTAAATGTTGATAACGAAACATGTAAAAAAAAGAATGACAGACCGGTGCAATTCATTAATGGTATGGATTATTGAGTAAGATAAAGAAATACAGTAATACTCACCTACCTAAGGCCAAAAAAAAGAAATTGTTTGTTTCCTGTAACAGTCCGGAAAAAAATAGGGTAGGTAGGTCGGTAACAAAAAAATGTTTGCATTATTTTTTTGGTCAAAAATGTGTGTTTCATGCATGTTTTACGTTGATTTGGAGTTGGGACGGCGGACAAAACTTTAGGGTAGGGATTTTTTTGAATAAAAACTTGTTAGGGTAGGGTTACAGGAAACAAACAACTTTTTTTTAGGCCAAACGAAACTGGGATTTTGGTTAACTCAGAAACTTTTGCTTGGTCCCTATTTGTCTGAGGTAAGCAAGGTTTTCCATATTTCATTTAGAAATAATAAAAGAACACACTGATATCATTAATATTGGCTAAGGAACTTACCGCAAGTGGTGGAAATTAGTGCCAAAAACGTGTGCCCAAAGAATTCTTACAATAATTCTTGCACTATCCCATTCCAATGCTGAGGATACTTTCGTCCAAAGCACAAGGATGCAAAGATTATTGAAAACCATTTAAACCATATCATGTAGGTATTCATTGGATAGATCTCGCTGAGTACTCTCAGATGAGTACCCATGTGCCAGGGTTTCAGTCACTTTTACAGGATTTAGCATAATTTTGTATTGGCCAAATTAGTCACCAGCAGCATTAGGGTTTCATTGAAACTAGATCCAATAAACATGTTGCAAAAATGCACATTACTCCAAAGTAAAACTCTAGGCATATATGGGTATAATGTAGGTTTGACTAAAATAAATAGCAATAATCAACAAACCCAGTATGCATTTTATTTTTTCTAGTCAGGCTACCAATTTTACCAGACCATTACACTTGGAACATTCAGAGTGTGAATAAATGGTCAAACATTCGACCTCCTCAGCCATAAACATGGCCAGCTAAATGGATTTCTGGTGGAGATCTAGCCTTGTTTCAGTTAAGCCTGAATGAATTATACCAAATTCATTCTCTAAGCACAGCTGGCTTTCTCCGTCCTCTACGACATATCAATCTTCGGTAAATCCTGGATATCAATCACTTAATTAGGCGCAAACATTACTTCTGGCCAGCCGGGAATGTTTCATGCTAAAGATCATGAAAAGAATTAACCTCTTTGATGCCTATAACAACCAAAAACAGCTGGAATATTTTTGATGTTATATTACAGGCAAAAGCATAGTGGTGAAAGGACATGAGAATATGGAGATGTTAATCATGACAGTGTCTATGTCTTTTCTTTCATATCATAGAAGTTTTTGTCAAAGACCCTTATATGCTTGTAATGCCCTATTAAGACTTAATACTTTATATCTATAAGTGAGGGTTTTTTTCTGACAAAAGTATTGTTTGGAAAATATCTGAAATAGCAATGCTCAACTTTACCTGATCTACTTTCAAACAAACACGTATGTGGGCGATAATTGGAAATAATCGATTTTCCAAAACTTGACTCGAGCCGGTCGGATTTTTTGCTTATCTGACCGATTGATTGAGCGTCCGAATTGATCGTCCTAGCCCTAATATATATCTATCTATCTATCTATCTATATCTATATCTATATATATATATATCTATATCTATATATATATATATATATATATATATATATATATATATATATATATATATATATATATATAGATATATACACACACACACACCAAAAGCGTCAGGAGGTTTTTGGTGCTACCGGCATGAATGGGTTATAAGCTAAAGTGGTCTTTCTTAGAGTAGTAGTTGGCCTTTCCTCGTTCTTAATGGTGGGCGTAGGTTAAGCCTGTAACGAATGGAAGGGGATCGGAGAGTAGTTCTCTGCAAGCTGCAGGCTGCACTTTACAACAGGGAAGGTTACCACGTCACATTCTTGTCACATATCAAGCTTAGAGGCTTGGCTCCAAACTCCTACAATATTTATAGAACACAACACACCCACTGCATATATAATTGCATTCACATCTAATGCACGGGCATTGACACTTTTTTTTTTCGTCGTTTTCAGACTACCAAAAGCCTATTATATTTCACACCTTACCTACAATGCCATATATAATATCTTAGATGAATATACACATGGATGTGTCGCCACAGGCCTATTGCCATAGGACCCATTACAGAACCATTATGACAACACATAATCTTGCCGAATCTAGTCTCTGAGTGTGACTTCATTAGGAGACAAATAACACTGAGGGCTCTCATATTATTTACATTACAGAGAAAGTTGCGCACCAACATGCGCAAAACAGATCTCTTGAGCGCTCCTGGCCAATATTCGGGCTATTAGTTGTAGCCAGGCTGTTAAGCGATACCTGCTGGTTGCGTATCCGGTGATCGACATGTGTGATAATATTAATGATAGAAAGGAACTGAATACGGGTTCCTCCTTTAAATTCTCTGGTTTGTTGTGATCATTACCTGAGCTATTGAAACTGATATAAATGCTACCAAACCTAACCAAAACAGCACAATATAACAAGATGGATTGATCTCTAGAATTAAAAGATTGGCTTCATTTTTTTTTCCTTTTTGAAGTGCTTCAACATTTGTTAACGTATTGTATTCATTTTCACGAATGAAATTTTTTCTACCAAGTCCTACACAAAAAAATAGTGAGATTCTAAGATTGAAAGTAAGAGGTGTTCAGCATAAATAGAATATCATCAAAGAGGGAGTTAACATGGGAATCTTTACTAAGGCCTAGAAAAAAAATTGTTTGTAGGGTAGATTATTTTTTTGTTCAAAAATGTGTGTTTTATGCATGTTTTTTGATGATTGGGAGTCACGAGGGCTGAAAAAACTTTGAGGTAGGGATTTTTAAAAATAAATACTTGTTAGGGTAGGTTTATAGGAAACAAACAACTTTTTTTAGGCCTAAATATTCTTGTTCTAGGCATGGTTTCATTTCATTTCAGCAAAGTGGGCTGCACTTTTCAGCAGAGCATTTTACCGCGTCACATTCTTGTCACATATCAAGCTTAGAGGCTTGGATCTCCCCTTCTACAATATTTATAGAATACAGCACACGCACTGCATATATATGGCCCTCAAATCTAATATACATGTCTTGACACTGTTTTTATCCCAGTTCAAGGTTTCGATCTTGTCGTGATGTGACATGAAGCTCTTGAGAGCGATATAATTCCTAACACACCAAATCAAACCAAAACAGCACCGGAAAACATAAGAATTAAGAATACATCTTCATTTTTGTATTTCAACCCTTTCAAAGCTGAGACCACGTTCTAATGCACAATACAAGAACTGGAATTGGAAAGCTCTCATTGAATACTAACATATTAGTACCCATGTGCCAGGGTTCAGTCATATCTCAGCTTTTTGCATGTTATTTTGAATTGACCAAATTAGCCACCAGCAGCTAAAGGTTAGGGTATTTTACCAATTGCTGACTTACAGTATCATTTGGATAACATAATGTTCCTGTCTCGTGGTTGGCTTTCCTTTGTACAATATTTATGGAAAAGAACATACACACTTAAGTACATATTGCACTCAAATCTAATGCGCATGTATTGACACTGTTGGTTGTTTTCAATGACCATAACATACTAGTTCACACTTTAAGAGTGAAATGTAGTTAAGTCTTAACAGAACAGGAAACTATGAGTTTCACGGGTACGTGACTCAAAAACAAAAGCCGGTACCAGACGTGCGCACATGTAGATGCGCATTAGCTTCAGTCGCATGGAAGTAGTTAGTTTTGATTTTGCATTGCACAACAAAGCTATTATTTCATTTCTTATTTTATTTGACATCAAAAATGGATAAATAACAACAGAAGATAGATAACTTTATTTCAATAATGAGTGTGTTTTCAACAATTTCCGAGCGCTCGTCAAAATTTAAGTTTAAATTTTTTGACTCGAACGCTCGGATGGGGCTGGAGTTTGAGCGATTACTCAACCTTTCAAGCAATCGTACCATCACTAAAGCCATCTGGGTACACCTGATGTGTGGGTTTGATAATCAAGGACCGGTCTCGCAACCAGGCTCCATGCGGCCGGCCGTAAGTGAATAACCTCCATTGCTGCCTATGAAGGGTAATTTTTTTCGCTTTGGATGAAGGAACCTCAGCATTGGAAGGGCTAAGTTCCCAATCCATCTGGGTACACCTGATGTGTGGGTTTGATAATCAAGGACCGGTCTCGCAACCAGGCTCCATGCGGCCGTAAGTAAATAACCTCCATTGCTGCCTATAAAAGGTAATTTTTTGTTTCGCTTTGGACGAAAGTACCCCAGCATTGGAAGGGCTAAGTTCCCAAGCCATCTGGGTACACCTGATGTGTGGGTTTGATAATCAAGGACCGGTCTCGCAACCAGGCTCCATGCGGCCGGCCGTAAGTGAATAACCTCCATTGCTGCCTATGAAGGGTAATTTTTTTCGCTTTGGATGAAGGAACCTCAGCATTGGAAGGGCTAAGTTCCCAATCCATCTGGGTACACCTGATGTGTGGGTTTGATAATCAAGGACCGGTCTCGCAACCAGGCTCCATGCGGCCGTAAGTAAATAACCTCCATTGCTGCCTATAAAAGGTAATTTTTTGTTTCGCTTTGGACGAAAGTACCCCAGCATTGGAAGGGCTAAGTTCCCAAGCCATCTGGGTACACCTGATGTGTGGGTTTGATAATCAAGGACCGGTCTCGCAACCAGGCTCCATGCGGCCGGCCGTAAGTGAATAACCTCCATTGCTGCCTATGAAGGGTAATTTTTTTCGCTTTGGATGAAGGAACCTCAGCATTGGAAGGGCTAAGTTCTCAATCCATCTGGGTACACCTGATGTGTGGGTTTGATAATCAAGGACCGGTCTCGCAACCAGGCTCCAGGCGGCCGTACGTGAATAACCTCCATTGCCGCCGTTTATTATTGGATTTTCTGTTTCTCATTAGCAGGTGGAACCATTAACCCTGAGGCGCCGCCGACGTCAATACGGCAAAAACAAGATTATTGCAAATACCAGGGTTTGAGATTGTTATATATTTTTCCATATGAGCAGATTAAACAATAAACCACTCTGATGACTGGGGCATTAGTGAAGGTTGTGCAGGAACGCAAATACCATTATTAACACTTAGGCAGCTGGTGGCAAATTTGGCCAATACAAAATGATGCAAGAAATCGTAAAAATTACTGAAACCCTTAAGCTGCTGGTGGCTAATTTGGCCAATACTAAATCATGTAAAAACCCAGAAAAATGAATAAAAATGACTAAAACCCAGGCATATGGGTACTTATCTGAAACTACGAATATAGCCTCAGTAATGTAAGTGTTAATACCACTTCTGAAGTAGTGCAGCCGAGGCCAGAATTTTGCAATTTGGTTTCTAGCGCAAATCATGTACCGATTTGGTTTAGACTAAATTGAACTTCTGTTTTGCATGTAATTTTCAACACAAAATAAGAATCAAGAAGACATTCACCTCCAAACCCCAAAAGCAACTTCTGCTTAAGCGGATTATTTCAAATACCAGGGTTGGGGATTGTGATATGTTTTCATATGAGTTGATGAGTGGAGCATTGACCCATTCAAACTTAAGTTCCTCCAGCAAGTACCGTCTGCTTCTTTCCTACTTTTGAAAATAACTTGGGAATAAGGCAAAAGTTCACTAAATACTTGAAGGAGAGTTGTTGTGTGACAACTGTTTAATATTTCTTCTTCAAACATTTTCCAAAACTTGCTTTTGTCGGTAAAATATTTCCAAAATTGTCAGGCCTATTTTGGCCGCTCTGAGAGTAAATTGGTTAATGAAGGTTGCACAGTGTGGCGCGAGTGCAAATACCAATATACTGCTTTAGCATCACAGCTAAGGAAACAATCATTCAATTTGGTCTCCACCAGCACAAATCATGGTACCGGAGTAGACATTAGAAGGTAGTTCAGTGCAGGGGTGTCCAAATATTTTACTCCTGAAGCACTGACTCTTGGGCATGGAGCAGTGTTTTTGGTGTTACTTGAAAAGAAATTGCATAAAAATGATACTTGGTTGGAAATATCTGGTTGGCTTAACAAACAAATTATCTTGATATTTTTGAAGTTAAAAAGTGCTAAGGGATTAAGTCTGTTGCACATATTGGTGTCTCTCTCTGCGACAATGCGACAGTTGGACACATCTGCAGTGGCCTTAGGTAGCCATAAATAACTCTGAATGACCTAAAATTTTACTGCATCCAAAAGCAGACTGACAATTTTGGTGATGGCTTTCAAGTGAAAGCCTAGTTGAGAAAATAGTAGAAGAAATATAAAGTTCTGCTCAATAAGATTGTAAAAATGACTCAATTCTGGGCCATCAAAAAGCCCAGCGCATTGTCAGGAAAAGCTAGCAGCACTGATGGTCCCAAAAGACATTCCTCAGTATGCTTTAATGTTTTTAAGACAATTAACCGACCAGCAGGGACCTTTCACACATAGAGAAAAGTTTCCAGCTGGCTATGAAAAATTGTCCTGCTATTGCAGTCAATCTAGTGCTGTGCGCCAGGGCTGTAACTCTTGGTTAGATACAATTGCCCATGTAAAGGTCAAAGGTTAATGCACTACTTGGAGAAAGCGGAATAAGGGAGACTATAAACCAATGATTGGACAGCAAATCATAGTGCGAAAAAAACACAAACACTCATATTATTTTCAGGGGTCAGGCTTTGGTTAAAAACTCTAAGGGAAGTGATTGACTTCAGGTTCTCAAATCACCATAGCCCCAGCCAAGAACTCATAGCCCTATGGATTTTCTAATAAATGCTGCAGTCCCACTATATTCTAGGGTTCGGATGCATAGAGATTTTTTGAATCGATTGATCGAAAAATATTTCGAACAATTAATCGATTCATTATGAGTTTTACAGCCACATTGACGTAATTTTGAGGAAAAGGATTTTAAACATTATTGTGCTGCTGCATGCGCCGGCACATGACAGGCATACATGCAGTGTACGGCAGTCGGTGCACCAAATGTCGCAATAGATTTTTTTAGTCTTGAGTGTTGACACGGAGCCAGTCCGTGTCACTTTACATAAGTTCTAGAGAATTTTCTTCTTTTTCGCTAGGATTTACGGTGGAAAAGGTAAGTTGCAGCTCTAATCCTAGGATAAACCTAAGCATTCCTTGGTGTTCCTAGGTACATTCACATGATTCAGTAAGGGAATTCAGATAACTCTGCATGTCTTGAGACAGTTTAACCCTTATGCTGCTGGTGGCTAATTTGGCCAATACAAAAATTTTCAAAGAACCTTGAAAAATGACAGAAACCCTTGCAAATGGGTACTCATCTGAGAGATCTCAGCAAGAGCTATCCATTGAATACCAACATGACAGGGTTTAGATGGTTTTCAGAAATCTTTGTGTTCTTGTACTTCTCACGAAAATAGCCTCTGCATGTCTGAGACAGTTTTAACGAGGGTATTGTTTATCCTTTCCGACTGCTCCTGCTGGTTAAATATTCATACGAGAAGACTAAATCTTCTTAAGAGAATAAATGCCGTGTGAAATGAGGTTCAATCTCCCAGGATGAAGTAGTTGCCATTCTCCTAACAACAGGTCATAAACAGGTCTCCGCCGGGCTGGATTTACTGTCTGGGTGAGGAAGACAAGGGGGGATCAACTAAAGATGTGATCAGAATAATCCACGCTAAGTCCATCCCTGACTGACTATTTCATGATTATTTTTCCTACTTAGGGCAGTCCAATTCCATGTTTGGTCTTAATGAATCGCCGACCGATTTTTGGGCAATTTTTTTAAAAAATGAAAATTTCCAGAATTTATAAAAAAAAAATTTTAATTTTGCGCTGATGTAATTCTGACGACCCTTTTGAAACTCATATTTATTAAAAGTAGTAGTAGTAAATTTAGTAGTGGTAAAAGTAGTAGTAGTAGTAGTAGTAATAGTAGTAGTTGTAGTAGTCATAGGAGTAGGAGTGGTAGTGGTAGTAGTAGTGGTAGTAGTAGTAGTAGTAGAAGTAGTAGTAGAAGTAGTAGTAGTAGTAGTAGTAGTAGTAGTAGTAGTAGTAGTAGTAGTAGTAGTAGTAGTAGTAGTAGTAGTAGTAGTTGTAGTAGTAGTAGTAGTAGCAGCAGTAGCAGTAGCAGTAGCAGTGGCAGTGGTAGTAGTATATTTTTTTGCTGCAAGATGGTTTTTACAAAAGATGAAATGTAAATGTAAATCAGGATTCGACAAACAAATCTCCTTTAGATATTTTTTAATTTAAGCTTTATATAGGAAATACCCAGCCAACAACCCTCCTACAAATATTTTTATCAATATATATATATATATATATATATATATATATATATATATATATATATATATATATATATATATATATATATATATATATATACCCACATAATTTTTTGATTATTGGCCATGCAGTGACTATTTGGTAAAGTGATTAGTGCTAGATATACACAGGTGCCTCATGTAAGAGAGGTGCTCTCTGTAACAGGTTCTACCTGTCTCATTAATAAGTCTTTGGTTCCACTGCACATGGATATCCCTCACAGCTGCTGTAGGTGACCCCCATGACCTCTCCATGCAGCGGTGACCTCTACAGCGACCCCAACATGACCTTAGAACAGCACGGCCACCTCACGAGCACGCGCACCTCCACATGAGATCCAAAACACTGCCATTAACCTTTGTGCTGCTGGTGACTAATTTGGAAAATACAAAAAGATGCAAAAAAACTGGAAAATGACTGAAGCCCTGGCACATGGGTACCCATCTGAGAGTACTCAGCAAGAGCTTTCCAATGAATACCAACATGGCAGGGTTTAGATAGTTTTCAAAAATCTTTATGTCCTTGTATTTTGGACTAAAGTAGCCTCAGCATTGGAAGGGTTAACAAATCAATACCGTCATCAAACACGCACATGTTCCACGCAATATTCAATACAGAAATCAAGTCATCATAAAATCATTACCCATAAAGCATCATTCTTCCACAGTCTTATAAGCCTTTGGTTAAACCCATTGAAAAAATCATGCGCAGAGTCATCCAGAATACAGTCAGAATCAACTATGAAAAATGATTGAGAATCAAATGATGAACTTTCGAAGTATGTAATCCACGTGAGATTTGATACAGAAATCCACAGCCAGGAACAAATAATTCCCTTAAAATACATGATCCTATCATAAGCCTGTAATGAAAATGTGTGCACTGTCCAAGGCGGTCTGTACGTACATGCTGGGACTTCGTCAGGACCCGTCCAGCCTATCTTTAAGACAGGCAGACTTCTGAAAAACTACTTTTAAGACATGCAAAAATTTCTACAAACTTTTTTCAGTAATAACCATTTTCACTTTTCATTTTTGAACTTTTTGAACTTTTAAAACTGATCACCATATCTTTTTCTAACACAACCATCTTCTAAGACATGGCTGATGTGTAATTTGCCCCTTTATGACAGGTTATTAAACTATTCTGATAGGCTATTGAATGTAGTTGGCTTAAAAGGATTTGAAGAAGCTAAGTAGCTGAATCTAGACATGATGCTTTTCTATGGTTACTATACAGGCAAATGCTAGATGAAGTGTAAATTTCCCATTTTGGCAAAATATGCTATTAAATGTAGTTGGTATAAGGATTTGATGTAGCTGAGTATATAAGCTAAATCGGGACGGACAGAAATTTTGGAATTGCTATCTTGGACAGGCTTTTCAAAAATCCTGGCTAAGATCCTGGACTCTGAATAAGCAAATAGTTTCTGCATTCTACATGGAAACAGATTGGGGTTATGACACAATAAGCTATTAAATGTAGTTGGTATAAGGATTTAATGTAGCTAAATAGCTTAATCAGGACAGGTTTTAGAAAAAATTCAGGCTAAGACCCTGGACTCCGAATAAGCAAATAGTTTCAGCATTCTACAAGGAAACAGATTGGGGTTATGATTTATAGGGAAATTGATTTGAGGCGCAGGAGATGATGATTAGAAAAAAGGGTGTGTGATCTATTGCGTCGGCTTACTGCAAGGGTGAGGAGATTGGTGAATTATTTACGACCCATCTGTAATCTTCACCCGACTGTAATCTATCGAAAAACCTCGCATCCGACCATCCGACCCGGGCAAGAAATACTTGTATGAAATCAATTTCACCTTCAGGCTTCACTCATCACTCGACTCGGCTCGGCTGACTTTCTGGAATACAGCTTCCTGGTGCGTCCCGCCCTCGACACCGGACCTATTTTTTTGGTTTCTTCATTTCCGCATGTGGCATACAAAAAGCAATCCATCCCTCGCAGGCACTGACGTAACTGTTTGCCCCGGCAAGTGAATGTTTGAAAAAAGGGCTTTCGGGCAAGTACATTTTAGTTTGCACTTAGGGCAAGCCAAAACTTACGTCGGGCAAGTAAAAATCATGAACTACTTGCCCGGCATGGCAATTTAGTTATGAAACTTAAATGTTGGTGCCTGCCTCGCAAACATAGAAATCGGTTAAGTCCAAGCAATCTCAGCGAAATATGGTGAATGCTAAATCCTATAATTTTGAGCGCTCTCCATACCAATTTATTGTTCTGTTTCTCCTAGTTTGCAAGGGGCATACAAAAAGCAATCTATTCCTCAACCAAACATAGAAATCAGTCAAGTCCAAGCAATCTTGGTGAAATATGGCAAATACTAAATCCTATAATTTTGAGCGCTCTCCACACAAACATATTTTTCTGTTTCTTCCTGTCCGCACGGGACAAATACAACGAGCATGCACGGCTATCCATCCCTGGAAAACATAGAAATCAGTCAAGTGCAAGCAATCTCTGTGAAATATGGCAAATACTAAGTCCTATAATTTTGAGGGCTCTGCACACAAACCTTTTTTTTGTTTTTTCGTGTGGGGCAAACGAAAAACAATCCATCGCTCCAAAACATAGAAATCAGTCAAGTCCAAGTAATCTCTGTGAAATATGGCGAAAGCTAAATCCTATAATTTTGAGGCGGTTGCCCAGCTTAATTGCATCGCAGGCGGCGATGGGATACATTCATCAGAAAAACACTGCAGTGGAAGAATTCCTACGTCTAGGATTGCCGGCCAATTTGCTAAATGCTACGGAAATGTCTTTTTCCAAATTGGTAACTCGAGATGTCTACCGTATTTGGGAAGAAATCCTTCATAAGCACCGTGATTGAAGGCCTACCATACTCTATAGAGAATGCCTTTTTACCGGCGCCATTAATATACTTCCCTCAGGGACAACAATGAATTTCTTTCCCTACCGATTTCAGACAGCGGGGACAAACGGAATTTGTTATTTCCTACTGGTTGTGTTTTCAGTTCTCTCCGGGGGGAAGCTCCCGAACCATTAATTTCCTTCTGAATATTACCATGTTGCTTCAAGTGCGAAATCCCATATATTCCCATACATGTACAATTTATTTGATGTTATGCACTGCGTAGATGATCTGAAGAGATTGCTGTTACTAATACCAAGGTCTCAGTATCAGAAAAAGTTATCAGATTTGTTATAAATTCATTTATAACGCATCTGATAACTTTGTCTTATATTTGTAGAAAATTAACTGCAATCTATTCGGATCAACCCAGCAGTGCATAACAAAAAAAATTGTTCTTGTATGGATCACAAACACTTAGTAGAATTTCTACAGGTACTATCACCTTTAAGAATGGGTGTTTGAATTTTCGTTTTGAGTTATCAGATTTGTTATAAATTCATTTATAACAAATCTTTTTCTTATAGAGATATTTGTAGAAAATTAACTGCAGAAGAAGAAAATTAACTATCAGTTTGGAATTTGGTTAATGAAAGGCTCCTTCAAAGGTGTTATGAAATGTGGCATGAAATGGTTCAAAGTCTTATTCTGTAAACATATACATGATAATCCTTCCAAGGTGCCTTACTTTGTTAAATTTTAAACAGTCAACTTCAAAAAGTTTTATGGTAAATTTCCAGGCGGCAAGTTAGTGAGTATTTATACACTTTAAACCCATGCATATCTGTAGCAACCTGACTAATTTGTTGACATCTCTCAAAGAAATACAATTATCTTAAAATATTTAAAGAGGAAATGTTGTTCAGAAACTGAACAACAACTCTCCTTGAAATATTTTTCCAGTTATTGATGAATTCTGAAGTTATTTTCACAAGTCATATAAATCCAGTTGACACTTGTCAAGACCTCCAGGCATAAATGGGTTAAGCAATACTTGTATATAACATATCTTAAACATCATAAGATATGCCATGGTTTGGATTTGGAATTTTGTTTTTCTTCACATTTATGCCATACTGTGGCTAATTCATGACTAGCCAGTTGTAGTGGAGGTAACCAAAGTACCCAGCAACAACCGCCTAACCCCAAGTCTCTGGCAACTTTCCCACATACCCATGCCGGTATTCGAACACAGGCAGGGTTGAGAGACAGCGAGCAGTGAGTGGCGGCACCTTAGACTACTCAGCCATCAGAGCAGGCCCTCATAAAATATGGTACGTTTACCCATTTGATATCATATGTGTTTACCCATACCATCCACTGTTATTCATTGTGGCATTTAATACCGAAATGATACTCTTGTATACACATGTGATACCCGCAGGACCATGTGGGCCCTTTTAAACTGAATGAGTCTAACAGCATTACTATGTAAGGTTGACACGTGCAAGGGCTATATAAATGCACTCTGTTCCAAGAAAACACATTACCTGGCCTCGGGTGACAATATTAATGGCCCTTCAACACATATACGTCTAGTCATGCAGCAAAACACAGGCGCGCTTTATTGACCTCGTTCCCATTGGAGTGCTCCCTGAAGAGCGCGCTCTTGGCCCGGCCATCCTGTAGCGCTCAAACAAGTCCGCATTATTTTTATAAATATTTTTTTGACCAGAGCATTTTTTTCTCGAAAATGTTTTCAAGAAGGAAAGTTGATTAGAACCCAAACCACATACATATACTTCTAGTCATGCAGCAAAACACAGGCGCGCTTTATTGACCTCGTTCCCATTGGAGTACTCCCTGGAGAGCGCGCTCTTGACCTGGCCATCCTGTAGCGCTCAAACAAGTCCGCATTATTTTTATATTTTTTTGACCAGAGCATTTCTTGAAAATGTTTTGAAGAAGGAAAGTTGATTAGAACCCAAACCACAACTCTTTTTTCACAGTGAAACCTAACCAAATGAACACCTCAGTCAATTGAACATCTGCACCAATTGATCATCCGTCAATTGAACACCTCTACCAATTGAACACCTGTCAATTGAACACCCTTCAACACATATACGTCTAGTCATGCAGCAAAACACAGGCTCGCTTTATTGACCTCGTTCCCATCGGAGTGCCCCCTGGAGAAATAGCTCTTGACCCGGCTATCCTGTAGCGCTCAAAACATGTCCAGATTATCTTATGAATTTAAAATACATTTTTGACCAGACCTTTTCTTGGAAATGTTTTGGAGCTGAAAAGTTGATAAGAACCCAAATCACCAGAGTAAAACCTGTTCAATTGAGTACCTCTGTCAATTGAACACCTATTTTAATTGATCACCTATTTTAATTGAACACCTTTGTCAATTGAACATCTCGGTCAATTGAACACCTCTACCAATTGAACACCTCGGTTAATTGAACACCTCTACCAATTGAACACCTCCACCAATTGAACATCTGTCAATTGAACACCTCTATCACTTGAAAACCTCTATCAATTGAAGAACTCAACCAATTGAACATATTACCAATTAAACACCTTTCTACATGGGACACTTCTATCAATTAAACACCTCTGTAAATTGAACATCTCTGCCAATCAAACACCTTTGTCAATTTAGCACCTCTGCCAATTGATCACCTCTTTGAATTAAACACCCCTATACATTGAACACCTTGTCAATTGATCACCTCTGTAAATCAAACACCACTATAAACTGAACACCACTGTAAACTGAACACCTCTGTAAATTAATTGACTCTGTAAATTGAACACCCCTTTGCATCTTTTTCATTCCCAGTCAGGAATAGAATATCCATGCATTGAACACCTGCATACTTTGAACAGTTTTGGATTTCCCATACATGTTCAATGTACAATGGTTTCACTGTATAACATTTGTGTATTCATGCTATGTATAAGTTATGCATCCAAGTTATTTTCAAAAGTATCATAGAAAACTCCTTCCAAGGGTACCTTTAGGCATGAGTGGGTTAACCTAGTTATGTCAATATATATATAATATATATATATATGTATATATATATATATATATATATATATATATATATATATATATATATATATATATATATATATATATATATATATATATATATATATATATACATATATATATATATTTGGCCGCACTATTCACTCTTAAAAAGGATGAATTGGACTATTTCTTAGAAGGGTGCTTTTCAAATACAAAAAAGTCAACAAAAAACGACAATGTTTAATTGTTGTATTTTTCAATGGGGAATAGAATAGAGCAAAATAAATGGTAAGTGCCAAAACAGTATTTTCCATTTATTCATGAAATCAGTATCTATATCGTTTGGTGTGTCTAGATGTGCCGCCAAGCTTTTTTGCTAATCAACACATTATGATTTTATAGGCATGAAGCTTACTTTATAGGTTCATAAAAAACCTAATGTAATTTATTTCACGAGTCATTAATTGCCCATAACTTATACCAGTCTAAGAGAGAAACCATTTGTTGTGAGCTTAATGTGAATATGTTTTCGGTTGATTAGTTTGTAGCAGTTGGATTTAATTGTAGTTATTATCGTTAATTAGCTAATTTAGGAGATACAAGACCCTGTCTTCCTCTTGGAGTACCTGGCCAACACCTGTCCTCCAGCTTTCAGAGTGTTGAACAAATACTAATTAAAATAACAAACGTGCCTCCTTAACCCTTATACTGCTGTTGACTAGTTTTGCCAATACAAAATGATGCAAAAAACCTTTAAAATGACTGAAACCTTGCCACATGGATACTCATCTGAGAGCTATCCAATGAATACCAACAAGACAGGGTTTAGATGATGCTTTATTATTTCAACCATTCAACATAATGACTAAACGTACATCTTTTTACTTGCCAAGTGAAAAAATGAAATCTCTGCAAAGAACCATGTATCACCTAAGTACAATTGGTGTCTTATTTCAACAGTTCAACACTCACTCATACCTATACATACATTAAAAGTAGACCAGACTTGTGCCACAAGTACTGCAGCCTTTGGCTTCTTTGCATTATAACCCTTATGCTGCTGGTGGCTTAAATTTGGCCTTTATGAAATGATGCAAAAATCCTGAAATCCTTGCATGTAGGTTATGATTTTCAAAAAACTGTGACCGAAACCCTGACAAATGGGTATACATCTGAGAGTACTCAGAAAGAGCTATCCAATGAATACCAACATAATATGGTTTAAATGGTTTCCTAACAGCTTTGCCTCCTTGTGCTTTGGACGAGAGTAGTCTCAGCATTCATTGGATGGGTTAAAAGTAGTCCACTGACTTGTACCACAAATACTACAGCCTTTAGTCTAAGGTTTCTTTGGCATGTTAACTCAGCCAAAAGATTCCACATGTGCACAATCAAGTTGACCATCTTATCTTAAATGGACTCAAAAGCTCAAGATATCAGGGTAACACTTAACTGACAACAAAACCTTGTACCACAAATTCTACAGCCTTAGGCTTCCTTGCCTGTTAACACTGCCAATACTGAGTAGAGGCTTCATTCGTCCAAAGTACAAAAACGTAAAAATCTTTGAAAACCATGTAAACCCTGTCGTGTTGGTACTCATTGGATAGCTCTCGCTGAGTACTCTCAAATGAGTACCTATATGCCAGGGTTTCAGTAATCCTTAAGGTTTTTCGAATCATTTTGTATTGGCCAAATTAGCCACCAGCAGCATTAGGGTTAACACTGCCAACAGACTCCAGATGTGAGCAATCAAGATAAAGATGACCATCTTATCTTAAATGGACTCAACAGCGGTATCAGCGTAACACTTAACGGACACCAAAGACGCAATTAAGTGATTAACACATCAGCACACTGACACAAAAGATTTGAAATGAACATTATCCACGCATGTTACGCATCAGCAATCGTGTTCTACAACCATCGGCTATTCCTTGTTGGCCACCATCCAGGTGTTCGGTAATTAGGAAATACCATTGGGATATCACTTAACTGTATGTAGATAACAAAAGAGTTTGGATTTAGAATCAAAGAATATCTGAAATGAACATTATCCACGCATGTTTCACATCAACGATCGTGTTCTACAACCATCCTCTATTCCTCGTTGGCCACCATCCAGGTGTTGGGTAATGAGGAAATACCATTGGGATTGCACTTAATTGTATGTAGATAACAGAAGAGTTTGGATTTAATGCTTCCAATGCTGAGGCTATTTTCGTCCAAAGCACAAGGAAGCGAAGACCTTTGAAAACCATCTAAACCCTGTCATGTTGGTATTCATTAGATAGCTCTCACTGATTACTCTTTGATGAGTACCCATGTGCCAGGGCTTCAGTCATTTTCAAGCTTTTTTGCGAGTTTTGGTATCTTCCAAATTAGCCACCAGCAGAGCTATCCAGTGAATACCAACATGACAAGGTTTAGATGGTAATTGAACCAAAACGTATGTGAGTTTTGTTTGCTGAGTTACTCAGACCTCGTGGTAAGGCATAGACTCTTTTCTCTAAGGTTAGCATGAATGGGCTGAGTTAGCAGAGTAAGGCCAGGGATCTTGTATCATCACTCAGTGTACTGAGGCAACATGAGGTAAACTGTCCTCAGACGCAGGCTATTGAACCGAAACCTATGTGAGCTTTGTTATTCAGAGCTACTCAGACCTCAGTTAGGCATACTTTTTTCTCTAAGGTTTCAGAGTAAAGCTAGAGATCTTGTATCATCACTCAGTGTACTGAGGCAACATAAGGTAAACTGTCTTGCCCTCAGACGCAGGCTATTGAACCAAAACCTATGTGAGCTTTGTCATTCAGAGCTACTCAGACCTCAGTGGTAAGGCATGCATAGACTCTTTTCTCTAAGGTCAACATGAATGGGCAGAGAGAGCAGTATTTCACCTAGGTCCAGGAATGGCTTGGCTAATTGCTAGCCGAAACGACGTGTCTGGTTCCGCTGGAAACTGATGGACAGTTCCCTTATGGTACGGGCGGCCTACAGAAAACCTGCAGAACGGCATTAGCATGTGACTTGTATTCAGTTCCTGCTGTCAAACATGTTCGTGTTTGACTGCCTTCGAAGTAATTTCATTTAGGCCGTGCCATTATCAATGTCAACATCGGTGGGAGATGGAGCGCAGAAATTGCCTAGTGTTCGATCCATTAGAAACATGATTTACCACTGAACTGTGCAGGGCATGGAATGGAATGAATTCAGCTCAGAAGTCTTCTATTCCGCCTTTAAGAACACTCACTTAATGTACATGATGCTGGCTATACAGGTGAACTTGGATATGACGGACTCAACGGGACAAGGAAAATTGGTCCGTCATATGCAAAATCCGTCGTATACATATGATGAATACTTGATATGAATCGTACTGGGACCAAGCATATCGTCCGTCATATGCAAAAATCCGTCGTACAGTGGTCCGTCATATCCAAGTTCACCTGTATTAACAGCAGTTTTAACACACTCATGAATGATTCACCAATTTAGATATGGAGTGTAGACGTACTGAAAAATTTACGCATAACTCACTGAAACGAGGAGAAAACAATAAAGAAATAATTTAATCTGACTACAAAAGGAACTTTCAAATATTTTTTGAAATAATGCTTAGTGATCAAGATAATATTTTTCAAATCTAATAAATTTTTCAAATATTTTTTTTAAATATTGCTTTGTTATCGAGATACAATTAATTCCCAGATGTGTTTAATTGTTTGCTGCTACCCAATATTATTTGATTCAGCAACACTTGAAATTAATCATTAGAATATTGATATACTTTTAATTGATTAATAATAACTTATGGATTTACAAGCAGAGTAAATAAACCCTGTGAGTAGGAGTCACGAGTGGGCACCTTTAAATCTTTCTCGATACAATACAATGTCTATATTCCCTTAAAACAATACTATCTTAATCATGTTTTTAACGATACTGCCTGCCTTCAAAGAACCTTCTTTTTTTTTCAAATTTAGAACTGTCAGCTCCATTAGTTTCCTAATAAATAGCCAGCTGCCTTTGTGCACAGATGTCCAAGTAGCAATTAAGACAATTTTATACATTTTCAAATTCATAAATAATGATTCATTACTATACTTTTTTTTTACAATACTTTTTCCATTCTACAGTGGTATTAGGCAACCCAAACTCAGATACACTATGCAAAACTAGAATATGATTCTGATTAAGTTATGTCTTGTTATAATAACTTCTTTCAGGCAACCCAAACTCAGAAACGCATTGAAATTGGATTTTGTATCTGAATAATGATATGTCGTGTTTCAATAACTTCTTTTAAGCAACTCAAACTCAGATACACTTTGTAAAATTTGATTCTATATCTGATTGATGTTATGTCATGTTATGATCACTCCTTTTAGGCAACTCAAACTCAGATACGCTATTCAAAACTATAGATTATGTATCTGATTAATGTTATATCATGTTACGATCACTTCTTTTAGGCAAGCCAAATTTGATCAGGTACACTATGAGCGATATTTTCAAAGTGAACCTATAAAACGAAACTAGATTCTGAGCCTGATTAATGTTATGTCATATTACGATCACTTCTTTTAGGCATGCTAAACTCGATCAGGTACACTATGAGCGATATAGTCAAAGTGAACCTATCAAACGAAAGAGGATTCTGATTCTGATTCTGAATAATGTTGTCATATTACAATCACTTCTCTTAGGCCACCTTAAATCAGGAACACTATAAGCAATATATAAGAAATGAACCTATCAAACTAGCTCCAGCAATCCATCATTAAAGCTATAAAGGGACTCAAACTCAGATACACTATGCAAAACTACATTCAATAGCTGATTAATTTGATGTCATACTACGATCACTTCTTTTAGGCCACCCAAACTCAGATACACTATGCGAAACTGGGTTCTACATCTGATTAATGCTATGATTACTTCCTTTAGTAGGCCATCTAAACTCGCTCAGGTACACCATGAGCGATATATAAAAAGTGAAGCTATCAAACTCGCTCCCGCAATCCTTCATTAAAGCTATGAAGGGACTCCCTTGCTTCCTGTCTGCGCTTACGATTCAAAATTAGATTCTGTATCTGATTAATAATATGTCATGCTGCGATCACTTATCTTAGAGCACCCGTACTCAATCAGATACACTATGAGTGATATATTCAAAGTGAAGCGACATATAAAAAGTGAACCTAATGTATCAAACTCGCTCCCACAATCCTTCAAGGGACTCAAACTCAGATACTCTATTCAAAACTAGATTCTGTACCTGATTCACTACTTTAAGGCCACCCAAACTCAGATACACTATGCGAAACTGGGTTCCATATCTGATTAATGCTACGATCACTTCCTTAAGCCCTCCCAAACTCGATCAGGTACACCATGAGCGATATATAAAAAGTGAAGCTATCAAACTCGCTACTGCAATCCTTCATTAAAGCTATAAAGGGACTCAAACTCAGATACACTATGCGAAACTGGTTCTATATATGATTAATGCTACGATCACTTCCTTTAGGCCATCCAAACTCGATCAGGTACACCATGAGCGATATACAAAAAGTGAAGCTATCAAACTCGCTCCCGCAATCCTTCATTAAAGCTATAAAGGGACTCCCTTGCTTCCTGTCTAGCTCACCTGGTGACACCAACACGAGTCGATACAATCCACCTTTACAGATCACACGCCCTAATCAAGCGCCACGCGAGGATTCGGGGCAATCTGATTGGATGAGGGGGAATCCGATTGCGAAATAACGCGCAGCCGGGACCCACCTGCATTGAGAGTCTCTCCCAGGCCGGTGCTTCCCACATACAATTCATTCCAAATGATGGCAAAAAAATATCCTCCCCGTTTCCTTGCACAGTAAATCGCCATCTGTCTTCCAGGGTCTATCGGTGAAATCCTCATGTTTAATTGAAAGTCGTAACTATTTACCGCTAGGCCCGAGATGAACGACTCCCGCGGGAGCGGGCGCTTTTCGCCCTTCACAGGCAAGTGGAAATTAAGCTGTCAGACTCGCAGGCAGAAGCCATAAATTCACGCAAGACGATTACACCTGTTCAAGTATGGCTGGGATCACACAACTAGATGTAGATGTTCTTCTTTTCTCACCTCTCCAGGCTGGCTCACTCACAATGGGCAATTCTTTACTTAGGCCGTACTCAACTAATGTCTAGTGAGCATTGCCTTGCAGGGGAATGACCGCAATGTCTAAATTATCTCAAAATCAGCACACAACAGTAAGAGCTAAAGAGAGCAAGAGAGAATATGAGAGAGATGAGAGAGAGAGAGAGAGAGAGAGAGAGAGAGAGAGAGAGAGAGAGAGAGAGGAGAGAGAGAGAGAGAGAGAGAGAGAGAGAGAGAGAGAGAGAGAGGAGAGAGAGAGAGAGAGAGAGGAGAGAGAGAGAGAGAGAGAGAGAGAGAGAGAGAGAGAGAGAGAGAGAGAGAGAGAGAGAGGAGAGAGAGAGAGAGGTGAGGGGGGGGGGGGGGGTGGGGGGGGGTGGGGGGGGGGGGGGGGGGGGGGGGGGGGGGGGGGGAGGGGGAGAGAGAGAGAGTACTAGACTTACCAGATGTAGGATATAATCAATTACTACTGCAGCAACACCTCAAGACTAGTGATATGTAAAGGTCTCCAAACTTACCTACAAAACAAAAAGAAAGAAAATCAATAAAGCTGCACAGTCAGTTCATTCTAAAGGTAGCATTGAAATTTACAATACCCCTGCCCCCCTTATAGTATCAGCTGCAGAATAGAAATGTGACTTTCATATCAAACCAGTGATTTGGTGCATCCTGCATGTACACCGAGGTGCAGTCATATACATATTTAACCCTTTCAATGCTAAGGCTACTTTCATCCAAAGCACAATGCCGCAAAGATTTTTGAAAATCATCGAAACCCTATCATGTTGGTATTCATTTGGAAGCTCTCGCTGAGTACTTTCAGATGAGTACCCATTTGCCAGGGTTTCGGTCATTTTGTAGGTTTTTTTGCGAAATTTTGTATTGATCAAGTTAACCATCAGCAGCATAAGGGTTAAGCAAAACGCTGAGCGAGGAGTTAGCTTTGGGCAAACACAAATGCAAAGGTCTCTGCCTTAATCATATTGCGACAAAACTCCAGTGTTGTAATTTACACCACGGAGCAGCGTTGGCTGTCAATTAGGGGCCGAACATGCAACCCTAAACTCAATCAATGCTGCGCTCAATGAAATACTCATTGATCAGGGCCGCGAAATAAAGCGCAGGATTCCCGACAAGTGATTCCCACACTCTCTCATTTCCCTCATCAGCCGGACTCCTTGCATGCAAGCCTGATGGGAAACCATGTGGGGAGTCAGCTGGGGCCAGAACCCGCAGCCAATGCGCGATTTCTCACTCCAGGGTTCGACTTTCCCAGGGGCCCAGGGGCATATGCCCCTAGATTTTGCTGTGGGCCCCTTTTACGGACTAGGGGCCCAAAATAGTATGGATATTAACCAGAAATCCTGTTTTTGACCAATTTTTTATCAAAAGACCTTTTCTGGCCCCTAGCCTAATATCTAAGTGTCAGATCCTGCACTCGTATTGTGGCACCACTTCATATTCTAGATACAATTCTTTTTCCAATTCCGTATGGGTACTAAGTACCTTATCCAGTACTGGCGTAACAGGAAATTTGGCGTTTTTAGAAATTCATCAAAGAAATTGGGTCCATATAACACCCATATGCCCTGCTGGCTAAGACACTGCATCAGTGCATCTTTATGGGGGGGGGGGGGGGGGAGAGAGAGCAAATTCTAGACACCTGATAGGCTAACTTCCAGAAATAGAGATCAGGGGAGACCGGTGGCACAGTGGTTATTCTGGAACTAAATATATTAGGCTCTCTATTGAATGAGTTAGCCGTGAAAAAAAACAGCTGGACCTACAGGCAGAAATAGACAGAAATAACAGTAAATTAAATGACAGCCTGCAGCAGCAGCAGCAGCGCTTGACTGAGATGTAGAGCGCTGGAGTGTAAGTTAAAGTGACAAGGTGACGAAAAATCGTAACTAAAAACATTCTTGACACTTACACCCATTTCTGTCTCCTTGTATTATTAGAGTGGGTAGCATAGAACATACTAATAACTTGATTATGTTTCACAGAATAACCTGTTTCCAGGTAGTAGTAGTAGTAGTAGTAGTAGTAGTAGTAGTAGTAGTAGTAGTAGTAGTAGTAGTAGTAGTAGTAGTAGTAGAAGAAGAAGAAGTAGTAGTAGTAGTAGTAGTAGTAGTAGTGGTAGTAGTAGTAGTAGTAGTAGTAGTAGTAGTAGTAGTAGTAGTAGTAGTAGTAGTAGTAGTAGTAGTAGTAGTAGTAGAAGTGGTTGAAGAAGTAGTAGTTGAAATGTCAATAGAAAAGTTAGACCCTATGCTCCCTCCCCTGTGCTTATTAATCCTTTCAATAATGGGGCTACTTTCAGATCCATCAAAAGATACTTCCTCCTTGTGTATGTGTGTGTGTGGGAGAGGGGGGGGGGAGGGGAAGGAGATATGCATATGAAACATCAGAGATGCTCACAGCTATCGCAGGAATATATCACTGTGGGATACAGGTACTCAAGGGATGAGCGGTCTAGAATCAGATCCACCAAAAGATACTTCACCCTTGTGGAAAATGTCCACATGGAACATTGGAGATGCTCAAAGCTATCGCAGGAACATATTACGGTGGGATACAGGTACTCAAAGGACAAGTGATATAGAATCAGATCCACCGAAGGATACTTCACCCCTGTGGAAAATTAATCCACATGGCATATCAGATGCTCACAGCTATCGCAGAAATATATTAAGGTGGGATACAGGTACTCGAAGGATGAGCGATCTGGAATCAGATGCACTGAAAGATACTTCACCCTTGTGGAAAATGTCCACATGGCACAACGGAGATTCTCACAGCTATCGCAGGAATATATTATGGTGGGATACAGGTACTCAAAGGACTAGTAATCTAGAATCAGATCCAATGAAAGATACTTCACCCTTGTGGAAAATGTCCACATGGCACATTGGAGACACTCACAGCTATCGCAGGAATACGTTATGATGCACGATTACCCCCTGGGTCCCGCGGCTGTATCCCCGCGTAAGCCCGGGCTTACCAGACATGTGCACCCAAGCACGAGGGAAATGATAAACCGAGTTAGCCATGTCAATTTCGCCCGACTGACTACAAAACCCTCAACTGGGCACGAATGACATGCATCTGGAATAATTCCTGTAACTACCAATGTAAGTGGTGTTTAATTATTCATAAACCTCGTTGTTAGTGCCCACACTAAGCATAATGGTTATTAGTTTCGGCATAAATGACCATCAGCGAGGAGGCTGATTGAAAGTAAATGCTGCAGACATTGGGTTAATTCCCTGCATCTCAATCTCGCTTAGGAAACTAGAAGAAGAGGCATTCATTTAACCCATTCATGCCTGTAGCAGCCAAAACCGCCTCCCTTAATTTTGGTGATATCTCTCTAACAAAAACTTTATCTACACCTCTCCTTTAAATGGTTTGCAAATTATTGCTTAATTCAGAAGTTATTTTCAAAAGTATGACAGGTCCAGATGACACTCGTCAATTTGATCTTCAGGCATGAATGGGTTAAAATACATGTACCGTGAATATCCATAACAGGATTGACTGAAGTATTGTGAATGAATAAATGAGATTACTTATACCTAATACCATATAAAATGAGAAAATGTGGAAGCTTACATTTTCCGCAACAAACATAATTAACTAAAAGTAACATTAACCCTTTCATGCCTGAGTCATACTCTTCAAATTGTAATCAAGTGCTAAGATATTTTTGAAAATAAACTCTGGAATGATGTACATTTTCTAAAAATATCTGAAGGAGAATCATAAGTTGAAATCCCACTATAGGTGTACAGAAAAGTTGCATGACAATTGACAAAGGCAAATACCTAACAGACCCTAGCCTTAATTTGCTGGTAGTCCTAGAAAAAAAGTTTGTTTCATATAACGGTTTGAAAAAAAATAGGGTAGGTAGGTCGGTAAAAAAATCTTTTTCATTATTTTTTTGCTCAAAAATGTGTGTTTTATGCATAACTTTCGGGTAGGGATTTTTTGGGAATAAAAACTTATTAGGGTAGGGTTACAGGAAACAAACAACTTTTTTTTAAAGCCGTATCTCTCTCTCTCATAAGAGCATCTTAAAGACAATTGAGGAGGGGATCGATGTAGAACCCAACAAACAACTCTCCTTCAAATATTCAGCCAATGTGAACTTATATTAAAGGTTTCAATGATTTTTTTTTGAGACACAAGGCATAAATGAGTTGACAAAATACAAGATGACGTACGAAAATATGTGACACGCCCTAGCCTATTTAGTTACATCAGAGAGATTCAATTAAGGGGAGAGGATACTAGCTGCAGGCAGCCTCTTCAGCAGCCTAGCACTATTGTTATGCAAATGAGCTCTTATCTGTATACTTCTACACAACTGAGCATGTGCGGTGCCCTACATCTTATCACTGCTGCCTGCACTCCTGAGGAGCAGGTATATAAATAACCCAGATACTGGAAGAAGGGGTGTTGTGTATTGTTGTGAAATGTAGCTGAACTGTGTATTTCCTCTGGGACTGTACTGTTTGTTCTGCCTTGTATTGGTCAGTTGTCAGTTTAACCACTTCCTATACACATCAAGGTTGTTGACCAGTATAGCCCAGTCAATGTGTAATCTGTTTTTCCTCCACTTCCCCCTCTCAACAATACCTCTGATTCTCCAGCCTGAGGAAGAGGGAAGGGTTGGGGGAAATTGCATTTACCCTGATTAACACCTCTGATTCTTTAGTCTTGGGAGGGAGGATGGGTCGGCGGGAAATTGCATTTACCCAGATTGACTTCAGGATTAAGGATGTAGGGTAGAATATGGGTTGACAAAGGAGTATGACAGTTGACTACAGTATTCTTTACCTGATAACACTCAAGAATCAGGTAATAAACCTTGTTGTATTCATTATGTTGCGTTATGCATGTTTTATGTTGATTCAGAGATGAAAGGGCAAAAAACTTGAGGGTTGGGATTTTCTGGAGTAAAAACCTGTTAGGGTAGGGTTACAGGAAACAAACAACTTGATTTTAAGGCTTAAACATACACACTACATACACATATATGTCAACTCATAAGCTTGGCGTTTGATTTATCAAGTAGAAAGTCTAGTGTCTCATAAATAAAAATTTCAACATGTGGAAATAGATTAATTCCTCGCAGTAAATTAAACCATTTATGTTGCTGGTGGTTACTTTAGCCAGTAAAAAGTGATGTAAAAATCCTGCAGAATACTTGAAACCTGACACAAGGGTACTCACCTGAGACTACTCATCTACAGCTATCCAATGAATACAAACATGACAGGGTTTAGAATTATATGGTTTTCAAAAATCTTAGTGTCAAATTGCTTTAGGACAAAAGCAGACTCAGCATTGGAAGGGTTAAGCTAAAATGGCCTTAAGGAAATGATGCAAAAACCATAACAGATTAACTGTAACCCTGGCATATTGAAACTCAGGGCAAATCTTTATACAAATAATAGGGGGATTGATTTTTCATTCTTTGCTATTTCTAAAATGGGTTAATGTTTAACTATTTGTGTGATTTCCGAATAATACTAAATTCACAGAGCATTACTAAAAAGGAATGATGCATTACCTATTTTTTTGTGAATTTTAAATTCTGAAGGTTACTGGCAGGAAACATAGAAAAATATTTTTTTTCAAGCCATAACTATGAAAACAGGAAAGTAAAAAAAGGGTCATAGAGTGATATTGTATGCATTTATTGTGAATTTACATGAAGTCAAATGTCATATGTTGGAAGGACACTCACATCTAGAGAAAGAGAGATTACATACATAGATAATCCACCTGCCAGTCAGTAAGTTGTGAAGTAAACTTACACAGAACTGCAATTGAATACAGTACCCAATTGCTCTGTCATACCCCCAGACAACAGACCTTAATTAGTCTAACTTTTCGCAAGCTAGGAGTAAGATGTACATTGTATGATACTGCTGGGGTCTGCAGATCATTCTCCTATTTCAAAGTTATATAACATATATATGTAGCTAAATGAAATACAAAAATTCTAAAAACAATGGATTATATCATTTGGAACAGTGGAATACTGACTGGGAAGTACCTTCCCTTTCCTGAACTGTAGCTCAACAAAAATCATGTGAGTACCCTGCTTTAAGTTATCTATGTTCTATATTGGTCAAACAGGTTTCCATTAAAAATGTTATTTCACTCAAAAAATACAATATCTTTATCTGTACCCTTATGGTCATTTATCTGTACCCTTATGGTCCCAGATCTGTACCCTTATGGTTGTACCCTTATGTCTGGGTACACTCTCAATAGCACATGTCACCTTCAACTCTTCAAGTGTCAGAGCTTTAGGCCTAATAAAAGTAGCAAATTAGTCAAGTCAGGCAAAGATACAACAATTAATGAATAGAAGAAACATAGGTCTCTCTCTTGAGCTATATTCCTTAGGGTAATGAGAATTTGAAATAAAGAAAATATACTTTTTTCCATCAATGCACCATTCAGAAAAACAAAATGGCTGAACAAACAATACCATTGCATTGATACCAGAATGGGTTCAGAAAACCTTTCAAAATATGAATTTATGTTTTTAAACAGTACCTTCAAATACGCTCTCGGATTGGATTGATTCCTTTTTTATTACATCTGCTGGTTTATACCAACAAAGAGTTGTTGGTTTCTGAGCTCAATAAGTACAAATGAGGAGCGAATTTGGAGAATCAGAAGTTCATTCTACAACCCGTCACGTGTAAGGTGTAGAGCAGGTGATCTTCCGAGTTAAGTCCACTTACGTCAAACATTCGTTAATTGCAATTATATTTACTGGTATTGTATATGTATTCAAACGGTACTCACCTTCATGTCAGCAATTGCCAAATGTCAGGAAAGGGTAAATACATTGATTTTGCAGTGATTGCACTGCTTCTATAATCACAGACCACCATCACACTCACAGCAGTATCATGGCAGTTTCAAATCTCGCGCAAGATCCGCGCGAAATCTCGCGGAGGTTGGAGATCTGGCGAGACCGCCCGCCTCTCTATTGCAAGCCAATAGGGGCGCAGATCGTTGCCTATCCCGTTTAGTATGTATGTCCCTGGTTACATAAAAAAATGTGGGGGCATAAAAACTGCATAACATAGGAACCTGACAGACCCTAGCCTAAAGATTATATTTGGACAAAAAAGTACCTAATATGCCCTAGCCTAATGTAGCATGAAATATGGTGGGGCACAAAAAATTGCATGACATGAGGAAATACCTGGCATGCTCTACCTTAACCCATTCATGCCTGTAGCGGCCAAAAATGTCTGACCATTTTGGTGATATCTTTCTACCCAAAACAATGGTTAGAAAACATTTGAAGGAAAGTTGTTCATTAAAACTTTATCTACAACTCTCCTTCAAATGGTTTGCAAATTAATGCTTTATTTCAAAGTTATTTTCAAAAGTATAACAGGTCCAGACGAAACTCAGCAAGCAGATCTCGAGGTATGAATGGGTTAACCCTTCCAATGCTGAGATTACTTTCACAAAGCACAATGGCGCAAAGATTTTTCACAACCATCTAAACCCTGTCATGTTGGTATTCATTGGATAGCTCTCGCTGAGTACTGTCAGATGAGTACCCATGTGCCAGGGTTTCAGGCATATTTTTCAGGTTTTTGCATCATTTTATAATAGCCAAATTAGCCACCAGCAGCATAAGGGTTAACCCTTCCAGTGCTTAAGGCTACATTTGTTCAAAGCACAATGATGCAAAGATATTTGAGAAATATTAAAACCCTGTCATGTTGGTATTCATTGGATAGCTCTCGCTGAGTACTCTCAGATGAGTACCCATGTGCCATGGTTTCAGGCATTTTTCAGGTTTTTTGCATCTCTTAATATTGGTCAAATTAGCCACCAGCAGCATAAGGGTTAAGAACCCATGGAGAAAGAGAGCTCGCCTGGTTTTTCATGCTCGAAAGCCCTGAGCAAATCAAGAGTAAAATCCCATCCATCAAACATAACTCAGTGGGGGTGTCATCTATCATTCCACTTAATTGCTATTTATCCCCCTGACAGCAGAGCAAAGCCCCCCAATATCGCTTACATTGTTTGGCACTTGTAAAGTGTGAGTGGGCTCGTACAGGCCGTGCCTTCTGCACACCCTTAACCCTTCCAATGCCGAGGCTACTTTTTCCCAAAGCACAAGGACGCAAAGATCCTTTAAAACCATCTAAACCCTGTCATGTTGGTATTCATTGGATAGTTCTCGTTGAGCACTCTCAGATGAGTACCCATATGCCAGGGTTTCAGTCTTTTTTCAGGTTTTTTGCATCATTTTGTATTGACCAAATTAGCCATATAAAAGGAGAGTTCTTTAGTAATCTCCTGATTGACATATCTCCATCAAACATTCTCCTAAGGCCTAAAAAAAGAGTTTTCAAATTGGTTCTTATTACCCTACCCTACCCTACCTAGTTTTGTCCCCTACTCTTAAGTTCTATTATTATTATTATTATTATTATTATTATTATTTTTATTATTATCATTATAATCATCATTATCGTAATTATTTTTATCATTTTTATCATTATTATTGAGCCATTATTATTAGGAATTTATTATCATTATCATCATCATGCCAATATTATCATTATTATCATCATTATCATTGTTATCAATTTATTATCATTATTGATATTATTATTTATTTCATTATCCTCATTATCATTATTATCATTATTATTATCATTATTATTATTATTATTACTATTATTATCATTATCATCATCATCATCATCATCATCACAATTTTCATCATCATCATTTTTATTACCATCATTATTACTAGTTATCATTACCATAATTTTGATTCCTGTTGTCTGACTTCCAAAAACTACTAGAATTGTTAAGCACCGCAGAGTTAAGCTTTACTCTGTCATAGCAAATGATTTCTCCGAACCCCAATACCCCCAGCATGCCTGCATGTCCAATAAGACACCAACCCCACTACCCCCCACCGTCCCCGCATGGTGCCCTGCATGTCTGATATGACAGATATGACACGTGTCACCCAGCTTGGGGGATCTATTCCAACATGATACTCGACTGTGGGCCTATGTGTTAAACATGATGCGGCCCCACTCTGTGACCCTCTGCGGCACCCCACGTCTCATGCCTCCGTACCTTCATCATGTTGGGCACCCCCTGGGGCGGGCGTTTGACAGGGAACAGTCCCTTGATGACACCCTGGCTTGTCTATTTACAAGCAGTACTGTTAACCCTTGTGAGAACAAATGGTTATTTTCCAAACAAATATCTGAGGCCAAATTATAATGGGGAGTATTGGACGAAATCCAGTACCAGGTTGTTCATGTTTGACAAGCTTATGAAATTGTGGTCAACAATAGCCATGTGACATTGTTAACCCTTGTGAGGTTTATTGGGCTATACGATAATTAAACCTTATTGAAACTAACTTTATTGGGGTCATAGGATTTACTAAACAAACAGCTTTTTCCTCTGAAATTGTACTCTTTTCCAAAAAAGTATTTTGACAGGTGGAATTAATACTTCCAATGCTGAGGCTACTCTCATCCAACGAACAAGGACCCAAAGATTTTTGAAAACCATCTAAACACTAGCTGTCATGTTGGTACTCATTGAATAGTTCTCACTGAGTACTTTCCCATTTGCCAGGGTTGCGGTCATTTTCAAGGTTTTTTGTATCATTTTGTATTGGCCAAATTAGCCACCAGCAGCATAAGGGTAAAGTAACCAACAAATTGTCATATTCACTGATAAATCATATGACAAATATAATGAATGTACAAGTACATGTTTATTCATTTGTTTTAAATCACTATATAATCTCACTTTTCTTCCTTAAATTGACATTTGAGGAATACAAATTAAGATTTTCTATGAACATGTTTATGTCAGCTTATTTTATAGTTTTGCTTGTTAGCAACAGTTGTGAGCTGTAAACTCATGTGGTCAGTTATGTGTTGATGCGATATTCTATAGATGAAAGGAATTTCTAGTTCAGCTGTTGGGCTTGTAACATACACGTATAATGGGCATTGGTCAATGTTAATTGGGTACCAATGGGCAATTACACCATGCATTTCTACATATAGCTGTGACAGGTGCCATTTGTATCTAAGATAATTCGAAATATATTTAGAAGTAGGCATGGGTTCTGAAACAATTAGAAGGAGAACAGGTGATTGCCTTTTCATCAAAATTTTGGTCAAACATTCACTGGAAAAATGCTCTTGGGCCTAAAAAAAGAAATTGTTTGTTTCCTGCAAAGGTCTGAAAAAAATAGGGTAGGTAGGTTGGTAAAAAAAAATTATTTGGATTATTTTTTGGTCAAAAATGTGTGTTTTATGCATGTTTTACGTTGATTTGGAGTTGGGATGGCGGAAAAAACTTTTTTTTAAACAAAAACTTGTTAGGGTAGGGTTACAGGAAACAAACAACTTTTTTAGGCCTTAGACAGAGGCAAAGTTGGGAAAATATTTGAAAGATATATGTCCACAACAAAAAAACAACTTTCCTTCAAATATTTTGTGAAATCAATATCGAGCCTCTGGGCATCATTTGGTCACATAAACCCCAATAATCTCACAGCAGGACATCAGTAAATTTTTGTACAGAACTTTGATTTTTTAGCAAATAATTAATCACCTGACATTGCATATAGTTTTTATGCTCTTTTCTATACATGTTTATGCTTGGTATCTGATTATACTGTAATTTCCTACCAGGCATGTGAGAAAGTTGCCAGTGACTTGTGGTTAGGTGGCATTTTCTTTACTGGGTACACCAGTTTCCTCCACCAGTTACAACTATCTAGTAACGACTTAGCTGCAATATGGAAGAAAAAGGGACGAAAAACCAAATTTCAGATGTAATCTCCCATGGAAATTAAGGCGCCTCAAAAATTTACAATTGTCTATTTTTGGCACCCACTTTCTGAAACTTGACATAGACACTGACAGACATATCACTATAGCCTGACGTATATTTGTGATGCATGAGACGTAACTGACCGTCTTGATCATATCGTAACCAGACCCATGACCTTTAACCCTTTCACGCCTGGAACATCCAGACTATTTTCAGTATTTTGATAACATTTTTGCAATCAATGCATCTATTGGACAAATTTTAACCCTTCCAATACTGAGGCTACTTTCGTCCTGGGCACAAGGACGCAAAGATGTTGAAAATCATCTAAACCCTGTCATGTTGGTATTCATTGGAAAGCTCTTGCTGAGTATTCTCAGATGAATACCCATATGCCAGGGTTTCAGTCATTTTCCAGGTTTTTTACATCATTTTGTATTGGCCAAATTAGCCTTCAGCAGCATAAGGGTTAAGAAAGAAATGTTGATCAGAATTCAGAATCCTTCTCACATATCTCCTTCCAAATATTTTGTATATCATAATAGAATTCCTAAGTTATTTACAAAAGTTTCCGAAGTCCAGACGACATCCAGTGCAGAAAACAGATACGCGCCCACTCGCAAAATGCGTGCAAGTTTGTGGGTGGGCGTGTAATGTTCAAATCTCACATGCCCAATTGGGCATGTGAGAGACATGAGAAATAGAAGAGGGTCAACACCACATTGTACTCTTAGCGGTCAGCCGTCTGATATCCACAGGGAGCCGATAGTGGCCAGGAGAGATAGTATGCTCCCTGTGGTTATGCTTCCCGGGCCACCGCACTTCCACGGCGGGCAGGCCGGAAGTCAGACCTCTTCTAATTGAAGAGCGTAACTATACTCCCCGCCGCTAGGAGCCGCTGACAAGCAATCATTGTTATAGTGTTGCAAGTCATGCCTGTGGCTTTACAGCTTGACAACGTACTGAACTGCTGAAGTCCTCAATTCACTTTAAAGTTGAAGATGACTTTGAGAACTTGGTATACAAGTATAAACATTCAAGCAGGTTTTTAAGAAATCATGAACAGCACTAGAAGGTAGTATTGTAACATTAATAGTAGATTATACATAACATATACTGGTAGCCAGTTGCTCTTTCAGTTAGCCAGTTTTGGATGGAGTATAATTAGGATTAACCAGGTTAATGCACCAGTCAGTCTCCTCCTAGGGAGAAGGGTGTGGAGGGGTGGGGTGGTCAGGAATAGTGCTCTGACCTTCTGCCCTAAATTGCATGTTGCATAGTCCCAACCCCTATAGCACATTTTTTTGTCAGTAATCCCTACTCCTGGGGCACATTTTGTGAACCATATTTTCTAGACATGCAGGCCTTAAATCTTTTTTTTTTAAATCTATTTGAAAAATCAACTTTTATTGTGTTGATTTGCACAATGACAAGATCTAATTTCATTTGTTTGCCGGTCGAATGGGCTAATCTAAAACAATTAAATAGGATATTTATGAGGAGGATTTTGGGGGTATCCACTATCCCTGCCTTGTGCTCCAGCCTATCAACCTTGTTCTACTATTAAATTATTTATGAATGTACCCACCTTCCAGAATTAATCTAGTGCAAAATCAGTAAAAGGGTTGTCAATGGTCAGTTTAGTTCCCAGTTATCCCACCAGGGCAATATCTTATTAAAAGTGACTAGGGTTAGAGAGGGTAAGATGTACTAGTAAAAAAGATGAATACTTAAATAATTTCAATGATGTTTTATCTTTCTTCTCTCCCTCTTCTGTAATCTCTGTTTTAATGAATTTGTTTATCTCTTCATAGCATTCTCTTTTTCTTGGATGCTGTATTGTTTTTACTTTCTATACATAGCATTTTAAAATGATTTTAATGTGTGATGTATGAATTTGTTTCTCTTCATTCACACATATCTGTGACTTTCAGCAGTTTCAGGTGTTTAGTTTAATCATTTTCATTCTAACTTATTCTCTCATGCATTATCTATTTAGATAAATTTGGGGGGAAGTGGCTGGATTAATGTGATATTAACGTGATATTTGATTAAAGGGGTACAAAACAGATGCTAATTTTGGATGATTTTGTAACAAACACTTTTTTTCACTATTTTGCCAAAATACCTTTTTCTAGTGAGGATTAGTCTTGGACCATTCGAGAGAAAAATAAATTTATTATTACAAAAAGTGGTAAGGGTCTTGCACTGACAAGTGGTAGAAACAGGGTATATTATAATGATCTATGTCTCAATGTCCTCAAAACACAATATGTCACTATACACAAGGCTCAATGCTGGTCCTTCTCTCATGTAGCCTTTTCAAGTATGAATGTTTCTTTGACACTTCAATTTTATTTATTGATTCATTTGATTGAATGCATACATTTTTGATGAAGAATTCAAGTTCCAAGTAGGCACAGTTCAATCAATTTCGTTTGGACTTGGACCTGAAGACATCTTTCACTGATTGTTGAAGAACCAGCAAGCTTTTACGCCATCTTTTTGTCGGATTCAGATTGTTGAAGAACCAGCAAATGATGTTCATCTAATAATGAGTCTGGCCTGGAAAGATAAACTGGCATCTACATCAAAAACCTTGACTACAGCATACAGTTAGTTAATTTGATGTGAAATAATAAGTATCTCCTCAACTCCCATATTCAATTTCATAGGGTTTAGTGATTAGTAACATATTTAATTGGCCTTTGCACAATGATTATATATTGTATTAGATGATTTAAAAATTTAAAGTGATATCATAATTAATTCAATAATCAGATTTGGGCAAGTATTTGTGCAAGAAAAATGTACCTGAAAAGTAAATGGGCATACAAGTCTTCTTTTGGGCTGGTAAATTTCCAATTTTTCACTCCCAAAGTTGGGCAGGTAAGCTTCCAGTTGGGCAGGTAAGACAAAAAATTTTCGCGCCCAGCTGGGCGCGAAAGACCTGTGATACTGTTTTCTGCACTGGACATCTGTCAAGGAGACCTCCAGGCAGCGTGAATTAATGGGTTAAATGTCTCACACACCACTGGTGGTCATCTATCCTTGTCTATTTCTCCCACAACATGATATTCTTAGTCCTGATTATGTCTTACAAGATATGTAGGCTGCCTTCATAGTCTAGTGATCACCAGTGCTAGGAAGTGTCCATACTTTTCAATTCTTGATTATAAAAATATCATATTGCATTCAGGCCTAGAAAAAAATTGTTTGTTTCCTGTAACGGTCCGAAAAAAAATAGGGTAGGTGGGTTATTTTTTGCATTATTCTTTGCATTATTTCATTATTCTGTGTTTTATGCATGTTTTACGTTGATTGTGAGTTGGGAGGGCAGAAAAAACTTTAGGGTAGGGATTTTTTAAATAAAAACTTGTTAGGGTATGGTTACAGGAAACAAACAACTTTTTTTAGGCCTTATTATCTAAATATGTAAAAAAGTGCCTCTTTGTGTAACCTATATCATATGATATCCATCATCAATATAAAGAGGACAACTTTGTTCCTTTAAAAGAATCCGTTACTCGCAAGTGGTTGAGAGTAAACAAGTGTGTTTTTCATGAGCAGTTAAGTTTTTATCTATAATCTTTCATTGTGCCACATTAAGCTGTCCTCTACAAATCACTGCTTTAAAAAAGTTCCCCTTTGGGAAACCTAAATCAAACGATATCCATCACCCATACGCATCCTATACCTTTGTTCTTTCATTATTTTCATATAGTGGTTGAGAGTAAACAAGTGTGTTTTGTGAGCAGTTAAGTGTTTATCTATAACTTCCATTGTGCCACAGTAAGCTGTCCTCTACAAATCACTGGTTTGTAAAAAGTACCCCTTTGGGAAACCTAAATCATCACCCATATGCAGTCTATACCTGTTCTTTCAATAGATGAGCCATTTTTAATATAGTGGTTGAGAGTATAAACAAGTGTGTGTTTTTGTGAGCAGTTAAGTTTTTATCCATATCATCTTCCAAGGTGACAAAGTAAGTTGTCCGCTACATATCACTGGTTTAAAAGAAACTAAATCAAAGATATCCATCATTTAATAAAGTGGTGTTTTTGTGAGCAGTTGAGTCTTTATCTATAATCTTCCATTGTGCGAAAGTAAGCTGTCCTCTAAAAATCGCTGATGGAATTTTAAAAAGTGTGGTACTAGTATTTGATCAGTAAGCTGTCCGCTACATATCACTGGTTAAAAAGAAACTAAATCAAAAGATATCCATCATTTAATAACGTTGTGTTTTTGTGAGCAGTTGAGCTTTATCTATAATCTTCCATTGTGCAATTTTAAGTAAGCTGTCCTCTAAAAATCGCTGATGTAATTTGAAAACCTGTGGTTTTTGACACTAGGCAGCTTCTTATGTAATTCCTGGTGACATTCCACACTTTTTGGGCCTTTGTTCTCTAGGCTGCCCCAGGGGCGTTGGAAAAAAGTGCTTACCCAAGCTTTCCTTGGCCTATGATCAGTGGAATCCCTAGCCTGCCTCCCAGGCCTTATTTAAATGCCATCCCTCGTGGATAGATGGCACTGCGGTATACTAGGAGGTCAGTTGGAAGTACTACCATTACAACCCCCTCGTGTGGCAATTGTGTGAACTAAATGGCAAACACTAGGCCACAAGTCCCTATGTAGTATAGATGCAGGCATACATTTACAAAGTAAAAACACAGTAAAGCCTTGTAACTAGGCTATGGAATTCTGTACACCCCCAAGCAGGGCTGCAGCCAGGACCTTTTGTACAGGCAGTTTCCTGAAAACCTCCTTTTTGAACAGATATTCATATCAATGAAGAATTATGAATTTTGACTTATGGGGGGGGGGGAGAGAATAACCAAATTTTTCCTAAATTGCCCTTTAAACACAATTGGCTATCATATGCAGTTGGTATAAGGATTTGATGAAGATCAGTAAATAAATAAATAAAACTAGACATATATATCCCTGGGACAGCTCTGGTATATATGACTTTCCCCTTAAAAAGTGTTTCTTGGGTAGAGGCTATTTTTGAAAATAACTTAAATAAATGATAGATCATGAACTTGAAAATCATATAACAGAGAAATATTGGTCAAGTTCTGCTCAGCATTTCCCCCTCAGTTTATTTCTTTAAACGATTTCTAAAAAAAAGTCATCACCAAAATCTATGTGTTATTTTTTGTCCGCTTTAGGCATCAACAGGTTAGCTTCATCTTGCAACACCTTGGGTATATCACATACACCACCACAGCTCCTAGAGGTCTATCTACCACTTAAGACATGTTTGCAATAGCTTACTAATAATAGTTATTTTTCAAGCATGGAAAACTAATACCCCAGGCATTCGGGGCTATCTGACATGGCAGGATATTGCACAGTCACGCTGAGGCACCTTATCATTGTCAGATAGCTAGCCATGGCAGTGTATAAACACTCAACAAGCCACAGACTAGACCAGCTACTACTAGGAAGTATTGTGTATAATCAGAACGGATGCGCTACTAGGCATTACCATTCATTGGGTTTTACCATACTAAAAATGATAAATATATGTATGTATATATATATATATATATATATATATATATATATATATATATATATATATATATATATATATATATATATATATATATATATATAAATAAATAAATAAATAAATAAATAAATATATATATATATATATATATATATATATATATATATATATATATATATATATATATATATATATATATATATATATATATATATATAGGTGTCGGACTAGTAATCAGAGGGTCGCTGGTTCGATTCCCGGCCACTCCAGGCACTTTGGTCTGTCCTTGGGCAAGACAGTTTATTCCATATTGCTTCAGTCTACCCAGCTGCAAAATGGGTACCTAGCATAAATAAGACAGTGCTTAGAGCGTGTGCGCTATATGCTGCCAGTTGCTCTGGAATATCCCCGGGGGGATTGAAATGGTTTCCGTGTGTACAGTGCCTGCTAGGGGAGGAAGGTCGTTAGGGTTGTACTGGCATATTTCCAACTACCCTCCTAGCAAACCGGAGTGCCATCTACCCATAGGGGATGACATCTAAATATTATCTCGTCCAAAGCACAAGGACGCAAAGACTTTTGAAAAAACATCTTAACCCTGTCATGTTGGTTTTCATTTGCTAGCTCTCGCTGTGTACTATCAGATGAGTATCCATTTACAAGGTTTGGGTCATTTTGGGTGTTGTTTTTTTGCATCATTTTGCATTGGCCAAATTGGTCCCCAGCAGCATAAGAATAAGAGAGCAGGGTCTGAGTAATGTGACACCTGGGACCCTGTTGTCGTACACACATCAAGGTGACCTTAAGCCACAGGGACCTAGCTGTCTCGACTGGGCGGCCGTGTAATATTTAAAGAGTCGCCACTCCTCTCATATTTACCCCACAACACAGACATTAACTCATATCCATCCCAAATCAACAAGACAATCTTCCCCGCATGGCCTGATGGAGCAGCGTGTTTACAGCACCAGTATCATAAATAATGAAGCCTCCCCCTCCCTACCCTACTCATCAAGTGGGCAGGGCAGGTGGTTGGGAGGTACTGGCATGGCACAGTAGCTTAGCTACTAGACTTTTCCTCGGTGCACCCTAATACATCTAACCCTTATGCTTCTGGTATAAACCAACTTGACCAATCAAAAATGATGAAAAAAAAACCAGTGGAAAATGACTGAAATCTTGGCACATTGTTACTCATCCGAGAGAACTCAGCGAGAGTATCTAATGTATACCAACATGACAGGGTTTAGATGATTTTCAAAATTCTTTGCATCCTCACGCTTTGGACAAAAGTAGTCTCAGCATTGGAAGGGTTAAGTCTTTTCTCTCACCTTCATTAGGGTATGGCTAGCCTAGCTACTTTGAATTATGTTTTAAGGCTTAATGCTGGTTGGTTGGCTGGGTCGCTTTACAAATGTGTGGCATTGTGAAAGGCTGTCTACGGTGCCATTGCAACTGAGAGATTCCCTAGGACATTACACACAGAACAGCATTTCTTCCCGGTTCTGGATTTCTATTGTGTCGCGATGGGACTTATTAGCAGCTGAAAGCGACTTAACCCATTAATGCTCAGCGGCCAAAAGCAGCTTGTCAATTTTGATGACATCTTTCAAGCGAAAGCATAGTTGGGAAAATATTTGGAGGAGCGATGCTTGTGAGAACATCATCAACAACTCTTTTTCAAATATTTTGTGAAATCATTCTCAATTCCTAAGTTATCACCAAAAGTATTGTAGATCCAGACAACAATTTCTGGAAGAACTCTTGAAGCATTAACAGGTTAAAAGCCTAATCCTACCTCTAGGCATGAAGAGGTCAATACTTAACTAGTTAACCCATCCATACCCGTAGCAGCCAGAAAAGGCCCGACTAATTTGGCAATATTGTTCAAACAAAGGCATCTTTAGAAAAAAAATTGAAGGAGATTTTATGATCACAACTAAACCTACAACTCTCCTTCAAATAGTTTGTGAAATTAAAATCCATTCAAAACTTATTTTCAAAAGTATCATAGATGCAGACGGCACTTATCAAATTGATTTCTAAGCATGATAAGGTTTATCCCTCCTCCTTCAATAACAGTATCCATTATATAGCAACCAACCAATGCATATTTGACTGTCAGCAGGATATTCAACTCTTATGCTGCCAGTAACCCATTAATGCTCACAGCAGCCAAAAGCAGCCTGACAATTTTGATGAAATCTTGCAGGCAAGAGCATAAATAGGAAAATAATTGATGGAGAAATGTTAAACAGATCATAACCAACAACTTTCAACAAAATGTTAACCCATTAATGCTCACAGCAGCCAATACAACCTGACAATTTTGATGAAATCTTGCAGGCAAAAGCATAAATAGGAAAATATTTGATAGAGAAATGTTAAACAGATCATAACCAACAACTTTCTTTCAAATATTTTGTAAAATCATGTGCAATTTCAAAGTTATTGTCTTAAGTATCATAGATCCAGACGTCAATTCCTGGGTTAACTTATCAAATTGAGTTCTAAGCATCATAGGGTTAATCCCTCCTCCTCCAATAACAGTATCCATTATATAGCAACCAACCAATGTATATTTGACCAACGTCTTTCAATGGAATTTCCTCGACTCATTCCTGACCTGCACCGATCAAATATTACAGTTACAGAGTCTATGCCCACAAAGCATGTGTCTGCCGTATTCCCAAATCCAATTTATTCTGGCACACAATCTCCAAATATTTACCTTATCGGAGTGAACTGCGAAAATTCCACAACAATGCCTCCAATAATTGCACTTGCCACTTGTTTATTCTCGCCAAGAAAGGGATCACTTCTGCTCAAGGCTCGTAATAATCTCCCTATGCTTCTGTGTGGACACAGCCACAAGTTTAACTGATACACGCCTGAAATCACAAGAAGCGTCCTGACTATTTTGCTAATATTTTTGCGGCAAGAGCATTTTAAGAAAAATATTTGATTGAAAAATGTTCATCAGAACCCAATCAACAACTACCCTTCAAATATTTTGCGAATTTATGATCTATTCCAAAGTTATTTTCGAAAGTATGATAGGTCCAGACGACACTTGTCGAGAAGATCTCCCGGCATAACTGGTTAATGATGAGAATATTGTAGGAGGCAAGGAGGCATGCTACAGATATATTGACTCTATTCTGGTTCGGCTGAAGGGTGGATAACGCTCTATACCATTCTGCGATCCCACCACGATAAGCCTCATAATGGGTAGAGCTTATCGGGTCTGTGCCGAGTGTGCGGCACAGCCAACGACAGGGCTGCGTAATCATTGACCCACGCTAAGAATGGGAGATAGCGCAGCCAGCCATTAGAACAGCAGTTCCCCCGCTAGTAGATCAGTTGATATCGGTAGATAGAATAATAAGTGGACTGCATTCACTTACTCCCAGCAGACTTGTCCGCCCTCTGGCTCTTACAAGATTACACCAAACAAACAAAACAACAGGGACGGCATCAATGTGAACACTCTAGGGCAATGGACAATGGTATAGATAATAAACACTAGGGTTTTAAAGGGCAAAAGGGTATGGTATCAATGTGAACACTAGGGCATTTATGGACAATGGTATAGATAATAAACACTAGGGTTTTAAAGGGCAAAAGGGTATGGTATCAATGTGAACACTAGGGCATTTATGGACAATGGTACAGATAATAAACACTAGGGTTTTAAAGGGGAAAAGGGTATGGTATCAATGTGAACACTAGGGCATTTATGGACAATGGTACAGATAATAAACACTAGGGTTTTAAAGGGGAAAAGGGTATGGTATCAATGTGAACACTAGGGCATTTATAGACAATGGTATAGATAATAAACACTAGGGTTCTAAAGTGCAAGGGGTATGGTATCAATGTGAACACTAGGGTTCTAAAGTGCAAGGGATATGGTATCAATGTGAACACTAGTGTTCTAAAGGGCAAGTTATGGCATCCATGTGTAGATTAAGGTTCTTAAGGGTAAGGGGCATGGTATCATAATGGACACTAGAGTTCTTAGATTGAGGGTATGGTAACAATGTGACAACTAGAGTTCTTAAATGCAAGGGTATGGTAACAATGTGAACACTAGAGTTCTTAAATGCAAGGGTATGGTAACAATGTGAACACTAGAGTTCTTAAATGCAAGGGTATGGTAACAATGTGAACACTAGAGTTCTTAAATGCAAGGGTGTGGCAACAATGTGAACACTAGAGTTCTTAAATGCAAGGGTATGGTAACAATGTGAACACTAGAGTTCTTAAATGCAAGGGTGTGGCAACAATGTGAACACTAGAGCTCTTAAATGCAAGGGTATGGTAACAATGTGACCACTAGAGTTCTTAAATGCAAGGGTATGGTAACAATGTGAACACTAGAGTTCCAGTTACACATACCTAAATCCATGCATTATTTTTTCCAATCCAATATCAGTATCTTGTATTGTATTCCTTACCCATGCTAACCCCTACATATCATCTATTCTCTCTGAAAGGAGGGAACAATGTGAACACTAGAGTTCCAGTGTCACATACCTAAATCCATGCATTATTTTTTCCAATCCAATATCAGTATCTTGTATTGTATTCCTTACCCATGCTAACCCCTACATATCATCTATTCTATCTGAAAGGAGGGAACAATGTGAACACTAGAGTTCCAGTGTCACATATCTAAATCCATGCATTATTTTTTCCAATCCAATATCAGTATCTTGTATTGTATTTCTTACCCATGCTAACCCCTACATATCATCTATTCTATCTGAAAGGAGGGAACAATGTGAACACTAGAGTTCCAGTGTCACATATCTAAATCCATGCATTATTTTTTCCAATCCAATATCAGTATCTTGTATTGTATTCCTTACCCATGCTAACCCCTACATATCATCTATTCTATCTGAAAGGAGGGAACAATGTGAACACTAGAGTTCCAGTGTCACATATCTAAATCCATGCATTATTTTTTCCAATCCAATATCAGTATCTTGTATTGTATTCCTTACCCATGCTAACCCCTACATATCATCTATTCTCTCTGAGAGGGAACAATGTGAACACTAGAGTTCCAGTGTCACATACCTAAATCGATACATTATTTTTTCCAATCCAATATCAGTATCTTGTATTGTATTCCTTACCCATGCTAACCCCTACATATCATCTATTCTCTCGGAAAGGAGGGAACAATGTGAACACTAGAGTTCCAGTGTCACATACCTAAATCCATGCATTATTTTTTCCAATCCAATATCAGTATCTTGTATTGTATTCCTTACCCATGCTAACCCCTACATATCATCTATTCTATCTGAAAGGAGGGAACAATGTGAACACTAGAGTTCCAGTGTCACATACCTAAATCCATGCATTATTTTTTCCAATCCAATATCAGTATCTTGTATTCTATTCCTTACCCATGCTAACCCCTACATATCATCTATTCTCTCTGAAAGGAGGGAACAATGTGAACACTAGAGTTCCAGTTTCACATACCTACATCGATACTCTTTTTTCCAATCCAATATCAGTATCTTGTATCGTATTCTGTACCTATGCTAACCCCTACATATCATCTATTCTCTCTGAAAGGAGGGAACAATGTGAACACTAGAGTTCCAGTGTCACATACCTACATCGATACTCTTTTTTCCAATCCAATATCAGTATCTTGTATTGTATTCCTTACCCATGCTAACCCCTACATATCATCTATTCTCTCTGAAAGGAGGGAACAATGTGAACACTAGAGTTCCAGTTACACATACCTAAATCCATGCATTATTTTTTCCAATCCAATATCAGTATCTTGTATCGTATTCCGTACCTATGCTAACCCCTACATATCATCTATTCTCTCTGAAAGGAGAGAACATCTGCTGTACATACAATCATTTTGACGTATGCAGCCTGCATTTCCATCTCCCTCCTCATATTTTTCACCAATTCCCAGAATGCACTGCTGACAGGAAGTGGGAGCAGAATTCTCTCTCATCATTAGCCTCGATGGATCATGAGTACGGCGTGTGTGTCCCCCAAGACGTCTATCAAAAATTAATCATACCGTAACCCAACTAATACCTAATTTACACGACGTCTTGGATTGTGATGGATTTTTAACCTTTTGATTTCGGAAGCAGTCAACAAATAATGGCTTCAATACTTAACCCATTCATGCGCATAGCAGGCATAAATGGCCTGAGAATTTTGGTAATATATTTCAATGAAGGAGAAATTGAATCAAAACGCTAACAAGAACTATATTTTGTAAAATCATTCTTAATTCTGAAATTGTTTACAAAAGTGTCATAGATGTAAATGACTAATTCAAGAGAAACTCTTAAGGATGAATGGGTTAAGTAATTATAGGGGAAAGACTCTGTGGGAGAAATGGTAATTAAATCCTAATTGTTAATGACATTCTAGTCTCTATTAAAATCCATTTAATCCGATCTTCAAGAGAATTGCTACAAGACAATACATCTTTAAACACTGAAGTCCAAATATGAGTGGTCACATCCTAAGTGTTATCTTGAATAGCAATGGTAAACAGAACACTGCCAACAATTCTCCTTCAAACATTTTGTAAAATCATTCTTAATTTTCTAAATTATTATCAAAAGTATCAAACATCAAGACAACATTTCTATAAGTAACTCTTGAGGCCAGGAATGCAAGGAAATGTTACACAGAACATTGCCAACAATTCTCCTCCAAATATTTTGTAATTTTTTTCTTAATTTCTATATTATCATCAAAAGTATCAAATATCCAGACAACATTTTCAAGAGTTAATCTTGAGGCCAGGAATGCAAGAGAAATGTTACACAGAACATTGCCAACAATTCTCCTCCCAACATTTTGTAAAATCATTCTTAATTTCTGAATTATTATCAAAAGTTTCAAATATCCAGACAACATTTTCAAGAGTAACTCTTGTGGCCAGGAATGCAAGAGAAACATTAAACAGAACATTGCCGACAGTTCTCTTTCAAACATTTTGTAAAATCATTCTTAATTTCCAAATTATTATCAAAAGTATCAAAGATCCAGACGACAATTTCAAGAGTAACTCTTGTGGCCAGGAATGCAAGAGAAATGTTAAACAGAACATTGCTGACAGTTCTCCTTCAAACATTTTGTAAAATCAATCTTAATTTCCAAATTATTATCAAAAGTATCAAAGATCCAGACGACAATTTCAAGAGTAACTCTTGTGGCCAGGAATGCAAGAGAAATGTTAAACAGAACAATTCTCCTTCAAATATATTGTAAAATCATTCATAATTTCCAAATTATTATCAAAAGTATCAAAGATCTATTTTTTATTTTTCAATAACTCTTTTATTCAGTTCTTGCAGAAAGAAAAACAGGTGTAACATACATAGTAATCGCAACATATAATTATAAAAATTATAGTGAAAAGAAATAAATACAAATGCAAAGAGATATACGTGTATTTGAAAGAGCTTGTTGATTGTGCTATATATATCAAGTAGGAAAAAGGCTTTATGCCAATGGAAGAGTATATTGTACTACTTTATGATCTGTACTTAAAGAAGTTGAGTAATAAAGACCAATTGCGTTCAAATAGTACTTGTTTGTCATTTATGATACTCTTATAATATTCATGCTTATAGACTTGTCTCAAATTGAGTTGCACGTGTAATAAGGTAGGTTTTTTACAATCCAACTTGGCTTTGTAAATTGTCTTTTTGACATTTAACAAAATAATGTTTATTTGCCAGCTATTTTCCAAATCACCCAGGATTTTTTTCCTATCAGTTAGGTGATAATCTACCATACCCAATGACTGAATCCATCTTTCTACATTGGTCCATAGCTCTCGTACTTTGACACAGTCTATAAGCATGTGGTAGTTGCTGTCCTTTTCTAGTTTGCATAGTGAGCAGGTGTCATCTGCTAAGATTTTACATTTAACTAAAACATCATTAGTGAAGAACCTATAGTGTAACGTTCTGAAATGAATGTATTTTAAGTAAATGTCATCGATTAATCTGTTTGTTAGAACAAAAGAGTTTCTAACTTCATAAGCACTTAGGATGGTGTCGGCTTTGTCATACCATTTTTGACATATGTTGGTAGTTATATCATTTCTCTTTCCTAGAAGCGATTTATACAGTCTTGATACGCCTTTTGAGTCTCTACAAAGAATAGAGTTTAATAGACAATTCGCTGGCCTTGTGACATTAAATGAAGGTTTTTCTCTAACATCAAGAAAAAGTTTCAAGGTCAGAGTGAAGCCACCGTATTCAAGAAAGTTAGAACTGATACCATATTTTTCTTGAAATTCCTCAAGAGAGAGGGATAAACAGTTTTCATTCAGAACGTCACTTATAGTTGTAATACCATTTTTTAACCATCCTGGTTTGATAGGTAATCTTAATGAATTATTGTACCATAAGGGTGTTAAACAAACAACAGATAATTCGTTACAAACGGAACTTTTATATAGTATTTGTAATCCTGTTAACACATCTTGCCAAAAAGGCAGATCAATTATTTCAACCATATCAAAGATCTAGATGACATTTTCAAGAGTAACTCTTGAGGCCTGGAATGCAAGAAAAAACTTAAACAGAAAATTGCCAACAATTCTCCTCCAAATATTTTGTAAAATCATTCTTAATTTCAAAATCATCATCAAAAGTATCAAAGATCCAGATGACATTTTCAAGAGTGGCTCTTGAGATCAGGATTGCACTGAGAGGAGAAAAAGAGAGCGTGCTCCCGGTATCAATTCCCCCGTCACATAGGAACAACGGTAATCCAATTAATTACCAGTAGATTGAGACACTGATTGAGCCGAACGGTTGAGAGCACTCTCCTATAAGTACAGCAAAGCGGTTCTTTGATGAAAGACATAACTCCAGTTCCCAGGCTAGACAACAACTATGGAGATTATCTTTCTACATACTAATAAGAGCATAAAGATGATTCCTCTATTGCATGAAAAGCCTGTCATGTTGGTATTCATTGGATAGCTCTCACTGAGTACTGTCAGATGAGTACCCATGTCCCAGGGTTTACTTAAATTCTCCAGCCCAGCTATTAAGAAATAAATATTTCTTGGCGGAGATTTATTAACATTGCCATGTTTATTAAATTTTAAAACGTGGTGATGAGGTACAAAGGTCAGAATAACACTCAACACCGCCTGAATGTATACATTGAAGATTGTAAAGAAGACATGACAGCGATAAGCAGTTATGTACATTAATACTGTGTGTTAGGTGCTCTGTGTTTTGTTTGTGTTCCCAAAATAGATGAGCTCACGATTTGAACATTTCAGCTCGAGCTCGGCGAGTTTGCCCCGGGGCTCGAGCCACTCGAGTTTGTGAGTGGTGAGTGCAGCTCTAGGTTTTTTGCATCATTTTATAATGGCCAAATTAACCACCAGCAGCGTGAGGATCAAGTCTAGACACCAGATGAAACTTATCATGAAGATCTTCAGGCATGAATGGGTTAAGATTTAATATCAACCAATTAATGCTGAATAGGGTTTCTTGGGAAATTGTCATCTGGATCTATGTTACTTTTGATAACAACTTTGAAACTCAGAATAATTTTGCAAAATATTTGAAAAGGAGAGTTGTAGGTATAATGAGACAGAGAGAGAGGGACAGAGAGTGTGTGTGTAACAGACTTACCAGATGTAGGGTATAATCAATTACTACTGCAGAAACACCTCAAGACTCTTGTAATATAAAGGTCTCCAAACTTACCTACAAAACAAACAGAAAGAAAATCAACAAAGCTATACAACTAATTATACAGGAGATAACCCCCTACAAATTGCTTGATTTAGGAATCAATATTGTTATTCCAGCCTTAGATGAATAAAAGAATGGATATCTAGCGAGAGACCAATTACTATATTGTGAAGTGAAGTGAAGCTATAGTGAAGGCCTGGCTATGCCAGGGGTCTCGAATCTGGCCTAAGTGTGACGTCACTGGAAGACAAAGCCCAATGAGGGATCTTGTATTGTTAACATTACATAAAAAAAGTTGTACACAAACATACAATTCAGAATACAACTTTTGGGCTATTTGCTGCAGCCATCTTATTCAGGTTGACCGACTGGTTTCATATGCACTTGTTTTTATTATTTCATCTAAGTTCCAGCCCAGCCACAGACCACACAAAGTGGATGACATTTATGGTATCAGTGCTTCCCTTATTATTAATACACATGGCAGGTCAGTGGCTACAATGATATCCATGTTTAATTAATACCACTGTGGGCCGCTGTTGGCTGATCAGGGCATGCCCATTTACCTGCATATCTAAAGCACTGTAAATGTTTCACAAGGATTGGAGAGAAATGATCATAAACACACATATATAATTCAGGTCAATCTATGAATCTACGCACCAGTGGCACACAGGCAGATTCCTTCAGTAAGTGGTGGTAAATTATCATCCTCCCTGGCTGGTGAAATTGAGGGAGTAAATCTGCAGTGATTTAGAGCTATTATATATACAAATGTATGAATGTATATATATATATATATATATATATATATATATATATATATATATATATATATATATATATATATATATATATATATATATATAATTATATTTTATATATATATATATATATATATATATATATATATATATATATATATATATATATATATATATATATATTATATATATGCTCAACTAACCTATTAATAAAATCATTTCCAGATGCATACATTGATAATTTCTTGTCTACTAACAATTTCTGTGTGATGAAAAATTAATTCAGTTTATGCATATATTAAATCTGGTATTCTATTAAATTGTACTAAATCAATAAAATTAGATACACACTACCACATATAGGTAAATAGAGGCAATGTTATACATATATATATATATATATATATATATATATATATATATATATATATATATATATATATATATATATATATATATATATATATATATTATTAGTTATCCTCCTTGTAAAAAAGGGATACGGCCTGGTATCTGCGTGAAGCCAGTCGTATCACACGAGGCCGGAGGCCGAGTGTGATACGACTGGCTGAACGCAGATACCAGGCCGTATCCCTTTTTTACAAGGAGGATAACGAATTTATCATCAGCTCCCCCCCCCCCCCCCCCCCCCCCCCCACGCCTCCCAACATACTTGTATTGTTGACAATGGGCAAAATTCACAATGGGACCTAATGGGTAAAATTAACATTATGCAGAGTTGAGACAAAAAGTACGTTCATCTATACACAACTTAGTGCTCCAAACGGGTTTGCCAAGTTTGGATGGCAAATTCGAGCGATTTGTCACAAAGAAAATGAAAAAAGCGGTAGCCAAAGTCGAGTCCCACAGGCTATATAGCAACGGAGATTTTCGTCAGACCTGACGCCGACCATACGGCAATTATTTCTCATATGTATGTGCAACATACCAACCTAAATCCATCTTATTTACTTTCTGCCATCTTTATTTTCATGTATACACCATGTTGGCAACCTAACATGCGCAAATAGTGTTTTAAACGCCAAAAGAATCCGTCAGGCGGCAAAGTGAAGAGGAAAGTCCGCCATTTTATTTTTCGTCGCCAAGGGTTCAAAACGAGGCTGTGACCTGTAAAACTTGAGGTCAAACCCATAGTTGCCATGGCGAAGTGGGATAAAACTTTGAGAGTGGGGATAAAACACTTATCCGGATCCTAACATTGCCATTTAATGAGAAGCAATGAAATACAATCCAGTACCCAACAGCAATTGACCAATCAGCTGCGAGTATCACAGTGGAGCTGATGATAAATATATATATATATATACCACACATAAGATTCTTACAATTCTAGGCAAGACCATATGCAATGGTAAGTCACAGCAAGCAATCGTTTGCAATACACTCTACACTGCTGAGCCATGGGGGCAGCCCCCTGGTATGTTGCATGTCACTCGAGCCCTGCTGCCGTGAAACGCAATAAGCCCCACAACATGTAGCATGCCAGGTGTTGCATGCTACAAGCGGCACTCACAGATAAAAGGCGAAGGTGACACTATAAAATCAAGCTAATTCTTCGGGAAATGTGATCCAACGGTAATTTAGATCCAAAACACTATCCGGATTCGGCAAACCTCATCGTCGGCGGCACGCTAACGGCGGGGAAGTGAGACAGAGCACCTGAAGCGGTGGGCATTGTTGCGAGTGGGGGGGAGAACCGTGCCATTACGCGTCAATATACAGGTGCACAAGAGGAAATGATTGCTCTATAAACACACATTTGCTACTGGATCTCACCAGCAGCTGGGAATGACCTAATAAAACGCGGCTAACTGAGCCTAACTCTGAGAGGCCAGTAACCATAGTCTTAGCTAGCACGGCGTCTGGGAGTCTTTTGGTTGCCCAAACCTTCTAAATTCATGCCCCCCCCCCCCCCCCTAGGACACCCATTTTTTGGAAAGAAATGATTGCTCAAAAAAAACACATTTGCTACTGGACCTAATAAAATGCGGCTAACTTGAGGGGCCAGTAACCATAGTCTTAGCTAGTAATCATCTTGGGTATAGAGCAGGGTGTCTGGGCGTCATTTGGGTGCCCTAACCTTCAGAATTCAACCCCCAAGACACCCATTTTTTATTTCGAGTAATGATTGATTACACACATTTGAAAATGACCTAATAAAACGGGGCTAACTCTGAGGGGCCAGAAACCATATAGTCTTAGCTAGCAGGTTGTCAGAGCGTTATTTGAATGCCCAAAATTCATACCCCAAGACACCCATGATTGTTTAATAAACACACATTAGAAAATGACCTAATAAAATAGGGATAACTCTGAGGGTTCAGTGAACAGTCTAAGCTAGCAGGGCGTATGGGCGTCATTTGGATGCACAAACCTTCAAATTTCACCCCCCAGGACACCGATTCTGTTTAGTAATTTCATACAAGGTCAATTTCAAGCATATAATTGAAGTTTTTCAACCTCAATATTATTTCAATGACATAGTATGAGGATATTATGCCTACATGTTTATGGTTGATCAATCATAACCGAGTATATTTTGGTCTTCCTTGAAAAATGGGATGCCCAATAATTTGACAATTGCCAATTTGGGCACCCAGTTTCAAGATCCTGGCTAAGACAATTTTCATTTTTCAGCTTTTTTGGGTCATTATATATTGGCCAAAATTAGCCACGAGCAGCATAAGGGTTAAAGGTGCCAATCAGTATAGTTCCGCGTCAACTCCATCCAATCCTCTATTTCTCACTCAACTTCCACAGCAGAAAGCCCATTTCAATCAGGCTATCACTTAAGCCACTGTGACTACTACCAGAGTCTACTACCATATAGGGAGGTTAGATTAACCCTTCCAATGCTAAGGCTATTTTCGTCCAAAACACAGAGATGCAAATATTTTTGAAAACCATCTAAACCCTGTCATGTTGGTATTCATTCGATAGCTCTCCCTGAGTACTCTGGGATGGGTGCCCATATGCCTGGGTGTCAGTCATTTTTCAGCTTTTTTGCTTTTTGAGTTATTATATATTTGCCAAATCAACTACCAGCAGCATAAGGGTTAAGGGTGCCAATCCTCAATTCTAAGTCAACTCTTCCATCCATCTAGTCAGGACTTTGACTTCCACAGCTCAGCAAGCCCATTTCAATCAGGCTATCACTTAAGCCACTGTGACTACTAGCCCAGTCGACTACCACAGGGAGATTAGATTAAGAAGATGCACCGACACTGCAAAGTTATGATTCCCAGCGGTTCATCTTTAAATGCAATCATGCAGTCAGATGAGACGTGTGTACCGAGGGGGTTCGTTACTGCGGAGACATGCATAGATGTGAATGGTATTAGGATAATACGATCAGTCAGCCACACTACCCAGGACGAGCCAAGTGCAGCTACAGGGAGACCATTAGATATTGGATGTGATGGACGCTCGATGCGTCCTCATATCTTCTCCCAGGCTTTGTAGGTGGATATACACATCTCTTGCTACTACATCTATAGGGTTTACTGAGAGACATGTACATGTATACAGGGGCAGACCCAGCATGAGGGAGACGATTATATATATTGAATGTGGCAGATTCCTCATACCTGGATATTAATCATTACCTTTGTTGTGGAAATGGTATATGGCAAGATGTCTGCGAGAAGACAGCAGATATTGCACGAGGCTGTCAGACCTTGTGCAATACCTGCAACACAGACATCGGCCATGTACCATTTTCGCAACAAGGTTAAAACCTTATCAATCTCTCCCCCCCCCCCCCCCGACCCTTCCCCACGTCAATTTTGAACTATGACATGCACAACATGTTCTAAGCTCTAGTTTATTGCAGCAGACATCCATGAAAACTCTTCGTCAGACTCGACTCACGCAGAGCGAATGGCTAGGATTTCTCACGTGTACTCACAATTTACATACCTAAATCCATCTTAACTACTTCCTGCCACCTTAATTTTCCATATATAAACCATGTTGGCAGACTATAGCACACAAAAAAGATTTAAAACACCAATAAAACAATTTTTAGCATCAGTATGACCAGCAGTAGTGGTCATTTTTGTTGCTACATGGCAAAGGGACACTAGATTTGGGGCAGGAGATATTTTGATGAAGAATTAGATCTAGGGGCAGCTATACCTTTATACAAAGTATGATTTAGGAGGTATTTTAGCAAGATTCCGGGCACAGAAAACTGGTTTCCACCTTTCTGACCTGACATCTTAGATGAATAAAAGAATGGATATGTAGCGAGAGACCATTTACTATATGCGCTATAGTGAAGGTCTGGATATACCAGGGGTCTCGAACCTGGCCTGTCAAATGAGGGCTCTTGTATCGTTTTCATTACAGAGAAACGTGCGCGCCAATATGCGCAAAACGTGACTTTTGGGATATTCACCGCAGCCAGCCTGTTCAGGTTGACCAGCTAGTTTCATATCCACTTGTTTTTATTCATCTAAGATGACAAGTAGGTTAGAAAAGTAATGTCAATCCCTGTGCGTTAATCGAAGAGGTGATTGCAGGAGCAAGTTATAACAGTGCTCCTCATTCAATTACGTGCTGGCTTTTTTCCTAATGACCTTGCCGAAGGTCAGCGGGTCAGTATTAATGTCCAGTGCCCTCTGGGGTGTCTCCTCATTAATTACGACGCTCATCATGATTCACTACAGAATTGTCGTTTCGCCATGTAAAATGTCAGCTTTCTTAGTTCAAGGTTCAAAGAGGCCAATATCTCCCTCTTTGAGGTAGAATCCTTTGTTTTCCTCTAAATCTAGTCTATTCCCCTCTCAAATCAGGTATTTTCTTTCCCAAAATTGTAGTATATATCATTCCCCATGTCTAGTCTGTTCTCTAATTAATTATGATGGTTATCAGGATTCACTACAGCATTGTTGTTTCGCCATGTAAAATGTCAGCTTTCTTAGTTCAAGGTTCAAAGAGGCAAAGATCTCCCTATTTGAGGAACAGTCCTTTGTTTTCCTCTAAATCTGATATTTACTTCTCCTACATCTTGTTTGTTTTCCTCCAATTCTAGTGTATTCATGGTGCAACATATAGGTTAAAAAACATTACTTGCCAAGCGGGGCAAGCTGCCCCTTAACTGTACTTGCCCCACCCTCACTTTCACTTGCCCCACCACTCTGATAAAGAAAGGTGAGTTACATTGCGAGGACTCTGCCCAAAACATGTTCTGCTTGCCCTATTGCCATTTCTTGCAGAATCCACTTGCAACTTGTAACAGGGCAAGTGGTTATGTTGCATGCTGGTATTATTCCCTACATCTACTCCGTTATCTCTAGCTTGTCCTCCCCCAAATGTTTTCATCTCTTCCCCAAATCTAGCTCTCCCCTAAATCTAGTTTAACCTGTGTATAAATATAGCCTGGCAGTTTTTGTGTTGAGTCTTTAAGGTGTAAGCAAAGTTAGGAAATTATTTGAAGGAGAAATGTTAAACAGAACACAACTACACCAACAACTTTATTTCAAATAATTCTGTCATATAATTCTCACCTTTGTTATCGGTTATTGTCATAAGTGATATTGATCTAGATGATGGTTTCTAGAGGAACTTTAACCCATATAAATCAGTTAACCCATTCATGCCAGGAGATGTATTTGACATATGTCCTCTGGACCTTTGATGCATTTCAAAATAATTTTGAAATCAATCATAAATTCACAAAATATTTCAAGATGAGTTGTCGGTTTGACTTTGATGAACATATCTCCTGCAAATATTTTCTGAAAACTGCTTTTGTGAGAGACATATCACCAAAATAGTCAGCCATTGACTTGGGGTTTAGGCAGCGGTTTTCGCTGGGTACTCCGGTTTCCTCCACCAGTTCCAACTAGCAAGTCACGACTTAGCCGCATTATGGCAGTAAAAGTGACGAAAATCAAAATTCCAAATTCCAAACTCCAAAATACTCAGGTGGTTTTGAGCGCTTAGGGCATGAAAGGGTTAAGGAACCGAAGTCATGGGAGGTCTCCCTAAACTCATCCAAGCACACGTTCCTTTCCGAATGAATTCCCAGTTGTGCGGCACACACGAGAAATTTGCCATCCGATGAAGACATTAATCAACTTGACGTGAGAGAAAATAATGTATTCCAAAACAACAACATTATGAAGCGGGAATGATTTTTGCGGGGAAGATGTGTTATAAATCCATCGATCATCTGATTACACTGAGCTGTAATTACGAAATGCTCCCTGACCCCGCACAAAACATTTCAGGAAGTAATCGACGTTACCACGCTGGAAAAATGTGGATCTTGCCGACTCTCTCGTCTTTGCAGAGAGCACTAATTGATTCATACGGGATTCCTTAATGGGTAAAAAAATACACTCCACGTCCATTAATGGCTTTGAAATTACATAGGAGAATAACAGGAAGGATAGTTCTCTCCTGATGACAACGCATAGGCTTTCAGGAGAAAATGCGATTCCCTCATCATGACAGGGGTCCAGCTAGCGACTAGACCAATAGCCAATGGCTGCAGAAAATTGTCTTGGGCTATAATAATATAAAGGTAAAGGTATTCGGTTTATAGTCTTGTTAATCCACCGAAGCGCTCACACAACCTTCCTCCCCTAGCAGGCCTGTACACATGGAAACCATTTCAATCCCCCGGGGGATATTCTAGAGTAAACTGTCTTGCCCAAGGACAGACCAAAGTGCCACAGCCGGGAATTGAACCAGCGACCCTCTGATTACTAGTCCGACACCTAACCAACTGAGCTAGTTTGTCCCCATAATATCTGCTTTTGTAGCCCAGCTGGCTTTAAGAAAAGTGAAATTTTAAGATCATGCTCAGAGCAATATCAATGGTAAAATCAGGTGAAGAACACCATTTGACACATCAGTTATCCTTCAGTATAGTTTCAATAATTAATAGAACAGTAAAAAGATAGCTTACCCCTTCAATACTTGTTTTTAGGGAAGGACTGTACATAGTGGGACTGTAGCATTTAGAACACCCAGGGCTATGAGATCTTGGTTGGGGCTATGGCGATTTGAAAACCTGAAGTCTGGTGGCAGGCACCAACATAAGTTTCAGAACTAACTTACCATGCCGGGCAAGTATTAAATGATATTTACTTGCCCGACATAATTTTTGGCTTGCCTGTCTAAGTCAACATATATTAGAGTGGCAAATATTATTGCATGGATTTAACGATCTTTTAACCATTTTCTTTTAAATTTTGTTGTATTGTTAGCATAGTATTTCTGCCAATTTTCTATATAAAGAAATGTGCAGTGCTCAGAAAATCAGCTTGCCTATTCGGGCAAGTGCAAACTAAAATGTGCTTGCCCGAAAGCCCTTTTTTGAAAAATTCACTTTCCGGGGGAAGCGGGCAAGTACTTATGTCGAATCCTGGGTGATCTCTGAGTTTTTAACTGAAGCCTGACCCTTGCATAACGAGAGACAATGTGGAATTTGGAGTTTCATCTATTATTTCTTTTTCTGCTAAAAAGAGAATAATTCATGACTAGAATTTTCTTTTCAATTTCGGTGCAATCAACATCATTTTAGTGCCATCTGGTTTTAATTTAACATATCAAAAATACAAAGATGAATTCAAGTTCATATTGTTAGACCTATATGATATAAAATAAATATCATTTTTTTAGATCCTGCATTTAGATCGATTTCCTTTTTTACTTAGCTCACAATATATGAGCCCGCACTGGGAATCTATGAATGTTAATCATTCTTATCACACAACTACAGGACTGATTCTAATACATGTACATGTAGGCCTGGAAATCACCTAAATACAAGTGATATTGAGATCACAATACTTCTGAAAATGTATTTGGAATACAGCATAGACTTGCATAATATTTGTGGGAGAGTTGTTTTTTTTTTTTTTTGTTTTTTTTTGGGGGGGGGGGGGGGGGGGGGGTTGGATTTAATCAATATATCTTTTTTAATGTTTTCCCCCCCAAAAGTCTTAGATCCGAAAGATTCATCAAAATATTTGTAGCATTCTTCAAACATGAATGTGCTATACAACAGTTATGTATGAGTTTGTTGGGAAAGAGTTAACCTACTAAGGATGGCTGTGTGAACATTTTGGTGGATACAAGACTATAAACTGAATACCTTTACCTTTACTTATGCCTGTAGCGTCTTTAAAAGGCCTGACCATTTTTATGACATCTTTCTTAACAAAGTCTCTTTCAAAAAGTATTTGAAGGAGATATGCTTTACAGGACCTAACCAACAAATCTCCTTCAAATATTTTGCTGAAATATGCTTAATGATGAGTTATTTAGAAATTTGTCGTGCAAGCAGACGTAAATTTCAGGTAAGAATTCTAAGCAAGAATGTGTTAATCAGCAGCAAGAGAAGGCGAGCAGTTGCTTCCATGTCGTATTAGTAATCAGCACGATCAGCCCCTCGGAAATTACCTATAAATATTTTACAATTTGTGCGGCTGAATTGATTCGCGGCATTTTCACTTAACTTAATAATACTGGGCTATTTTCATCAAGAGACCAAGGACGTCTGAGGTGTGCCGCCACCGCCTACTACTACTCTATACCTTAGAATGCCCAACTAGTGTTATATACTACAGTATACGGCTTTAATTTGGAGTGCTAAAATTTTCACTTTACAGCCCTGCTGAGGGTTTTTGTGCTACTTGAAATTTGTGCATTCAAGCACTCTAACTACACATATACAAAGCAGGATATTTATTTGAAGGATGTTATTTTGGCGCTGTCATGGGGAGCGCAAAAATAGTGAAAATTAAATGCCCGTAAAAATTACCAGTTATAAAGTATCCTCTTTATCATAAGAGAATAGCTAAGAGGTAGAGATTGGCAACTTAAAAGTTTTTGCGATACAATACATCAGGGATGTCATGATACAATTACTTTTCAGTACTATTCTAAGACAAATACTTAAGAATATTCCTGGGGTCTTACTTTTAGGTATTCATTTGGAACCGAAATTTTCCATGTTTGGGGTCTTGCTGTCACACTATTGACCCTTATGCTACTGCATGGTGGTTAATTTGAATTTGGCCAAAACAAAAATGATGCAGAAAACATGAAAAAATTACTGAACCCCCGGGTACTCATCTGAGAGTACTCAGCGAGGGCTATCCAATGAAAACCTACACAACAGAGTTTAAATGTTTTTCAAAAATCTTTGCTTCTTTGTCCTTTGGGCGATAGACGCCTCAGCATTGGAAGGGTTAATTAAGAAGTTCTAGTCGATCCCGGTTACATAACACTTTTTAAACAAAATCCATTATGCGCAAACAAATCAAGCATGCTTGATTGCTTTGAGGTCAGCGGGGCACACTTCCCGAAATCAATAAAAAGGAAATTCTTGCACCTGACTCCGCAGCGAGCATTCCTTAATGAGCATATGCTGCGGATTCCGGCATGCTGGGAATATAAATCACACTGGGATTCCCAGCCAGGATTTCAAGAATGCCTGTCCAAAGTGGCAATTCCAAAATTTCTGCCCGTCCAAAATAAGCTACTATTAATCTACTTAAGGCCATATTTAGACCAAACTATATGTTGAGAACACAGCTTTAAGATTCAGAGACAGTGCTGACAAAGGCTATGGCAAATTTTCAACATTGGTCCTAGTACAAATGACCAAATGTCAATACATGTAGTTATTAGTCTTTCCATAGAGCTAAATATGAGGAAGTAGCCGCCAGGGCCAATTACCATTAGGCCTAGGGTGCAATTGACACATGCCGATGTGCCCAGCATTACTAACAACTAACAAGCCTGCAGTGTAATCAAAACTGCACTCAGGTTAGGCCTAAAAAAGTTGTTTGTTTCCTGTAACCCTACCCTAACAAGTTTTTATTCAAAAAATCCCTAACCCTCAACTTTTTTCTGCCCTCCTAACTCCCAATAAATGTAAATCATGCATAAAACACACATTTTTGACCAAAAAGACCTACCTACCAACCTTTTTTCTAAAGCCTCATACAGAACCGGCCTCCTGAATATACAGCTTGCCTATTGGCTGCAAGCAGGGTATATTGGCTGAGCCGCTGCTGTTGCCCGTAACTCAGGTCACAGGCAAGATCTGCTAGATTCGAGTCCACCCTGATCTTAATCATAAGCTCTTCCATATCTCTGATGTTGAACACACTGCTTAGAAATCAGAAACCATTCTGACAAATGCAATGACAAACAAAAAATGACGGCCAGACTGATTTTCTATGGAGGCCACTGGTACTAGTATAAATGAGCAAATATCACTAGTTATAAGTCTTTTTATACCACTGATGTTGAGTACACTGCTAACATACTCAGAAGCTGTACTGACAAACAAGAATGACAAACAAGAATTGATTGCCTAACTGATTTCCCAAGCAGGCCACTGGACTAAGTACAAATGAGCAAATATTACTAGTTATGAGTCTTGTATTTTGCTTATTTTGAATGCACTGCTAACAAAATCAGAAGCTTTACTGACAAACAATAATGACAAACAAGAATTGATGGCCTAACTGATTTTCCTCGTAAGCCACTGGTCCTAGTACAAATGAGCAAATATTACTAGTTATGAGTTTTTCATATCACTGATGTTGAGTACACTGCTAACATAATCAGAAGCTGGTCTGACAAACGCAACGAAAAACGAAAAATGACAGTTGGTCTAATTCCCCACATGGTCCGCCAGTCCCGGTACAAATGAGGACGGAATATTAAGAGTTATGAGTCTCTCAATATCGACCATCTCCTTTCTCTCGTGTGGATATGACGGCAATATGTGGGAGCAACGGCAATACCAATCGATCAATAAAACTGTCGTCACGTGAATATATCACGGGATGTATCATCTGGCGTCCTTTTCTCTTCATGTTGGTTTCCAATAAATTTATTTCATGCCTCGTATCGATAAATTCACACACTGTCACATACATCACTGGGAGTTGAGCAGCTTCAAATGTTTATTAATTATCGCGATTGTCGGCTCTCTCGCGCCCGCTCTCTGAGCAGAAGTGCCAGCTGCCTTAATTTCTCTTGTTAAAAACTAGTTCACATCACATGGATCGCACCAGAAACATGATTGAACCGATCCATTTCAAATTCATGAGTAAATTGTAAGATTTGAATTAGTAGTTTATATTATGGTGGAGGAAACAGAGGAAGCCACAGACTTCATCTGAGTCACTGGCAACTTTTTCACATGCCTTGAGCCAGATTCAAACAAACTAGTCCACATCACATGAATCATACAGAAACACGATTGAATGGATTCATTTAAAACCCAGAGTAAATAGTAGGATCTGAACTTGTAGTTTTGATTATTGTGGCTAGTTCTTTGTTTATAATGGTTAAATCTAACTAGCATACCCAGAGGAAACCACAAAGTACACCTGAGTCACTGGCAACTTTTTAACATGCCTTGAGCCAGATTCAAACTAACTAGTTCACATCACATGGATCACACAGAAACATGAATGAATGAATCCATTTAAAATTCATGAGTAAATTGTAAGATTTGAACTAGTAGTTTCTATTATTGTGGCTGGCTCTTAGTTAATGGTGGAGGAAGCCACAGAGTACATCTGAGTCACTGGCAACTTTTTCACATGCCTTGAGCCAGATTCAAACAAACTAGTCCACATCACATGGATCACACAGAAACACGATACTGAGCTTGACCACAGAGCCATCTATCCACAAAGGATGACATATATGTATGGCCTGGGAGGCAGGCTAGCGCCGTAGCACGCGTACTGAGCTTGACCCCACAGAGAAGCCTCATGAAATACTAACATTGATATCTACAAGAGCTGGCAAAAGCTATTAATCTGGGCAAGGGGATGGAAGGAGTCTGCGTGCCGTGTATATATTTAATGCATAGAAAACATCCCTATATTACCCCCTCTACCAAACACACATACATAAATGCACGAGCTGTCAAGAGCACTCGCCATTCACGCATTCGGGCACGGCGGGCTTTTTTTCGCAGCTGACGCCCAAACTGCCCGGAACTCCCTGCCATTCACCGAATCAATCTTCGATACAATGCACCGACGCAAGATTGATGGCGGACCGCTGTCCATTCCGGCAACCAACAAGCTCTGTATGTTCGCTATTTCTACAGATGTTCCAGACAATCCTTCTCAGTGTTCATTTCTTGGTTATTTGTCAAGCTGTTGCGTGCAGAATAACAATGCACTAGACATGGGCTTATTTCTATTCCTTCAACAACCCAAGATCTGCCCTGAATATCATCTGATCATTCATTTTAGTTCACAAAATATCCCCCAGAGGGCAAATTTCTATTCCTCTATCCATCACAGATCTGCCCTGAATATCATCATTTCATATCTAATTCGGCCATATTTAGACTAAAACATGAAAAGTAAGTTGTCAATGTTGGAGAATGATATATTTCAGGATGCTTAATTGCAAAGTTACTTCCAAATATATTGCAGCTCCAGATGCAAGATCTCCAGACATGAGTTGGGGCCTATTGCGAGGCTAGCCATTGGCAGAATGGGTCATGGAGTCTGTAAACAGATAAACAAAAGCCAAATCAAGGTGCCCATACAGTAACTTAGGTTTAGTGAGTGCTTTTCACCACTCACTCAACTTTCCTACACCATTTACAACTGGCTAGCAGGGTCTTAGCAAGCAGGGTGTCTTTCTGGCACCCTGGTCCACGAAAAATACCTATTTTGGGGGGAAAAAACACCCTATCTTTTAGTTAGAATTTTCTTAAAATATAAATTACAAGTAGATATTTCATAAAGGTTAATTCTTAAATGATAACAAAAACATTTGTTGAAGAAATAAAGCATACAATTACTTGATTTGTCAATGAATATGGTCAGTATGATGACTTATTATTTTCAGTGAGGGGGTTTGGACACCCTGTCTTCTTATAACCCCATTTTGGACAGCCTGTTATGAAAACCATGGCTAAGACCCTGCTGGCTAGTCACAACATATCTACTATACATCAGAAAAAGGGTTGATTGAGGACTTATGGAGACGAAAGCCAAGTGTGCAATAAATGCTGCTCTTCCTCCATATCTTCAACACTGTATATTCTCATTTGCCATTTAACCCTTTCCAGCCTGAAGATCCCCAAGACGAGAGTCGTCTGCACCTTAGTTAATTTTGAAAATAACTTTGCAATCAATCATAATTTTGCAACATATTTCAAGGAGAGTTGTAGCTTGAATTGTGATCAACGTTTGTCCTTTAAATATTTTCTGTGAATTCCTTCTGTTGGAGAAATATCACTAAAATAATCGGGTGATTTTGGGTGTTTTACGGACATGAATGGGTTGAGCATTAGCTAAGCTGGTGGATACACAGTTATCAGGCGAGTCCAATCACAGTAACAAGATGAACTTCTGTGCCGGAGACGCGGCCAGATTAAACCCTCTGTGTCATTCAGGTCAATATGCCGAGATGCCGGGCCACATGGCCAATTCACGCGAGACGCATTGCAATCATCCATCTCATTTGTGGGGGCCTGCCCTGATGGCCGAGTGGTCTGAGGCCTTGCCATTTACTGTTAGCTGTCTCTCACCTCTGCCCCAGTTCGAACCAGTCCGGGGTATGTGAGACAGTGGCCAGTGACTTGGGGTTAAGCGGTGGTTTTCACCGGGTACTAGCATTGGCTAAGCTGGTGGATACACAGTTATCAGGCGAGTGCAATCACAGTAACAAGATGAACTTCTGTGCCGGAGACGCGGCCAGATTAAACCCGAGATGCCGGGCCACATGGCTGATTCACACGAGACGCCTTGCAATCAATCTCATTTGTGGGGGCTGCCCTGATGGCTGAGTGGTCTAGTGGACTGCTACCTGTATCTCACCACTGCACAGGGTCTGGGAAGAATGGGTTAATAAAGGCATAAATGTGCTATTGACCACTAGATGTATAAATGGGTTCATAAAGGCATAAATGTGCTATTGATCACTAGAGGTATAAATGGGTTAATAAAGGCATAAATGTGCTATTGACCACTAGAAGTACAAATGGGTTAATAAATGCATAACTGTGCTATTGACCACTAAAGGTATAAATGGTTTGATAAAGGCATAAATGTGCTATTGACCACTAGAGGTATGAATGGGTTGATAAAGGCATAAATGTGCTATTGACCACTAGAGGTATAAATGGGTTAATAAAGGCATAACTGTGCTATTGACCACTAAAGGTATAAATGGTTTGATAAAGGCATAAATGTGCTATTGACCACTAGAGGTATGAATGGGTTGATAAAGGCATAAATGTGCTATTGACCACTAGAGGTATAAATGGGTTAATAAAGGCATAACTGTGCTATTGACCACTAAAGGTATAAATGGTTTGATAAAGGCATAAATGTGCTATTGACCACTAGAGGTATAAATGGGTTAATAAAGGCATAACTGTGCTATTGACCACTAAAGGTATAAATGGTTTGATAAAGGCATAAATGTGCTATTGACCACTAGAGGTATAAATGGGTTAATAGATACATAATTGTGCTATTGACCACTAGAGGTATGAATGGGTTGATAAAGGCATAAATGTGCTATTGACCACTAGAGGTATAAATGGGTTAATAAAGGCATAAATATGCTATTGACCACTACAGGCATGAATGGTTTGATAAAGGCATAAATGTGCTATTGACCACTAGAGGTATAAATGGGTTAATAGATACATAATTGTGCTATTGACCACTAGAAGTATGAATGGGTTGATAAAGGCATAAATGTGCTATTGACCACTAAAGGTATGAATGGGTTAATAAATGAATAAATATGCTATTGACCAATAGAGGTATGAATGGGTTGATATCAAAATGCATAAATGTGCTATTGACCACTAGACGTATATTTGGTTACTGTATGAATAAATGTGCTATTGACCCCAAAAGGTATGAATAGGCAATTGAATGCATAAATGTGCTATTGACCACTACATGCATCAATAAATATGCAAATAGGCCATTGGCCATTACTGGTTTGAATGGGTTAAATTATAAATAGGGCATTGGCCACTACCAGCATTCATGCTGATAATGCATATATAAATGAATCCTATATGCCTCTGAGGAGCCAAAATATATGCACTGTTTCATGGATAAGGTGAGATTTCACATCACATAATGGATGTTGACTGCGATGGAGCATCATTAGGGTAATGTACATGGAGACAATGGATTGCCCCTTGCCGCCCAGCACTCTAGCATGGCCATCAGAGCGGAATGCAATACTGTACAACACTTTAATAATAAGGCCTAAACAAGAGGGACGCTGTCAGCGTCAGCTGGTGTGAGTCGGATTTTCCTTGCTGTCTGTTATTTGCATGTTATGCCATCTGCTTCTCCTGTGTTCCCTTTGATCGAAAATTGTGGTGGGTTTTTTTTTTTGGTAAAAAGTTTCTTACCTTATTTATGGTGGATAGCACTGGTCCCAGCCTTAGGTCAGATGGCGTGGATTACTAGCATGTCATGGAATATTTAGCAGACTTTCTGACATAGACTTTTACTAGCCCATTCAGGTTTTTGGTAAAAACGGAGCAGTGGTCCACTGTCTATTTTCACCACTGCAGTTAAAAGATATTATTTTAAATCATTTAATATACCTCATGTGAAAATCGTAAGCCGTGATTGGCTTACAAAGGTTGGCCATTCCATCATCATTGGGGTTTGTTCGGTATAATAAAACACATATGCCATGCCAGTGTGGGTATCCTGATGGAATGTCTCCCAGAGGGAGGATGGTTTTCCCTGGGGCTCTGCCATCGAGAAAACCATCCTCCCTCTGGGAGACATTCCATCAGGATACCCACACTGGCATGGCATATTTGTTTTATTATACCGAACAAACCCCAATGATGATGGAATGGCCAACCTTTGTAATCCTTCACAATTAAAGAGACCAATGAAATCGGAATTTTGTTGTTAAAATAATTTTAAAATGGCGTCTGACTAAGAAACTTTGCACCTGAAAAGACACTTGGTCATAGCCGACACAATGTCTTCATCCTAACTCTCCAAGCCCTGGCGAAGAAATGATGGACCTATAGGCAAGGAGGAGGCTCGAATGGTGCCATGACCCGATACCTCAAACCAAGCCAGATCCACCAGACTTCTGCGGGGGAGAGCGGACCCATGCAAGCCATCATAACAATGACCAGGACATGGGAGAGACAAAGTTGTCACCGCAGCTAAGCAGTCTTACAGACGGACCAGTGCTTTCATCAGGGCATTGAATTTCTTAAAATGTCAATTGAATTTTTTCAAAGATGTAATTTTAATATTTAAATAAACATTTTTCTAGGACAGGGCTTCAAATTTCTGGTAGAAACGGACCAGTGGTCCACTTTATTTTCACAACTGCAGTTTTAATAAAATATATTCATATATTTTAAAATGACCAATAAAATCAGAAACTTTGTTGAAAAAAATATTTTAAAATAGCCGTGATTGGCTTACAAAGGTTGGCCATTCCATCATCATTGGGGTTTGTTCGGTATAATAAAACACATATGCCATGCCAGTGTGGGTATCCTGATGGAATGTCTCCCAGAGGGAGGATGGTTTTCCCTGGGGCTCTGCCATCGAGAAAACCATCCTCCCTCTGGGAGACATTCCATCAGGATACCCACACTGGCATGGCATATTTGTTTTATTATACCGAACAAACCCCAATGATGATGGAATGGCCAACCTTTGTAATCCTTCACAATTAAAGAGACCAATGAAATCGGAATTTTGTTGTTAAAATAATTTTAAAATGGCGTCTGACTAAGAAACTTTGCACCTGAAAAGACACTTGGTCATAGCCGACACAATGTCTTCATCCTAACTCTCCAAGCCCTGGCGAAGAAATGATGGACCTATAGGCAAGGAGGAGGCTCGAATGGTGCCATGACCCGATACCTCAAACCAAGCCAGATCCACCAGACTTCTGCGGGGGAGAGCGGACCCATGCAAGCCATCATAACAATGAACAGGACATGGGAGAGACAAAGTTGTCACCGCAGCTAAGCAGTCTTACAGACGGACCAGTGCTTTCATCAGGGCATTGAATTTCTTAAAATGTCAATTTTTTTAAAGATTCAATTTTAATATTTAAATAAAATGGCGTCTGACATTGGCAGTTGTAAAATATTTGGGCATCCAATTTTTTAAGGGGAACCACAATATATTCAGATTTCAACCATATACATGTTATTATTTTTTTTTTTATATAAAAACCGGGTGTGTATGTAAGTATGTATGTATGCATGTATGTATGTATGTATGTTTGTTTGTATGTTTGTATGTATGTATGTTTGTATGTTTGTTTGTAAGTTTGTTTGTATGTATGTATGTATGTATGCATGCATGTATGTATGTTTGTATGTATGTATGTATGTATGTGTGTATGTATGTATGTATGTATACATATACATATATATATATATATATATATGTATATATATGTATATATATATATATATATATATATATATATTTATATTTATATATAAATATAAATAAATAAATAAGAAAAAGAAAAAAAAATATTGTCAACACTTTAAGGCATCATTAATTATAGAGAGACCACATAACACATATCAGTAACAGGCTATATATATATATATATACATATATATATATATGTTTATATATATATATATATATGTATATACATAGATGTATATGCATGTATATAGAGATAAACTAATATATATATATATATATATATATATATATAGCCTGTTACTGATATGTGTTATGTGGTCTCTCTATAATTAATGATGCCTTAAAGTGTTGACAATATTTTTTTTTCTTTTCACAAAAAACAAACAAAAAAAAATTATATTAAAGTTTTCTGTTGATCCTGAAATAATTATAAATGAAAGTAATATTTTTCTTTAAAAAAAAAAAAAAAATCTTAGTGAGGAGGCGGTTGGGTTCGAACCCAGCAAGCCTACTTCGTCTGAAGTCTAAGCCCAGCATCTTACCACTGAGCTACGCGTCATCTGGGTACAGGCTAGCAAAATAAGATTGTACTAATTGGTGGCTGCAAGGTCACATGATACACACGTGATCTTCACCACGCCGCCATTTTGAGGCAGCGAGACCAGCGACTCAAACAAATAATCAACGTGATTTGATTTGATTTGATCAAGGTCTATAAACTATATTTCCAACTATACTTTGGTCTGAAGGATAGTATAAAATAACCAACTCAACAACCGGTAAGTGAAAATAGATGAAAACAAAAAACAATGTTTGATTTCCAGCGACAACAAGATGTCAACTCAAACATTTACAACTAATAGCTACCAGAGAGCTTGGCTCTCCTTGTTATCTGACTGGAAAGCATCAGATATGTGTCTGTATATGATGGAACCATATAAAACATGTATCTGTATATAATAGAATCATCATACAAAAAACATATTTCTACGTCAATTCCGATCTCCCCGTTCAATACTTTCCAATCTTGAGCAAAATACAATATGATGCCTTAACGTATATAGGGAAACCCCAAAGACCACATGGGAATTCTCCATCATCAAACGTGCTCACCACGTCACGGTTTCATGCACTGTGACCGTGACGTCACGGAAAGTGTGGGGAATTCCCATGTGGAGTACCGAGACGTCACGGAAAGTGAGGGCCGCCATGATAGCGAGCGAAGCAAATAGCGAGCGAGGCGAAATCTCCAAAGGCACAAATGATTTGCCCAAAATAAATACATGCCCACTGAAGTAAGTACCAAAAAAACTATATGGTGGAGATATTTAGGCAATAGACAATACGATGAGATAATAATAAAAACCAAAAAAAGGCACCACGATGGAGAAAAACGTGGTCCCAGAATAACAAAAGAGCGACACTTCAGCTATTGTGATGGCGACTGTGATGGCACATTAAAATCAATTACCAGGGACATTAGATACGACATTCGCAGGCACGAACTCTCACATAGTGTTAGTCGATGCCGCTAGAGACATCGACTCACACAAAAAATAGTTTGTTTCCTGAAACGGTCCGAAAAAAAATAGGGTAGGTAAGTCGGTAAAAAAAATAATTTTGCATTATTTTTTTGGTCAAAAATGTGAGTTTTATCATACAACACACATTTTATATTTTACACACACTTTTATGCATGTTTTACATTGATTGGGAGTTGGGAGGGCGAAAAAACTTTAGGTTAGGGATCTTTTTAAATAAAAACTTGTTAGGGTAGGATTACAGGAAACAAACACCTTTTTTTTAGGCCTAAGGAGTGTCAAATATTTAGCAGTGGTAGCGTCAGTATAAAATGACTGCTCAACATTAAGATAGCACACTAACTCTACTACCCATTATCTTAGTTACACTCAAGGTCATATATAGCTGAAACATAAATTTAGCGGACATTTTCTGTGCACTATCGTTAGGGCTGGGCTCGATAAGCGCGGCATCGATGGATCGGCAAAGTCGTACCATCGATGTTCACCATGAGAGGACATCGATTGCCGAACTCGATACGGCCCCCCCTACCTCCATTGTTTTCCCTACCCCCAAAACACAAAAGAACCTACCCTATTCTTTAAAACGACAGTGGCGCTGAGGCGGCGATAGCCGGCCGCCATTGAAAAGGCACTACGATAGATACTATCGCGCGCGGTAGTACTTGGAAAAGTGTGGAGATGGCCACGCAATGAATTTTACATGGTGCTGGTCCGGCCCCCACCACACTTTTCCAAGCACTACCTCGCGCGACAGAATCGCATCGAGAAAATCGACATCGAGAAAAATTAGGCAATTAATCGGATCGCAACAAAATGGCTGATGAGCACAGCCCTAACTATCGTGTAGCTAAATTAATATGCCAACTAAATAAACCAGTTGTACAGTACAAGAGAAGTTGACTAGCTCCCAGTTAGGGATTGGTACTGGTACACGATATGATACCAAATATTGTTTTGAATAAGAAAAAGTTGACTAGATCCTAACATGGTCTTAGTCAGCAGGGCGTCTGGGTGTCTTTTTGGACACCCAAACCCTTAAAAAGGACCCCTCATGACTAGGGATGAGGATCGTTGAGAATTCTACGGTTCGGTTCAGTTCTCGGTTTTGCTTCTACGGTTCGGTTTTATCACGGTTTCCTAAACGGTTCATTAATGACATTTCTTGGATACGAAACTACGCAATGGAATGCGTGGCTGAACTGGAAAGTTCTTGAAAGTTCCTATATACTAGCTCCCTGGCCACTTTCTCTACGCTCAGAAGGCTTCTGAGCATAGTGATTTGGGCAGGGTACCAGACTTGAGAGATTTTGAAATGGCTGTTTGATCGTCGCGCTTGGCAGACATTGTGAGGCCAGCGAGGAGGTAGGTGCTGACAGTTTTATTACGCTCCAGGAACCCTGTGCATGCATAGAAAACCGAACCGTTTAGAGGGAGGTCCGTTTTTTGACTGGTTAACCGCAATGCTCAGGCCGGTTTGAACCGGTTCCCGGTTTCCGGTCCCCATCCCTACTCATGACACCCAAATATCTTTGTGAGGAATTTGTTAAGATGTTAATCTCAAGCATATAGTTGAATTGTTTCATCTCCATATAATTTCCATGACATTGTATAAGGATATCATGAAATCTGAGTATATTGTGGTCCCCCTTAAAAATTTGGACGCCACAAAATTTTACAGTTGCCAATTTTGGGCACCCAGTTTCTAAATCCTGGCTAAGGCCCTGGCTCCTAGTTAAGGAAAGGTATAGGAACTCCATCTGATACCAATTATCAAAATTTGAATAGGAAAAAGATCTTTTATACTGATACTGCTTAACTATACATAACTGGTGGCTAATTTGGCCAATACAAAATGAAGCAAAAAACCTGAAATATTACTGGAACCTTGACAAATGGGTACTCATCAGGGAGAGCTATCCAATGAATACCAACATGACAGGGTTTAGATGGTTTTCAAAAATCTTTGCGTCCTTGTGATTTAAACAAAAGTAGCCTTGGGATTGGAAGGGTTAATCCTTGCAATGCTGATACATTTGTCCAAAGCACAACGAGGCAAAGATTTTTGGAAACCATCTAAACCATGTCATGTTGGTTTTCATTGGAAAGCTCTCGCTGAATACTCTCAGATGAGTACCCATTTGCCAGGGTTTTAATCATTTGAGTTTTTTTGCATCATTTTGTATTGGGAAAAATTAGCCACCAGCAGCTTACGGGTTAACCCATTCACACTCAGAGTTCCTCTAGAAAGTGTCGTCTGCTACTCTCATACTTTTGAAAATAACTTGTGAATAAAGCGAAAGTTCACAAAATATTTGAAGGGGAGTTGTTGTTTGACTTCTGATAAACACTTTCTCCTTCAAATGTTTTCAAGAAAATGACTTTGCAAGTAAAATATTTCCAAAATTGTCAGGCCTCTTTTGGCCGCTCTGAGTGTAAATGGGTTAAGAACATGCGGCGAAGCAGGTAAGGTGAGGATATACTACTTGGTGCTTTATGCATCCCTATAATTATAAACCCATCACCCTCCCACGTACTATAAATACATCCAATATTGCACTGCGGGATATGGCAAATTTTTTGCTCATCTACCGTGCCTCTAAAAAAGCTCTTGGTTCATATAGCTGGTACAGGGATCGAAATTAGCTTGAGCAGGGAGCCCAGGGCTCTCTTGAATTCTCCTGGGGCTCCCTTGAATTTCTGCAGGGAACCCAAAGATGTACTGCTTTTTTACTGGTAGCGTAGCCTTAGCCAGCAGGGTGTCTGGGCATCATTTAATCATCCAAACACTCAAAAGATCACCCCCTCAGGGCTCCCATAAGTTTTTCAGCGTAACTTCACTACTTGTCAGTTTCAAGTATATAATTGAATTTACTTACCTCAATATAAATCCCATGACAATATATAACCTTGGATATTATGCCTTATTTCAATAAGTGAGGCAATGTTTCAGGCTGCGATTTAAGTATATTGTGGTCCCCCATAAAAAATAGGACATTCAAAAATTTTACAATGACCACTTTTGGGCACCCATTTTCTAAATCCTGGCTAAGACCCTGACTGGTGCTAGCCCCTACTCATGAAGTGCCCTTGTCTTGGTGCTTTATGAATCCTAGTAACTATGCAGGCTTCTTTCCCCATAAGGCACATTACATATACAATACACTTCATTGCATGGAAGAATATCTAAAGAACCCTTTAGGTTTATACAGTACTTAATAAAGGGTGTCTATCTTGGTGCTTTATGAATACTCCTGATCAAGCCTCTTTCCTCATATTGCACATAGATCACACAAACAGTACACTTACAACATTATTACACAGTAAGCTTAAAGACTTCATTGCATGGCAGAATATCTAAGAACCCTTTAGGCTTATACAGTACACAATAAAGGGTGCCTATCTTGGTGCTTTATGAATACTCCTGATCATGTCTCTTTTCCCCATATGCCACATTACATAAACAGTACACTTACAACTTTATTACACAGTAAGCTTAAAGACTTCATTGCAAGGCAGAATATCTAAAAAACCCTTGAGGCTTATACAGTACACAATAAAGGGTACCTATCTTGGTGCTTTATGGATACTCCTGATCATGCCTCCTTCCTCATATGGCACATCACTTGACTGATGAGACTGCATTGCATGGCAGAATATCTAACATCACTTAGTCTAATACGCTGTGCCTCATAATTCATAAAGGATGTTTATCTTGGTCCTTTATGAATTATGTTCTTCATAGTGCACAAAACATACACAGTACAATCCTATATCATATGTGTGGTGCTTCATGAATCTTACTTGATAGCTCTATCCCCATATGAGATGTTACAAACACAGCACACTGAAAGAATACACTGAATGGGAGAATATATTAAAACCTTTGAACCCATTAGAGTACTTACCTAATAATGGGTGCCTATCTTGATGCTTTAGGAATCCTAATGATTCTGTTTATTTCCCCATATTTTAAACAGTACACTAACGATCCTATATGACAGGCCTGGTACTTAATGAATCTTACTTATGATAACTCTATCCCCATATTGCAAAGAACATAAATAGTATACCTACAATCCTATATTACATGTCTGGTGCTTTATGAATCTCATTTACTCTATCTCTATACCCATATTGCACAGAACATATAAACAGTACACCTATAACCCTATATTACAGGCCTGGTGCTTTGTGAATCTTATTTACTCTATCTCTATACCCATATTGCACAGAACATAAACAGTACACCTATAACCCTATATTACATGTCTGGTGCTTTATGAATCTTATTCACTCTATCTCTATACCAATATTGCACAGAACATAAACAGTACACCTATAACCCTATAGTACATGTCTGGTGCTTTGTGAATCTTATTTACTCTATCTCTATACCCATATTGCACAGAACATAAACAATACACCTATAACCTTATATTACAGGCCTGGTGCTTTATGAATCTTATTTACTCTATATCTATATACCCATATTGCACAGAACATAAACAGTACACCTATAACCCTATATTAGAGGCCTGGTGCTTTATGAATCTCACCCATTGTATCTATCGATAATCCCCATATGGCACATTAAACATACAGTACAGTTATGCAATTATCTATTACATTGCCTAGTGCTTCATGGATCGCTGTAATCGCAAACAACTTGTGCATGCCGTGCCAGTAGAGTGGCATCATCTGATACACATACATGTAGAGATAATAGTTATTGCTAAGCTGGGGACTTAGCAGGGCTCAACAGCCACCTAAATTATCAGGTAGTCCAGGGGGGTAGGTAGGAAATAAATAAGGTAGACCAGCAAGCAAAAAATACCGTAGTTAGATATTATCCTTTTCCCTCTATTCATTCTTTCAGATAAATGGGGATTTCTGAGGCTACTGCCAAAATTCATAGGGTAATAATGCATTAAAATACAGTTAACAGTACCCTTACGTTAATTTCAATGTGCAACATAACCACTTGCCCCGTTGCAAGTTGCAAGTGCATTCGGCAAAAAATGGCAAGGAGTCAAGCTGAACAAGACCCTGACTTGCCCAGTTCGTCAAGTAATGCTTTGGGCAAAGTCAAATCTCACAAGCCAACTTAAGGGGCAGCTTATCCCGCTCAACCTATATTGCACCCTGCCTTAACAAATTTCATTAGTACCAATACTCAAAGGTATTCATTTTGTTCTTAAAGGTATCCATCCCTATCCATACGAGCAAGTTCATAGCACTTGGTTACTTTCCCTGAATAGGTAAGGGGCGGTAAGGCTATCAGGCAATGCGTAATGTCGAGCCATGCATAATAAAACCATTAATTTCAGTTATGTTCTACACAACTTGACACCCTGAAATGGCAGGTAAAATCACTGTAGGGCAGAGGCTGGTATTGTACTATACGTTTACAGCTGTTTGTAGTTGTCTCACATTCAAGGACTGTGGTCAATATTGCAAGCAATGCAAGGGCCAATTGAGAACGCTTGCATTGAAGTTTGCAATAGGAAGCCGATAGCATTTGTATTAGTCAGTGCTTTATTTGCTTTATAGATTTCAGAAATTACTTGCAGATTGCAATTCTGTGTGGACCCACATTCAGGAACATTGCAATGCTGCAAATGCCATTGTCGCCCGCATGTTCTAGATAGCATTGTGTGATGGACCTAGCTTAAACAGCAGTATGGAAACAGGGACTCAGCCAGGACCTGTCCAGCCTGTCTTTTGAACAGGCAGTTTTCTGAAAACCTCCTTTTAACCCTTATTCTGCTGGTGGCGAATTTTACCAATAGAAAATGATGCGAAAAAGCTGAAAAATGACTAAAAACCTGGCACATGGGTACTCATCTGAGAGTACTCCGCAAGAGCTATCCAATGAATACCAACATGACAAGGTTTGGATGGTTTAAAAAAATCTTTGGCTCCTTGTGCTTTGGCCGAAAGTAGCCTTAGCATTAGAAGGGTTAAGAATGAATGAATGCTTTTTTTAGCCATTCATGCTTTTTTTAGCCATTCATGCTTTCGAGTTCCTATAGATATCGTCATCAGGAGCTTTGACACTTTTGATAACAACTTTGGAAGTAAAGACTATAAAATATTTGAAGGAGGGTTGTTGGTAATATTCTGATTTAAATTTCTTCTTCAAATAATATTGCAACCATGCTTTTCCCCATAAGATTTGACTGACATAGTCAGCATGTTTTTGGCTGCTGTGAGCATTAATGGGTTACCGTAAGTTCTCAGTAATTTGGAAAACTTTTTAATAATTACAATTTTTATGGGTTCAGGGTGGCCCATGTTTTCTGAAAATACCATGATGTTGCATAGCAAGATCTACAGCTAGGTCCATATCTTGTGAGATTGCAACTGGCAACATATATCGAGGGTTGCCAGGGGCCTAGGGGCATATGTAGGGCTGCATACCGCTAAGGGTGAAGCGGTACGGTACCATAACCGGTATCGTCGAAACGATACGGTATTTTATCGGTACTGCTATCGGTATCTTGAACTACGCTAAGTACACACTTAGCGTAGTTCCTGACATAAACCTAAAACGTATTTGTTGTCTGTCAGGTATTTTAATTACAACATGTGATCAGATGTGAAAATTAAGCAGTCATACTTACGGCAGCCAAACCTTGTTAACTTGAATAGATCAACATTCTGCATGAAGGTACGATATATAGCGGCGATAGTTCCATCGCCGCTACAGTTCCATCGCCGCTACCATTAGTGAACTTGTGATTCTTATCGCTACCGCGTTGTGGCGCTGTATATCAGCAGCGCCACTACGCGGCAACAAAAAGAATCACAAGTTCACTAATGGTAGCGGCGATGGAACTATCGCCGCTATATCGTACCTTCCAAGTTTACAAGTTTGGCAACCGTAAGTATAACTTTTTACTGAATAATTTCGTAGTATTGAATGTTTGACATGGGTTTGTGTTTTGCAAAATACCGATAAGCATACAGTTAAATATTGAAACAAGTATTCCCCGGGATTTTGCGAGACGGTATTCGGTACGGTGCTGGTACCGGGTACCGGTGTACAGCCCTAGGCATATGCCCCTAGATTTTGCAGTGGGCACCTAGATTTCTCAGACTAGGGGCCCAAAATAGTATGTTTAACAACCAGAAATGCTGTTTTTGACCACTTATTTTTATCAAAAGACCTTTTCGGGCCCCTAGCCTGAAATATTAGTGTCAGACCCTGGTTGCCCAGATTTCCTATTAATTATTTTGCAAAATAATCATAGTGGCCCTAATTCCTAGGGGTGGTCTAAATTTCCGAGAATTTACGGTAATAAGTTTTGTGCTGATCCTGAGGTGTGACATATAAAGGGTAGATTTGAGATTTCTAAATCTGAAGCCTTCCGTAGGTTTACTTCTGATGAGATTAAGAATATAAACCCAAGGAATCAATTAAGTTAATTGACAGGCTACCATTTACTGCCCCTAAATCTGCTGTCAAGGAATTAAGCTGCCTTAAGAGGTACTTGTTCAAGAGTTAATGAGAGTTTCCTATATATAATGAGTGTTGATTAGTGTAATGGATAGCATAGTATATTAGTTTGCCATTCGTAATCCTTTCCTCTCTAAATGAAAATGCTAAATATAGTCACAAATGTGTAGCAATTTAGCCTCGATCATAAGCTGTTATATAGGCACAGTCTTAGACAGCAGGGTGTCTGGTAGACTTGCTACAAGCCTGTCATATCTGGCTCTTTTACTGATCTGACCTGAGTTGATTTCACTCCAGGTTTAGTTCTGAATAAACCCTCAAGGGGGACACACTTGAGCTGCAGTCTGTATCACATATTTCAGACTGACCTCCTAGTATACCGCAGTGCCATCTATCAACAAGGGAGGACATTTAAATATGGCCTGGGAGGCAGGCTAGGTGTCTGGGCATTATCTGGACAACCAATGAAGGGTGGGGCCATTATCTGAGTATTTGGTATTTTATTTACCATCACTTCGTCTGCGATACCATGGCAAAGCTGATACAAAACAGTTGTAACTGGTGGAGGAAACAGGAGTACCCGTCAAAAACTGCCACCTCACTCCCAAGTCAATGGCAACTTTCTAACATGCCGTTTCTGGGATTCGACCCCCAGCAGTGGTGAGAGACAGCTTGCCAAAAACTGCCACCTCACCCCAAGTTAATGGCAACTTTCTAACATGCCCCTTCCAGAGGTCTAGCTTAAACGCCGGTCCTCGGACAATGCCAGGTAATAAAATTGCCGGGTCCTATAATTTATTCTATTCATCTGCCCATAATGTCCGATAACTCAAGTGGGTGGCACTTGACATGCCACTTGAATTTCCAGTGCACTACCAGGAAGCAACCCACGGGCAGGCACTGAGTTTGGTTGACCTACATTGGGTCTCCACGGCAACTTCACTCAGTGGGTGCCAGTGGGGTACCAGGTGCTTATAAATAGCTGCTAGAGCTACAGGAAGTGCGTTGGTCCACGTGTTGTCTACTTAATCACAACACCTGTGAGGAGAGGTCAGCTATTAAGAGGTAATTGTGCCAGAAAGTCCTCATTCATTTGAATGAAATGTATATTGTACTTTTTGCATATGTACATTTGGTGTGGAGTTTTTAGTGGGAACATTGAAATAATTTGAAATAACAGTCCAAAAAAATTGCTTTAAATATACTTTTTTTATTATATGTATTTCTACATACAAATGTAGGACCGGTAAAAAAATTGAAGGACCAGTAATCTACAAATATTACAGGTCCTGATGTCCTGTATTCGAAAAATCAAGTCTAAACCTCTGCCCTTCTGGGATTCGACCCCCAGCAGTGGTGAGAGACAGCTTGCCAAAAACTGCCACCTCACCCCAAGTTAATGGCAACTTTCTAACATGCCCCTTCCAAGATTTCAACCCCCGGCAGTGGTGAGAGACAGCTAGTGAAAAACCACCACCTCACCCTAATGGCAACTTTCTAACATGCCCCTTATGGGATTCGACCCCCCCCTCAGCAGTGAGAGACTACACAATGCCACATATATCAACAACGACAAAAAAACATATCAGTAGCTTGATTCATTTGAGCCACTTCCTGAGTATTCCTGGCTGCTCGTCCCAGCAGGGTTATAAATAACACGGCGGCGGCCACGGCGGCCGGGTCAGGAAGTGCAGGTCACATCCTGTCTGAGACAAAAACTAATCAATCTAGGTGCGAGAGAATAGGGACGAGGGGCCACGCCGCGTACCACACCATTATAACCACTGCAATCTGCAGCCTCCATCTGGAGGATGCAATGAGGAATCTGGAATTTCAGTTGACCCTTCCAATGCTGAGGCTACTTAAGTCCAAAGCACAAGAATGCAAAGATTTTTCAAAACCACCTAAACCCTGTCATGGTGGTATTCATTATCAAGCTATGGCTGAGTACTATCAGATGAGTACCCACATGATATGGTTTAAGTCATTTTCAGTTGTTGTTGTTTTTTTTGCATTACTTCGTACTGGCCAAATTAGCCACCAGCAGTATAAGGGTTAAGGGTTTTGCCCCAATGTTAAAGTGTTCCAATCTCTCTGGTTTCACTATTACCTGCATTATTGACACTGCAAACAACCTTTCCAAGAAATATTGAATACAGTCAGTAAGGAGTTTTATAAAGCTGCTTCGACTATGTAATGGAAGGAGCATTGATTGCAGCTGAAATAATTCTGTTTATTTTAGGCGACTCGGTGGTACTGTTGCATAGGAAATTACAGCTAGTGTTTAATCATAGCGATTAGTAGCGAGGGACACACATTAGCTATAATTAAACTTCGCTATATAAATGCTATAAAAAATCCAATTGCCATCCTTGATCAAACTTGTAATTGACAGTGTCACCCACTGCACTGAGTTGTCTTGTTTATTTACAAGTGCAACTAAAGATGTTTCAGAATCGGTTGATTTCGAGAACATGTCGCACTGCCCTCTGGTGAGAGGAAACAACACTGAGAGTATCGTCTCGAGGCGGTGCTGAAAGGTACGTTACAAGCATGTGTTCCTTTCAATATCAACAAGCCGTTTCTACTCAGCATTCAATGGAAATCTGACATCAATTTCATGGAGTCTTCAAAATGTCTGTGTTTTCTGTGGTATTTATTTACAAGTGCAACTAAAGATGTTTCAGAATCGGTTGATTTCGAGAATATGCCACACTGCCCTCTGGTGACAGGAAGCGACACTGAGAGTATCGTCTTGTGGCGGTGCTGAAAGGTACGTTTCAAGCATGTGTTCCTTTCAAATGTCAATAAGCCGTTTCTTCTCCGCATTTAATAGAAATCTGACAGATAATTTTTTTTTGAGTCTTCAAAATGTCTGTTTCCTGTGGTATCTATTTACAAGTGCAATTAAAGATGTTTCAGAATCAGTTGTTTTCGAGAACATGTCGCACTGCCCTCTGGTGACAGGAAACGACACTGAGAGTACTTATCGTCTTGTGGCGGTGCTGAAAGGTATGTTACAAGCATGTGTTCCTTTTAAATGTCAACAAGCCGTTTCTTCTCAGCATTTAATGGAAATCTGACAGATAATTTTTTTTCAAGTCTTCAAAATGTCTGTTTTCTGTGGTATCTATTTACATGTGCAATTAAAGATGTTTCAGAATCGGTTGATTTCGAGAACATGCCACACTGCCCTCTGGTGACAGGAAACGACACTGAGTGTATCATCTCTTGGCGGTGCTGAAAGGTACGTTACAAGCATGTGTTCCTATCAAATGTCAACAAGCCGTTTCTTCTCCGCATTTAATGGAAATCTGACAGATAAATCTTTTCGAGTCTTCAAAATGTATGTGTTTTCTGTGGTATTTATTTACAAGTACAATTAAAGATGTTTCAGAGAACATGCCACACTGCCCTCTGGTGACAGGAAACAACACTAAGTGTATCATCTCTTGGCGGTGCTGAAAGGTACGTTACAAGCATGTGTTCCTATCAAATGTCAACAAGCCGTTTCTTCTCCGCATTTAATGGAAATCTGACAGATAAATCTTTTCGAGTCTTCAAAATGTATGTGTTTTCTGTGGTATTTATTTACAAGTACAATTAAAGATGTTTCAGAGAACACGCCACACTGCCCTCTGGTGAGAGGAAGCGACACTGAGAGTATCATCTCGAGGCAGTGCTGAAAGGTACGTTACAAGCATGTGTTCTTTCGAAATGTCAAGCCGCTTCTTCTCAACATTTAGTGGAAATCGGACATAATTTTTTTCGAGTTTTCAAAAAGTGTTTTCTGTGGTATTTATTTACAAGTGCAATTTAAAGATGTTTCAGATTTGGTTCATTTTGAGAACAAGCCGCACTGCCCTCTGGTGACAGGAAAAGACACTGAGAGTATCGTCTCGAGGCAGTGCTGAAAGGTACGTTTCAAGCATGTGTTCTTTCGAAATGTCAAGCCGCTTCTTCTCAGCATTTAATGGAAATCTGACAGATCAATTTCACTCCGTGTCAACGAGGAAGAGATAGGCGGAATTGAAAACTCAACGCCTGAAACAGATGTTCTGTCAGCCAGCGAGCAAAAAGCGGCTCCCGCGCTCACTCACCCAGGGCAATAACATTTGCGAATAATCTGAGTGACAAGACAATTTAGATACGGCAAATGGCCGCACTACTTGCCATTTACCGGAACCGCTGATAGTAATTCTTTATTCTGTATGAGCTATTACAGGGAGATTCCCGGCTCGGAAATATAAATAATCTGTAATTAAACGTGGATTTCCTTTGCTATTGACCTTTGACCCCAGAAATGTGACATGACTGGAAGCATATAAAACCCGGAATATGAGTTCAAAGGGACCGTTTGGAATTTGTGGGAATGGGCCTTATTTACGATGCTCTTTCCCTCTATATTTCATTAAAATCCAGATAGATCAGCAATGCATCATGGGATAGAAAAGGTGAATCGTCCGATGGCTAACGAGACAGCCATCATCAACTGTTACCTGGCAACCGGAGATAAACATGAATCAGGTGAAACAAGCGCTAGGGCAAACGAAAATATCAATTTTCATGCCATTTCATGCAAATAATTACTTTAAACAATCTTTTTGTTCAAGGGGCAGACTTGAAATGGATTACCTGCCAATATCGATCATTAATCTTCTTTTAGAGAACCATTCTATTCAGAAGAGACAATTTACTGATGAATGATTAGATTTCACAATGTATTCTGAATCCATTCAGGGAAAACACTTTGCAATTGAAAATTTTCAAAAAGATTTTTTAAACGTTTTGAATATTTTCTGCTATATGCTAAGGACAAGCAGTCTCAAGGCATACAAAAATCATACAACTTCTATGGTGGGTAGATATAAGAATAAGAAATGAAAAACATACACGTATGTTCTTTTCAATACAATTGAAAAATTGTTAATAACAACATGATTTCACAAATAAGAACCATATACAAAGTAATTGAAGCTGCAGGGCTGCATTAAGCACTGTCCCGTCGTCCGGGACAAGTGATATTGACCGCCGGACAAGTACTTCTGTTCAGTTACTGTTCCGGTTGACCAGTGGAATTATCAGATGCATAGTACCCCTAGTGAGGCCGGGCAATTAAAACTAAGCCCGGGCAAGTGAAAGCCTCATGGCACTTGCCCACGGGGCAAGTGCCTCAAAAAGTTAATGTCAGGGCCTGAGCTGTGTCTATCAAAAGATGTTTTGTACAGTGAAGTTGTAGCCAGTTCGAATCCCCAAACAAAACAAATTGATGAACAGTAAAAAGAATGGTAACCTTAAAGATTTGCACAAGAGTGTCAAATGTGAATATCTTAATCGATATACCCCAACCATTCCGTCTTACATCTGGTTTCTTACTTTTAGGAATAAATCTACATTAGATTCGTTAACACATGTAAATTCATGCACTTTATCAAGTGTAACAGGGAATATTAAAGTATTCCAAGGAATTTCCTAGGAAAATCTCCAAATCTCCTGGGAAGTCTTGCCTACATTAGGTAAGGCCACTCCAATTTAATTACTTGTCTTACGAGCTTTTTTTGGGAAAAAAATCCTGTCAGACTCCAAAAAAAAAGAAAAAAAAAGTCATCTTTTGTGTCTTACGGACGAAAGTGGTTTTGAAATTTTCTGTCAGACTCCAAAAAAAAAAAAAAAAAAGTGCAAGTTTTAAGAATATTCTTTGTAAGTGTGATTCAATCAACTACAGGAAGCTATCATTGCTGTAGTAGAGCCTCAGATTTGAGGAGGTATACCTCCCACCCTTCAGGTTACAGGGATTAATAGATTGATTGATTTTTATTTAGTTGAGAATAGGCTGGTAGAAACATATCGCTACCAGTCATAGTCGTCAGACTCTAAAAAAAATAAAAAAAATAAAAAAAGTCACATTTTTCAACTTTTTTTTTTATTCCAAAATGGCTCAATTCCTACCTCCTGAGCACGTAAGACAAGTAAATAAATTGGAGTGGCCTAAGGCCTCAAAAAAAAAGTTGTTTGTTTCCTGTAACCCTACCCTTACAAGTTTTTATTCAAAAAATCCCTACCCCAAAGTTTTTTCCGGCCTCACAACTCCCAATCAACGTAAAATATGCATAAAACACACATTTCTGACCAAAAAAATAATGCAAAAAATATATATTTTACCGACCTACCTACCCTATTTCCTTTCGGACCGTTACGAAACAAAAATCTATTTTTTTTTAGGCCTAAGGGCAACCTACACTTCTTTACAACTGCCTCATTATCCTCATAGGGTACCCCTACTATTACTACTACTACTACTGCTGCTGCTGCTGCTACTACAGCTGCTACTGCTACTACTACTACTACTACTACTACTACTACTACTACTACGACTACTACTACTACTACAACTCATAATTCCCAGGAAGTCCAAGATATGCATGCTCCATTTTAATCTTTGACATATGTGTCTGAAACCATGGCATTCTGTAGATTTGGAATCTTCCACGTGTACTATGAGAGTATCATATAATCTCGATGAAATACACCGACTCTTTTTATCTTTATATTTGATACCGTAAAGCCTACCGGTGGCCTTATCTGACTTCCATCTGTGAGATTACTAACATTAGGTGGCACCTCGAATTCCACCCCTAAGGTAATAGAAAATGAGATCAGCTAAAGGGCACCTGGGCCACGGTATGTAAGGGGAGAACGCCAATCAGGCTTACCTTAACCCTTTCATGCTTGAGAGTGCCTGGACAAAAATTGTTGTCTGGATCTACGATACTTTTGGCTATAACTTGGTAATTTGAAATTATTTTACAAAATATTTGAAGGAGAGTTGTTAGTAATGTTCTGATGAACATTTGTCCTTCAAATCTTTTTACCAAGTATGCACTTGGCTATAAGATTTCACCAAAATTGTCAAGCTGCTTTGGGCCACTGTGTCTAAGTTATAATGAAGGTAGCAACTTGAAGGCCTGGCTGATAACATCATTGTAAAAGTGTATTTTTCAAATACTTTCCAGAAGATTTTGTGATAATTGAACTTATAATCTCTCCTTTAAGTTTTTTGTGATCACATGGATTATTCTTAAGTTATTTTCAAAAGCATCATTGATCCAGAAGACAATCTAAGGAAGAAATCTGAAGCACAAATGAATTAACCTAATGCCTGCAGCTGCAAAAAACTTTCTTTCAACTTAAGCGATAACGTTCTTACAAAATACATTTCCAAAAAATATATGCAGGAATGTGAAGCGAAACAGCCCACTTCTATCCTTCATAACTTTTTAAAAATGTGTACTTCATTATCAAACTACTTTGAAAATAAAATGCTAAGTTGCAGACTCAGGCTTCGACTTTCCCAGGGGCCCAGGGGCATATGCCCCCTAGATTTTGCTGTGGGCCCCTAGATTTTTTCAGACTAAGCGCCACTTATCAAAAGACCTTTTCGGGCCCCTAGCCTGAAATATAAGTGTCAGACCCAGAGACTAGAGTTCGTTACATGTAATTAAGAGTTAGTCGAGGGATGGAAGGGTTAATGAACAAGCTACAAGAGATGTCTTTGTCTGACGAGTATGACCCAAATTGTCTGATCATTTCTAGACTGTTTCCAGCATGAACATGTTAATTTCAACACCCATCCATGGCTCAGGCTGTAGTGTACAAAACCACCTTAAACTATGATGGTGATATCTCTTGAACAAAAGCTAATTTCAAGAAAATATTTGAAAGAGAAATGTTAATAAGAAACTTATGAACAACTCTTCTTAAAATATTTTTACACTTCATGCTAAATTCCAATGCAACTTGGAAAGTATTATAGATGCAGACAGCCCATATCAAGGAGACCTTCAGGTATGAATGGGTTAATTAACCCTATCATTGCTGAAGCTACATTCACCCGAAGCAGATCGAGGGACACAAATATTTTTTTGAAAACTCTCTAAACCCTGTCATGTTTGTATTCATTGGATAGCTCTTGCTAAGCACTTTCAGATGGTTACCAATGTGGCAGGATTTAAGTCATTTTTCAGGTGTTTTGCATCATTTTGTATTGGCCAAATTATCCGCAGCAGCATAAGAGTTCATACAGAGACACTATTGGCTAATAAATTTGACCCATAGAGTCTGCCCTTTTTTAGTTACTCCAGGGATATAAAAGGGTTAATGCCCAAGCTACAAGAGGTGGGTTGGTCGGAGGTAGATAAGAGCTTTCTACATAGAGTACACATGAGAAGGGGGAGCAGGGGCAGCAGGCCCCCTCCCCGGAGGATCACCTTAGCCTGTACACTCAGATAAGAATCCCTACTAATGTATTGAGTCATAGCTCTGATGTAAATAACGTTTGAATGGACTGAGAGTTAGTGAATGAGAGAAAATAAGTGAGGGATTGAAGCAGGAGAGAGAGAGAGAGAGAGAGAGAGAGAGAGAGAGAGAGAGAGAGGGAGAGAGAGAGAGAGAGAGAGAGAGAGAGAGAGAGAGAGAGAGAGAGAGAGAGAGAGGAGAGAGAGAGAGAGAGAGAGAGAGAGAGAGAGACAGAGAGAGA
>OZ012695.1:37649087-37676195 GCA_963942565.1 Maea johnstoni
GTTACAAGTTGAAAATTGTCTCATCAACATTTCTCTCACAAATATATTCCTAACGATGAATTCACTGACACGATTAGACAAAATTGCTAAGCTGCTTTTGGCCGCTATGAGTGTCAATGTGTTAAAAGTCTATCCTGTGCAGTCTCATTTATCACCTTAACCCTTACAATGCTGAGGCCACTTTCGCCCGAAGCACAAGGATGCAAAGATTTTTTTTTGAAAACAATCTAAACACTGTCATGTTGGTATTCATTGGATAGCCCTTCATGGTTACTTTCAGATGAGTACCCAAGTGCAATGGTTTCAGTTAATTTTTCAGGTTTTTTGCATCATTCTGTATTGGCCAAATTAGCCACCAGCAGCATAAGGGTTAAAACTGTAAGTAACCAGTGTGGTAACTTTAACCCATTCACACCATGAACATACACACAATTTGATGCATTTAGAAATATCTCAACAATGAAGCTATATTTTGCAAAGAATTTGAAGGAAAATTGTTGGTACTGCTGGGGTTTACAAGTCCTTATCACCTTTTCTCAAATTTTTAAAATCATTTTATCACATACTGTAAAACCCATTATTATCGCGCTCCTTTTAATTTCACGCATTTCGCGCTAGGTGATGATAACGCGTATATTACTGGCGCTAATATACGTTCAAAATAGCATAACAATGCCCAATCTAGCGGTGATACGGTTGATGCGTGTAAATAAATGGCCGCGCTCAGATTCGGACGGCAGTTGCGTGAATAAAAATGGGCGTGGTTATAAAGGGTTTTACAGTATTATCATTTTTGATGAGTTACATCCAGATGCAAATGGGATAGCCCATTGTTGCTGAGTGTCAAAAAATGTATGTTCTCTTGCAGTTATAACTTTTTGATAAGAGAATCTTCTGATAAATATCTAATGTAGAAATGTTGATATTGTTGATCAGAATTTGCCCTTCCGAGGCATGAAAATGCCTGTACCTATCCAAAGTACAGGGAAATAAACCTCTGTTTTGGACAATAACGTGTTTAACCCTTTCAATGCTGAGGTTACTTAACTAAGGCACAAGAAGACAAACTTCATTGAAAATCATCTAAATCCTATCATTTTGATATCCATCAAAAAGCTTTCATTGAGTACTAACATATGAGTACCCATGTGCCAGGGTTTCAGTAATTTTTCATCTTTTTTTCACATGATTTCATATTAACCAAATTAGCCAGCAGCCGCTAAAGGGTTAATGTGATAGGAGGCAGGCTGGCTAGCTATGGCAAACATTAGACATCATGGTCCCAGCCGATTGACCTAACAGCTAAATCTATAACAAGAACAACATAAAAACTCAGCAGCGTTGGCAGCAGGCCAGGGAAGGCACACTGCTGGATCTAGCGATGACTATCTGTTGCATGAGAAATGAAACAACGTTCTGGGGACCACAGATAATGTCCGTACCCATATAGCACCAAAGTTGTTTACTGCTACATGTTCCCTTGATGAGGAAACATGTAAGTCTAGTTGGTCCTATTTAGACTTCACTCCATACCATAATCTTAGAGAGCAGTGACTCCAGGCATCATTTGGAGACCCAACCCCTCAAAAATCACCCCTCAGTCAGGGTCTTAGCCAGCATTCTAAAAATGTCTGTCCAAAATAGCAATTCAAAAATTTCTCCCTGTCCAGATTTAGCTACCCTTTTTTGTAAATAAGAGCTATTCACATATCAGTCATGCCGTAGAAGATGGTTTGTTGAGAAAATATTTGGTTCATAAACCAAAAATGTCATAATTAAAAATTCTTCAAAGAAATTTTTGCCTGTCCAAAACCAAGGTTTTCAGGAAATTGCCTGTCCAAAAGACAGGCTGGATGAGTCCTGGCTAAGTCCCTGCCCTCAATACACCCAATTTTTTCAGTATCTTTTTTAAATGTTGATTTCAAGCATATATCGTGACCAGATAGAAACCCCCAATCAGTCAGAAATTCCATTCTCTTCACAAACAGTTCCAAGGGGTCTCTCAGTTGCAGAAGGACCATAGACAGCCCTCCATAACTCCGCACATTTATATAGCGACAAGGGCAAGCCGCTTGGTGATCCAGCCAAAACTCAAACCTGCAAACTCACCCTTGGGAGCCGGGCATTGTAACCAAAAGCCAATGACTGATCCCCAACACTGCGACATTCCTCATGTCTGTAGGATATGCTGAAAACCATCTGAGGAAATCGTAACCACTAGGCCACGGCATATCCCAGTTCTTAAGTTGCCTTGTATGAGGAGGATAACTTCTCTGACTCGCACTGACAGCTGAACTATGGCAATCCTCTCCCCCAGTGCAAATAATTACCATACAATCCAATCAATTAAAGCAATCTATCAGGCCCGCACCGAGAAAGAATCAATTACGCTTGGCCTATAGGTCCCTTTATCATTCCCTTCTCTTCTTCCATCTCTGACTCCCGATGCAATTTAGCCGCGGCAATCGAGTCAGGGTCCCGACCTCATTTCACACACAAAAAAAACAGAAATAATTGATTAAGACAGTGGAGGATTGATTGTTTCTTCCTCGAAGATGTAAAAAAAAGCATTCTTTAAGAATGATAACAGCTAAAGCTTTTCTATGGACCAGCACTCTCAGTCTCCCTTAAATTGAAATTTGGAAATACATACAATATATGTATGAAAAATAGAATGCCTAAAAAGAAGCATCCTTTAAGATCATAACAGCTAAACCTTTTCTGTGGACCTGCTTTCTGTAAAGATCAGTCTCACCTTAAATTAAAATTGAAATTTGGAAATACATGTATGTTTATGGTTGTAATATGGTACATTTTGACCTCCCTGGAAAAATAGAATGCATGCCTAAAAATAAGCATCCTTTAAGATGATAACAGCTATACCTTTTCTATAGACCAGCTTTCTGTGTGAAGATCGGTCTCACCTTAAATTGAAATTCGGAAATACATGTATGTTTATGGTTGTAATCTGGTACATTTTGACCTCCCTGGAAAAATAGAATGCCTAAAAATAAGCATCCTTTAAGATGATAACAGCTATACCTTTTCTATGGACCAGCTTTCTGTGAAGATCCGTCTCACCTTCAATTGAAATTTGGAAATACATGTATGTTTATGGTTGTAATTTTGTACATTTTGACCTCCCTGGAAAAATTGAATGCCTAAAAATAAGCATCCTTTAAGATGATAACAGCTAAACCTTTTCTGTGGACCTGCTTTCTGTGAAGATCCGTCTCACCTTCAAATGAAATTTGGAAATACATGTATGTTTATGGTTGTAATTTTGTACATTTTGACCTCCCTGGAAAAATTGAATGCCTAAAAATAAGCATCCTTTAAGATGATAACAGCTATACCTTTTCTATGGACCAGCTTTCTGTGAAGATCCGTCTCACCTTCAATTGAAATTTGGAAATACATGTATGTTTATGGTTGTAATTTTGTACATTTTGACCTCCCTGGAAAAATTGAATGCCTAAAAATAAGCATCCTTTAAGATGATAACAGCTAAACCTTTTCTATAGACCAGCTTTCTGTGAAGATCCGTCTCACCTTCAAATGAAATTTGGAAATACATGTATGTTTATGGTTGTAATTTTGTACATTTTGACCTCCCTGGAAAAATTGAATGCCTAAAAATAAGCATCCTTTAAGATGATAACAGCTAAACCTTTTCTATGGACCAGCTTTCTGTGAAGATCAGCCTCAATTTAAAATGATATTTGGAAATTTCTCACATTGGTATAATAACCATAACATTGAGTTACAAGTATATTATGCCATTTTCAATAAGTATTACCTATACATGTTAATGGTTGTTATCTGGTATATTTTGATCTCCCTTGAAAACTAGAATGCCTAAAACCTTTTATCGTTGCCAATTTTGTGCACCAGTTGCTAAATCCTGGCTAAGACCCTTGAATATGCTTTCACCTATAAGATTTCAAAGAAATGATCAGGCTGCTTTTAAAGGCCACTGTAAGTACTAATGTGTTAACCCATTAAATTAATACCCACAGCAGCCAAAGGCAGCACAAAATATTTATGAAATTTTACAAGCAAAAGCAAACATAGGAAAATATCTAAAGGATATGAATGTAAATCAGAACGTTGCCAACAAACCTCCTTCAAATATTCTGCAAAATCATTCACAATTCCAAAGTTATTTTCAAAATTATCAAAGATCCAGACGACAATTTCTAGTACTCTCAAGCATTGGTGGGTTAAGAATGAAGCTCCTCACTGTATCCACTATCCACAACAATGCTATTCAAGATCACAGATTCCCATCTCCCTCGGCATTCACTGAGTACATAAGGTATGGCCACTGCAATTACCTATAATGGATAAACCCATTAATACTCACAGCAGCCAAAGGCAGCCGGAAAAATGGATGCATTCTTACAGGCAAAAGCAGAAATGGATTCCAGATCATTGCCAACAACTCTTCTTCAAATATTCTGCAAAATCATTCTCAATTCTAAAGTTATTTTAAAAAGTATCAAAGATCCAGACAACAATTTCTAGTACTCTCATGCGTTAATGGGTTAAGTATGAAGCTCCTTACTGTATCCATTATCCACAACAATGCTATTCAAGATCACAGATTTCCATCTTGGCCTTCACTGAGTACATCAAGTATGAAAGGCAGTCAGTCCCCTTGCTGACAGCTGACCTCTCGCCGCCAGAAGCTTGAATATCTGTTTGTGACACACTTTTCACTTTTGACAGTTCATGGGAGGGGGCAACAAACTCTTCACTGAAGACACATACCTGATACTAGAGTAGCAGTCTCCACAGTGGACTTGACATGGCAAGGAAAATTTAAGGTTTCAAGTTGATACAGGGCTCGATGGTCCCCAGAAGAACAAGGTAGTCTGGCGGGGCTATCTGAACCCCAAATCAGGTCGTCCTGCCAGCATTTCAGGGAGCCCCGCCATTTTTTACAAAACGGTTCTTTTTCCCCCTTTTCATGTTAGTAATGGTACTTATGGCATGCTTTTTTCTTCTTTTTAGTAGGTTGCATGCTTTAGTGATGCTATATTTTCTTCTTTTCATAGTTTTTTTCGCTACCATTTTGTAACATTTTAGTTGGGGACTTAAGGATTCAAATTGATATATATATATCCTATTCAAGATCGTAGAGCACCACAAATGCCCAAATAATATGGCCATATCTTTTAAATAAAAGCATCTTTAGGAAGAGATCTGACATGGCAAGGAAACTTTTAGGATCCAAGTAGATATTCATCTATGCTCCAATAATCTGGCAACATTTTTCAAATAAAACCATCTTTAGGAAGACATGGCATGGCAAGAAAAATGTATGGATTCAAGTTATCATTTATCTATGCACCATAAGGGTAAAAACTTGTTAGGGTAGGAGGATAACAGGAAACAAACCAATCTTTTAGGCCTGACACAAGCATGGCTGGCTCCTTTGCATTAAGCACAGCTAACCTTGGCTGATCCGTGTACCTAATGGCTGCCATTGTTCTTTCATTGTTCTCGTTTAAGCATCAGTGGCGAGTGCAGAAGGTAAGTCAATTATGAGTGCAGCATCAAATGTTCACTCAGGGGCAAGTGCTTAAACCCTTTCATGCCTGTAGCAGCTTAAACCGCCAGACAATTCTGGTGATATCTTGCTAACAAAGAAATATTTAGAAAATATTTGAAGGAGAATTGCTCATTTGAACTTACTCTTCAACTCTCCTTCAAATATTTACCAAATTCATGCTTCATTTTAAAGTTATTCTCAAAAGTATGACAGGTCCAGACAATACTCTTCAATTATATCTCCAGGCATAAATGAGTTAACCTGTTCATGCTTGTCGCACCAAAAACAACCTGCCTATTTTGGCAATGTCATAGTGACAAAAGCTTTAGAATTTCATGCAATATCTGAAGAGAAAATCTCTAAGAGAATGATCCATAACTTCCCTCTAAATACTTAGGAAATCTTTGCATGCCTGAACTCCGTCTAAATAAATTGAAATAACCTTTGTTTACCAGATACCTTTAAAGTTTAAGCTCCAGTTGACAGTTTTAAGTCAGTGCTCTCCGAGTTTCCAATAAGAGTTCGAGACTTCATCAGGCCAAGAAAAAATTTGTTTGTTTCCTGTAACGGTCCGAAAAAAATAGGGTAGGTAGGTCGGAAAAATTATCATTTTTTGTTCAAAAATGTGTGTCTTAACTCTTAAGCATGTTTTTTGATGATTGGGAGCCGTATGGGCTGAAAAAACTTAAGGGAAGGGATTTTTTTCTAATAAAAACTTGTTAGGTTAGGGTCACAGGAAACAAACAACCTTTTTTTTTAACTCTCACATGAACTCTTGTTAAGAGGCATACAATTACAGAGTTTGAGAAAACCTGCAGCTTACCAAACTTCCAATTAATTGTTAATTTTTTCTTTGTGTGATGCAATTTAATGCCACACAGCTGAATAAAGAAATAACAGGTGGATAAACTGTAATTGCCGACCCCTGCCTTTTGTTAAAGTGGGCTCAAGTGGTTCCTCTTAAGCAAACAATAGTTTGACTAGTTATAACACATAAAGCATCTAAAGAATTGTTATAAAACAACTTTGGAATTCTTTTGTGTTTACCCACAATGACTATTTGTCCCAGAACAGGTCAACAGCTCTAACCAACATATTCTAAACATAGCTAGCAAATTCAGCATGCCAAATCAAATATAGGAGTTATACCTTAGATGAAGAAAAGAATGGATATGTAACGAGATACCGATTACTATATGCACTATATACTGAAGGGCTAGACACTTTCTGATCTGGCATCAGCGCAAGGTCACACGGGAACAAGGCCAATCAGGGCTCTTGTATCATTTACATTACAGAGAAACCTGTGTGCCATTCTGAGCATGCACAGAGCACGACTTTTGGGCTATTGGTTGAGGCTAGCCTGTTCAGGTTGACCAGCTGGTTTCATATCCACTTGTTTTTATTCATATAAGGTTACACATGATCTGACAACTTTGAACATAACTCAACAAAAAGAGCAATGCTTGAAATATATGTGAAAAGGGATCTTCAAACTCTTCAAGTGAAGCAACTTTCAGTCCAATATTTCTCAGAATCATGCATTGTTTTCAAGATAATTTCATTTTTGTCAGACTAATTCAGTAATTGTAAGATTCAAGTGTGAAAGGGTAAAAAGGAAGAGCAAGGTCATAAATCAGGTTTTAAAATGAACGCCCATCTGCCACTAACCTATTTAGCAAGGGAGATATTTAACCCATTCATGCTTACGAGTTCCTCTAAGGAATGTCGTCTGGATCTATGATTCTTTTGACAAAAACTTAGTAATGGAAAATCATATTGGAAAGTATTTGATGGAGAGTTGTTGGTAGTGATCTGAAGAACGTCTCTCCATGAAATATTTTCCTAAATGTACTTTAACCCAAACGATTTCACCAAATTGTCAGACTGCTTTCTGCTGCCACACATATAAATAGGTTATTGTGAACATTTAAATAGGTATATAAATGTGCCATATGGAGAAAGAAGTAATTGGTATGATTCAAGTAGTCTTAATTTTTCTAAAAATCTATCCCTGCCTGCAGTGCCTAAAATATCCTGACAACCCGGTGAGATAATTTTGTACCACAGCATTTTTTTCAAAATTTCTTGAAGGAGAAATGATAATACAACAAATAACTCAGCTTTGGACGAAAAAAAAGTCCCGCGCATTCGAAGGGTTAAGACCTGACATTTGAAGATCGGGTAAATTTCAAGCCCTGATACAATTTAACCCTTATGCAACAGGGCTCGACGCTAACCTACGGCCCCAGGCCAGTAAAAATTCCCAAAAACAGCTTCAGGCCACTAAAAAAAGACCTCAACTGGTCCTACAAGGCCAGTAAACATTTGAAGACATTCTTGTTAAAAAGTTTCCCCCCGAGAATTTCCCGTAATGTTTTTGAAATAAATGAAGATAAAATTTATAAAGATAAATGTTATGGTGAATCTTATGCAATGTCCTATCTTGTTATGTTAAAGAAAAAATGTAGGACTGGTCAGTAAACATTTTGCAGGACCAGTAGATGCTAGGTGTTACTTGTCCGACAGGGCCAGTATCATTTTGTGTTAGCGTTGAGGCCTGTGCAATCCTGAAAAATGACTAAAACCCTGGCACATGAATACTCATTTGAGAGTACAGGGCGAGAACTATCCAATGAATACCAACATGACAGGGTTTAGATGGTTGTGAAAAATCTTTGCACCATTGTGCTTTGTGAAAGTAATCTTGGAAAGCTTAACGCATTCATACCTTGAGATCTGCTTGCCGAGTTTAGTCTGGACCTGTTATACTTTTGAAAATAACTTTGAAATGAAGCATTAATTTGCAAACCATTTATAGGAAAGTTGTAGATAAAGTTTTAATGAACAACTCTCCTTCAAATGTTTTCTAACCATTGTTTTGGGTAGAAAGATATCACCAAAATAGTCAGACATTTTTGGCCGCTACAGGCATGAATGGGTTAAGGTAGAGCATGCCAGGTATTTCCTCATGTCATGGGATTTTTTGTGCCCCACCATATTTCATGCTACATTAGGCTAGTGTCCTTGTGTTTGGAATAAAGTAGTCTCAGCATTGGAAAGGTTAAGACCTGATGTTTAAAGATCAGGCACATTTCAAGCCCTGATTCAATTCTAGCCCTGGTGTTCCAAGCTTAAGTTTATTTCAAACCCTGGTGTAATGTGCCGCCTCTATTATGCACAATATAATATAAAGTATGATATAAACCGTCATGGCCATACATAAAGCAGTCCTGATCACAACTCATTAAGAGTTGATTAGCCAATTAATTAGCTGACCAATTAATTATTAGATCATTATTGATCAGCAGTTGTTGCAACTAGCGGGTATAGGGAGATTACTCACGATATTAGTAGCCTGCGTCCCATAAATACATGCAATATATCAAGCACTTCGTCAAGGTCTTTTAAGCCAGGATTTTAACCCATTAATGCTTAACCCTCCCAATGCTGAGGCTATTTTTGTGCAAAGCACAACTTCCAAGGGAGCAAAGATTTTTGAAAACTATCTAAACCCTGTCATGTTGGTATTCATCGGGATGCTCTTGCTGAGTACTTTCAGATGAGTACCATGTGCCAGGGTTTCAATCTTTTTTTAAGGTATCTTGCAACTTGCATCATTTTGTATTGGCAAAATAAGCCACCACCAGCTAAGGGTCAAGAGTTCTCTAGAAACTGTTATTTGGATTTTTTTGGACTCTTTCGATAATAACAATGGAATAAAGAATGATTAGCTGAGGCCTTGAGTTCATGGTTTCTTAGATGAATAAAAGAATGGATATGTACTTGTGAGAGACCAATTACTAAATGCGCCATAGTGAAGACCTGACTATCCCAGGGGTCTTGAATCTGACCTTAGTGTGACGTCACTGGGAGACAAATACCATTACAGAGAAAACTGTGTACCAACATGCGCAGAAAGTAACTTATGGGATATTCGACGCAGCCGGGTTGTTTAGGTTGACTGGCTTTTATATCCACCTGTTTTTATTCATCTCAGATGGTTTTGACAAAAATAGCAAGTGCAGTGATGTGCGTTGAACACGCTCTGACAAAAAAAGTTACATAAGGCTGATGCTCTATAAGGGACAAGCTCTTTGCAAAATAATCATGTGTTAAGGAAGTAAATTTCATCATGAATGTTCCCGTATATCAGACGGGGTTTATATCTTAATCAGTCACACCCTTTTCACAAGATCTACTGGGATATTCATTGTATTAGACTTTCAAAAAGTTACACAGCATGTCAACTTGCTGCATGTTAGAAATGCTACACAACATTTTGATTTTTTGATGATGGTAGAACCTAGAATAAGCAGGGTCTTAGCCAGGATTTAGAAACTGGATGCCCACAATTGCAAAATGTTGGGGCGTTCTATTTTCAAGGGAGGCCACAATATACTCAAATTACAAACATAAATATGTACATGTATGAACTCATAAAATTAGACATCATTCCTCATACCATTCAATCATATGCTTGAAAATCAACTTTTTAGAAAATTACTCACAGAAAAATCTGGGTGTCCAGAGTGGTGATTTTTGAGGATTTAAGTGCCCATATGACGCCCAGACATCCAGCTGGCGAAGACTATGAGAATGAGTATCTAAATAGATGATAGAATCAACTACATCCATGTGCCAGTCAATGACATTCAAGCTAGGTTATACATCTCATGGTCACAATTAGGAGATAGTACCTGCTGTCTGGAGGGTTTCCCACGAGGGGTAGCTCGCTATTTACTAGCAAACCTTTTGAACTTGACAGTTCCACATTCAACATAATCAGGTCCCTGGGAAGCAGGCAGTTTCCTTGTAATAACATTAAAACATCATACTGTTAACCCATTAATATTTAAGAGCTCCTCCAGATATTGTGGTCTGGATCGAAGATACTATTGACAATAACTTCGGAACGAAAGGATGATTTTATATAATACTTGAGGGAGAGTTATTGGTACAAAATCCAATAAACATTTTTCCATCAAATATTTTTCTTACTTTGCTGTTGCCTGCAGAATTTCATCAAAATTGTCAGACTGCCTTAAATTGGCCGCTGCGTGCATTAATGGGTTACAGAAATATCAATAGTGTATATTTTTCAAAACATCCCTCTATTTGATGAGTCACGTTCTATGTTGTCAGCCTTGGTATATATGTGAGAGATCCGCCGTGGCCTAGTGGTTACAATGCCTGAGTTTGCAGGTTAACGCGTCCACTGGATATCCATGAGCAGGTTAGCCTGGTCGCTACATATACATATATATATATATATATATATATATATATATATATATTTATTTATACGTATATGTATATATATATATACATATATATATATATATATATATATATATATATATATATATATATATATATATATTTATACGTATATGTATATATATATATATATATATATACGTATATATATATATATATATATATATATATATATATATATATATATATATATATATATATATATATATATATATATATATATATACATATATAGGGCTCGAAATCAGGGGGCGCCGCCGAGGGCTCCCTTGAATACTCCTGTGGCTCCCTCCTTTCTGCAGGGAGCCCAAATATGAACTGTTTGACATACAGAACACTTTTATGAAGCTTATGAAGATGCAATTGGGCTCCCTGGAAAAAAACTTAATTTCAAACCCTAAAATATATATTTACATATATGAATATATATATGAATATATATATGAATATATATATATATATATATATATATATATATATATATATATATATATATATATATATATATATATATATATATATATATATATATATATATATATGTGTGTGTGTGTGTGCAGCATTGTGGAAAGCTGTCTATGGTCCCTCTGCAACTGAAAGACCCCATGGAACTATTTGTGAAGAGAAGGGAATTTTGTGGTTTCTATCTCGTTGCGATGTGACCTAGGCTGTTGAAAGCTACCTTAAACCCCATTCCTTCCTTGGTAAATGTGGGCTTCATATGCAAATGGGCTTATCACCGTGGAACATCTGGCTACCTACCTAGAGACCCACCTGGGCGCCTGGGTGGGGAGGGGTTAACACGCCAAATGCTGATTATACAGCCTGTGTGGGTCTAGAATGACAGTTCAGAGAGTCGGCTTACTTCAGGGGGGTAATCTACTGCAAGATGTAAATGTCTGGGAAAAGTGTACTTTTTATTAACAATGAATGATACAACATTCTTGAGGTACAGAATATCGATCATTGCGATTCCATACCCAACCATTCGATTTGATTTAATTGACAAAATGAAAATGCTGATTTATCAATTTGTCAACTATCGATGACATCCCTATCATTATCATTATTATTATTACTATTATTATCATTATTATTATCTGTGCGCCTCAAATCATGCGAAAGGGCTAAAAAGCATGGAACATCTGGCATTCTGGCTACCTACCTAGAGACCCACCTGGGCACCTGGGGCGGAAAGGGTTAACACGCCAAATGCTGATTATACAGCCCGTGTGGGTCTAGAATGACAGTTCAGAGAGTCGGCTTACTTCAGGGCCCGGGTAATCTACTGCAAGATGTTTGAAATGTGTCAGTATAACTATAACATGCCGCAGAACTCTGAAATGAAAAACCTGCTTTTGTGCTACCTTACTTCAAAATGAAATAGGTAAGCCAGAAAAAAACTCTGTCATTTTTTTGTTATTTCTTTTAAAGTGTTTGACTCTGTTTATCTTGAAAACCATGGAGACAGGGTCTTAGCCAGGATTCTAAAAGTGCCTGTCCAAAACAACAATTTCAAAATGTCTGCCCATCCTGTTTAAATAGCTACTTCAAATCGTCATACCAACTAAACTTAAACACCTATTGTGTCAAAAAGAAGGGCAATTTACACTTCAGCCATGTCATAGAAGATGGTTTGTTAGGAAAAAATTTGGTTATTAGCCCAAAAGGGTCAGAATAGAAAATTCTTCATAGAATTTTTTGCCTGTCCAAAAATGAGTTGTATTTTTAAACTGCCTGTCCAAAAGACAGGCTAGACAGGTCCTCGCTAATTCCCTGCCTGGCTGGAGAACGATAAGATCATTTTTGGAGGAGAAAATGATCTCAGATGCCCTAGCTGCGATTCAAACCCGAGGAGTGGTGAGAGACGGCTAGCAGTCAGTGGCAACACCTTAGACAACTCAACCATCAGGGCAGACCCCAAATATGTTGTAGAAACTGCAGACACAGACATTTTAGTATTTTTTAATTTGAGTCCATTGAACTGAAACCTGTGTAAAGGACTATTTAGGTATTCGGTTTATAGTCTTGTATCCACCTAAGATGTTCACACGACTTCCTCCCCTTGTAGGCCTGTACACATGGAAACAATTTCAATCCCCCGGGGGATATTCCCCCACGCTGGGATATTCCAGAGCAGCTGGCAGCATATAGCGCACACACTCTACGCACTGCCTTATTAATACTGGGTACCCATTTTTTAGCTGGGTAGACTGAGGCAATATAGGATAAATTGTCTTGCCTAAGAACAGACCAAAGTGCCACGGCCTGGAATTGAACCACAACCTACTGATTACTAGTCCGACACCTAACCAACTGAGCTACTTTGTCCCCTGTGATTGAGGGAATTAACCTGTTCTAGATATTGTATGATGAATGAAAACAAATCCCAACCTACCTCCTACAAAGAAGAAGTATTATTTATCGGTATCAACCCAAGAAAAAAAATAGAACCCTGGGAGTATGCCTTTGTCCATTTGACAAGGGAACTGGAGAGTAACAAACGCTAATAGCTGGCATTCTGAAGCGTCCAATAAATAATACCTAAGGCTTAATGTCTTATAGGCTTTTGATAATACTGCTAAGTCACTCTTAAGCTTATTCAGGATGTCAAGTAAAGGGATGAATTTATAGCTGCGATAAAAAAGTAGCCAAAAAGGTTTTTATATCCCATCAGATGCTGTTATACAGTTACCAAAAGTCTATTGTTGACTTTGACACAAAAGTTATCTATTTGCCGTGCATAACCCATCCATATCATATTTCCCATTGATGTGTTAATAATCTTGGTGACAGGGCATAAATTCACAAAACATTTGAAGGGTAGTTTTAGTCTGTTTGGCGCTGACTTATATGACATATATCTCAGCAAAATGGCTGGGATGATTAAAGTCATTTAAAGAGCAACCTTTTCATATACTTAAAGGCTCCTTGATAACTGTTGTCTGAATATGATATTTCTTTAACATAACTTCACATAATTAACAAATTAATGTAAAGTAATTAGCTGATTGCATTGCATGCAAAGTTGAGGGCATCTGATCCTTCAAATATTTTCACAAATGATCCTGCAACCCTACCCTAACAAGTTTTTATTCAAAAAAAATCCCTACCCTTAAGTTTTTTCTGCCCTCCCAACTCCCAATCAACGTAAAACATGCATAAAACACACATCTTAAATGACCAAAAAAATTGCCCAAAAATGAATGTTTTACCGACCTACCTACCCTATTTTTTTTTCGGACCATTAGAGGAAACAAACAAAAAAAATTCTAGGCCTAAAGACATAAAAAGGTTAACAAAAGAATGTGGGATCAGATGTTGCAGATAACACCTTTGTTCTTTCCACCTTGAGTCGAAGAAAGAATGGCTTCCAGTCGAGACTGTGTGCACACTTCATTCTGGTCACGTCCAACCATGTATTCTAGGAATCCAGACAACTCGTTATCTAGATCTCAATGAAAAAACCACTGCACCTTGTCAAGCCTGTGAGGACTATAAGGCTATTACGCTAACCTCAACTAACTTGCTTTCATTAAGCCTTTCAATGCAGAGGCCACTTTCGTCCAAAGCGCACAGACAAAAAGATTTTTGAAAACCATCACAACCCTGTCATGTTGGTATTCATTGGATAGCTCTCGTTGAGTGCTTTCAGATGAGTACCCATTTGCCAGGGTTTCAGTCATTTTTCAGGTTTTTTGCATCATTTTGTATTGGCCAAATTAGCCAGCAGCAGCATAAGGGTTAAGCTAACCTCAACTAACTTGCTTTCATTAAGCCCTATGCTGTTAGTGGCTAATTTTGCCAATATAAAAATAATGCAAAAAACCTGAAAAATGACTGAAATCCTGGCACATGGGTACTCATCTGAAAGTACTCAGCGTGAGCTTTCCAATGAAAACCAACATGACAGGTTTTAGATGATTTCCATATTTCTTTTGCTTTTTTGTGCATTGAACAAAAGTAACATCAGCAGCAGAAGGGTTAAGCTTACCTCAACTAACTTGCTTTCATTAAGCCCTAGCCGGAGGAGGGTAATTATCCCGAGAACTGAGTATGCTGCGGACTATTATATTACATCCAGGAGCATTCAACCCCACGCAGAGATTATCGTATCTATTACCGGCGCAGTTTCGGTTCATAATTAAAACTTTTCCACCTAATTTCCCAGCGGGGCGATTCCTCATTTATAAAGAGTCTTGGAATACATAATGGCGAGGCACGGCAAAGCTCAGCAACTCTCCTGTGAAGAAGGTGGAAACGTCAGGGGAACTCTTCAATAGCAGACAGCGACATTTGCCCGTCAAGATATCTTTAAGTTGAAAAATAGGAGGCAGGTATCATTTGTATAATATGTAGATAAGATTGGAGATATATGTGAGATACTGTATATTTGTGCTACACGTTTGTAATAATTTTTTATGTTTGTAATAATTTTCTATGTTTTACATATTTGGAAATGAAAATAAACAAACTATGGGTTATCCAAAGTTCTTAAAAAGAAAAAAAAGTTGAAAAATACTTTTTTCTCATTTTAAGTTATAAAATTTGATTAGAGTAAAAAATTAGATTAACTATGATGACATTCCCCCTGTAATATTTTTTTTCTACACATTTGCAAAATTTAAAGGTCCCTGGTTCATAATTGTAAGCCCTGATTGTAGCGACATTTGCCTGTCAAGATATCCCAAAGTCAAGATCTTCAAGTTGAAAAATACACTTTCATCTCATTTTTGGTTATAAAATTTGATTGAGTAAAAATAAGATAAGCCGTGATGATCTTTTCTTCACATTTGTGAAATATGAAGGTCCCTGCATGGTCCAACACACCTGTTTAAAGCCCTGATTGTAGCGACATCTGCCTGTCAAGATATCCCAAAGTCAGGAGGCCAAACATAGGGCTAACCCACTCATTTCAAGAAATATCCTTAAGAATTGTTCTATGAATCCACAATACTTTTGGAAATAACAAAATCAACCAAGGATTAATTCACTATAAATTCAAAGAAGGGTGGTCGATTAGGTTTTGACCATCATCTTTTATCTTCAAATATTTTGCGAAAGAAAGCTCCAGTGACAAAGGACCTACCAAGAACATGACACCAGAGAAATACATCCCCTTGAACCGCAACGCCATAGGCACAGCATGCTAGCACCTAGGGTATGTGCGCCTCGGGTTATGCAGTGTAGCCTTGGTCACGTGATCTGATCTGTGCAATTAGCATGCAGCATCCTTTCTAGGTCAGATAGTTGCCAAGGAGATGGGAGGCAGCAACATTTGATGATGCATGGACAGTGCCCGATCCCGGTCTACTCATCTCAGATGACACTAAGGACTTTTTTGGGTGCTGAGTATTAGAGGCATGAATGGGGAGACCCATTCATGCCGGCAATTCCTAAAACGACTTTGGTTGATATCTTTGATTTTGAAATACATTTTATGGAAGATATTTGAATGTATAAAGGTCAGACAAAACATAACCAACAACTCCTCATGAATGCATTTTATGAGTATGTTGTATATGAATCGATCCAGAAGTAAATTTTCAAATGTATCATAATATCTAGACAACATTTTTTCAAGTTGCACAACAAGCATAAAAGAGTTAAGGTGGCTTGTGGGGTTAATTTGTGAATAAAGGGCAAGTTTGAGATTTTTTGAGATGTTAAAGCAGGGTCTTACCCAGGATTTGGAAACTCGGTGCCCAAAATGGGCATTTGTAATATTTTTGGGCGGCCAGATTTTCAAGGGGTACCACAAGTCCACAATATTCTCAGATTTCAACCATAAACATATAAATTTATCAAACTAAGGCATAATATCCTTATACAATTGTGAATGGAATTGTATGGAGATGAAAAAATAAAATTCAATTATTTGCTTGAGATTGACATTTTAAGAAATTCCTCACAAAATAATTTGGGTGTCCTGAGGGGCGCTTTTTATGGGTTTGGGAGTCCAAAAGATGCCCTGCTGACTAAGACTATCTGTTATTTAAGCCTACACCCTTTTTCTCATAAACAGATGTGAATGCCTAGGCCATCACCGATTAGAGTGAGAGAACATCTATTACAGAAGCTCCCATAGGCTTGCACATAAGCAGGAAATGTATTAGTACTTTCTTTTTATATATTGAATTTCACCAAAAGATGGTCGCTTCAAACATGCATTTTGGGTATCAAATGTTAACAGATTTGTTTGAAATTTAGCATGATTATGGCTAATAATATTTGTGTAGGCTAAATTGCCAAATAAAAGCAGGGTAGAGAAAAACTGAGTCTAAAAGAAATTACCCCTTCAAGCTACCTTAATTCAATTTATATCATTCTTGCAGAACCCCTGTGGTGAGACATGATGTGAACACCTTGAAAAAGTTCATTATTTCAATACCATATTGTAAGGGAGTGGTGAGTTCAACAAGTGCACTACACCAGTGCCTATTGAGGAGTGAACTGTAACATGAGGCGTTGGACCCTGAATGAGTGATAAAAAAGGCCACAGAATACATTTCAGGACCCAAAAGGTTTCTCTAAATGTTACTTAACTAATTAACAACTTTCAGTATGCAAATAGGATTAAAGTCAATAATTAAATATCAAAATATGTAATTTACTGCTTTAGATAAGACTTCAGAGATGTGAACATGTAGACATGGGACCAGGGCATTTGTGTGAACTCATATAATTAGAGGGTGTACAGATGTACATCTCAAAGGTGTTTCCTCCATGTAACAAAAACAAAGGAGACGTTGAAACTGTTTTCACTGGAGGCTGTATTCACAAGGTGTCCACATTATAGGTTTCTCTGCAGCGCTGAGTCACTGCTGACCATATATTTTGTAGCCAACTGGGTCCCTGACATAAACTTCAAATGCCCTAGAATACCCTTTAGTATCTGAACCCTGAAATCAGCCTAACCCTTCAACTTGGGTGATGAGAATGCACAACAGGAGGGGTGCACACTGTACATACAGGGTATTTACCTGTCGACGCCCACCTCCAAGGCAGAAGGTCCTATTGGCCCCTTTAAGTTCTGTAGATCTGCAGCTGATCCTTTACACAAACAAGGGTTTTCAAAAACCTTTCACGGGAGGCCAACATCCCCTAAGTAAACCCATTCAGGCAACATCGGCCTGGAACTCGAGGTTACACACATGTATATACAGATTGCCAAAGAAATAGTGTTGTAAAAAAAGAAGAGCATTCAAATAATTTTCAAAATATTTTTCAAAGAAAAAGAATTGTCAATAACTCAATAACTTCAGAAATGTTTTGAAAAATATGAAAATCAAACAAGATTTAGAAAATATTGTCAAATGAAATAAAGTTCCAAAAAAAAGTTTTTCCAACTTTATGAATATTATGTAATGAGTTAAATGAGATTTTTGAGAATTAAAAGTGGAAAGAGTTAACGCAGTAATGTAGTGCTAGCTAGCAAAGAATGCCATCTTATGAATAAATTACTCAATATGCTTTTTTTTCAAGAGCTACAGGTTAACAAGATCAATTTGAAATACATACACATGATACACTTATTGATCGCATCTGTAGCAATGATTGGGTTCCTATCATGCTATAGTATCTACCCCAAGAACAATATAAACAGAACCAGGATTATTTCCACGGTTTCTTCTGAGGCTTAGTTGAGTTGGCTAGTAAGCCAATTCCAATATGTGTACTTGGGGTGTAAACTGTTAAAGAAGGTTGGCTATAAAGAGTAGACAGAATTGAGACAGTTATTTCCACATTTTTGAGTTGACTGTGAGTGTAAGCCTATTTCAAATATGGTTACTTACTATATACTTAGTGGTAAAATGTTTAAGTAGGTTTGATATAAAGAGTACACAAAATTGAGATTATTTGCATATTTTGAGTTGACTGTAAGCCTATTTCCAATATGGTTACCCAGGGGTAAAATGTTAAAAGAGGGTTGTCTATGCCACATCCCTCGTCCCTCCCCCTCCTATATCCCACTGCTTAAATAGATGTTTTGGCTGTACATATTTCCTTCACTTTATATTATAACTCATGACTATTCTATACAAAAATGGCAAAGAACATACAACTAAGCAATTCCTATTTCTTAGGGAACAGTACTATGGGGTCTTTCATTTGATAAGAGCCTTAGAGAACCTTTCACAACACTGAAAGTCTCAATAACAACCAGGCCAGCCTGATATCCATGGAGGCCAACAATTATGAAAGAAGCTGCAAGTTAAGGCACAGAGGGAGTTATCTAGGCCCAAGCTTATAATCTGCTACGCTCACTGAGGGAGGTCTAGTGGCAGCCAAGAAAATATTTCCATCACCATGAAATTCAATCAATGAGCGATTGTTTTCAGTCCAAACAGTCATTATGGCTATTGAGCAAGCATAAATACCCATTGGGGAGTAGAATTTTCGGAGCTGTTGTTTCTACACAAAAGCAATGATTCGCAGCACCGTAGGTAGCGGCACATGTGTGTGGTCATAGTAAAACTAGTAAATATATGCTCAGTGTAAATGAGAACTGTGATCTGCATAGAGAATGCTATTATCAGAGAGTAGCTTTCACAGCAGCTGAGACTGAGAGGAAGATCGAAATCTAACGCAAAATTGATGTTCAGTTATCAATGCAGCTTCTCATGTATACAGTATTAGCAATAATTGTTATCAGAGAGTAGCTCACACAGTAGCTGAGACTGAGAGGAAGATTGAAATCTAACGCAAAATTGATGTTCAGTTATCAATTGATGCAGCTTTTCATGTAATGGTATTAGCAATAATTGTTATCAGAGAGTAGCTCACACAGTAGCTGAGACTGAGAGGGAGATCGAAATCTAACGCAAAATTGATGTTCAGTTATCAATTGATGCAGCTTTTCATGTAATGGTATTAGCAATAATTGTTATCAGAGAGTAGCTCACACAGTAGCTGAGACTGAGAGGGAGATTGAAATCTAACGCAAAATTGATGTTCAGTTATCAATTGATGCAGCTTTTCATGTAATGGTATTAGCAATAATTGTTATCAGAGAGTAGCTCACACAGTAGCTGAGACTGAGAGGAAGATTGAAATCTAACGCAAAATTGATGTTCAGTTAGGCCTAGAAAAAAGTTTGTTTCCTCTAATGATCAGTAAAAAAAAGGGTAGGTAGGTCCGTAAAATATATATATTTTTTGATCAAATTTTTTTGTTCAAAAATGTGTCTTTTATGCTTGTTTTTGTTGATTGAAAAATTAAGGTAGAGATTTTTTTTAATAAAAACTTGTTAGGGTAGAGTTACAGGAAACAAACAATATTTTTATGCCTTATCAATGCGGTTACTCATGTAAGTATCAGAGATACAGATGATAGGAGTGGTGTAAGGTTTTGCCACTGACTGCTCACTGTCTCTCACCAAATTCAAACCCTGGCCAGCAAATGGGAAGAAGTTACTAGTGACTTGGGATTAGGCATTGTAATTTGTTAGGTACCCTGGTTACCTTTCAGCACTCACAACTGGCCAGTCATGAGCTACGTTACAACATACAATTTTTTTTTTAAATCAGAAAAAATCCTATCAAGGAGATTTACAGGCATGAAGAGGATAGTTTTAGTGATTTTTAATTGCCTTGTGCATGCAGAGCAGCAGTTATGTCAGGCCCTGTGGCCACTGGCCGGTCATGTTCTTCCCATGTTGAAAATCTAATGTTGCCCTGTCACACAACATACCCGAGACCTATTTCCCTGAAGGTCTGATTTACCGGGAGCCTTTTGTGACAATGAAAGCCCTTGTGGCAGACCCAGGTGACCTCTGCCCCATACCCTAGTTCTCAAAGTGCCAGGCTTCATGTAAGAATAATGTGGAATTTATAGGTGAAAATTATCCCTATACACATCGCAGGTTTAGTTATAGCAACTAGCACACAATCAATAAAATGTGTAATAGCAAGTGACAAAATGTTCTAAATCTAAATACCTAGACACAAGTACATAGAAAGTTAGAAACCCTTTATTACATTCATTGTGTGTACTCATTTTAAATTTGGATGATATATCTAAAAAAAAGACACTTATGCATACTTGAAATCTAAAAACAATCAAGAAAAAAAAGGTTAAAATACCATTTTTGTTGTCATTAGTTCGATAACTGACTGAATTATTTAACCGATAGTTTCATTTTTAGGAAATCATCCAATCACTAGGCAGATGCCTGAACTGAGCACACACTTAGTCCAGCGCCTAATATTTTGCTGTCAGAGTAAACAGGAAGTCCTTCTCTCTACTTTGCCTTGGTGTAAAACAGGTTTAGCAGACGCTTGAAGATAAATAGTTTGTCAGACTGCCACCCCATAAAAACGACTACAAAACAACATGCATTTATCATCCTGGGAGCTGTAATTCTAGTTTCACACTACTGCAGTATCTTACAAGACACTCCTGTCTCCATATGAAAATATAATAAGAGGTTATTCTGAGCATACTGTATTCAGTTCAGAGTATGGCTCTAGTCTATACTTAGATTAATTTAGCTGATACTCATGTGAAGGTATTTGTCGGATACTCCTGATTCCACCATCATGTACAACTGACTAGTCACGACTTTGCTACAATATGACAGAAAAAAGTGATGAAAAACCTTAAATCAAAATTTGTGACCACAGTCTTAGCCAGGATTTGGAAACAGGGTGTCCAAACAAAGGTTTCATAGACTTTTGGGTGTTCAAAATGTGGAACAAACTTCACACTACTATAAATGAAATAAACCATATATATCTACAGATTTTGCTTTTTAGGCCAGTAACTGCTTTGTTTGTATTGTAGGAGTGACACAACATGCACTATCTTCTAAATTTGTCATCATCAGCAAATCCTGACGCAGACCTGACCTAAACTTTTGGGTGTCCAAACTGTCAAAAAACAGTGTTCTGGGTTTCCAAATGACAAGCTGGACGCATAGGTGGCCAAGCCCCTGTTTGTGACTCATGATACCATACCTTTATATGGAACCAGTTTGTGATATGAGTTCATTGACCATGATACATAGTCATTTCTCCTTAGCAGTACACATATTCTTTATTTTGTTTTTTCAATTAAAGGACACACAATACCATGTACAGGGTTCAACTTTCCCAGGGGTATATGCCCCATAGATTTCTCTGACTAGGGGCCCAATATACTATGTATAATAACCAAGATCCTGTTTTTTTATTCATCATTTTTATCAAGAAAACTTTTCGGGCCTCCAGTCTGAAATCTAAGTGTCAGACCCTGATGTAAGAGTATCAAAGATTGATTAGCCACACACACGTTCATTGACCACAATACATACTATCTTACATGCTCAGGAAACTGGCAATGCAGTAAATATCCAGGATTTAGAAACAGGGTACCCATAATTGGCAATTGTAAAACTTTTGGGCATCCTGTTTTTTAAGGGAGACCTACATATATACTCAGATTACAAAAATAGATATGAATTAATTTAATGAAATAAGGCATGATGTCCATGGTATATAATGCCATAGGAATTATATTAGGTGAAAAAAAATATATAAACTTGAAATTGACATTTCAAGTAATTTCTCACAAAAAATGTGGGTGTCCTGAGGGGTGATTTTTGAGGTTTGGGCGTACAAATGACGCTGAGACCATGTGCTAAGGAAAATGGTAATGCAGTGTACATGTGTATATCGAAACACTCACCATTTTGCTGGCTAAACTGATTAATTTCCTCTCTGGGTTCTCCTGAAATCTAAAAATGTGGGTGTCCTGAAGGGTGATTTTTGACACTAAGACTATGCGCTTAGGAAAATGATAATGCAGTGTACATGTGTATATCAAAACACTCACCATTTTGCAGGCTAAGCTGATTAATTTCCTCTCTGGGTTCCCCTGCAAGTGGGGACCAGCAGATAACATTAGCTGCTGACTGACGGGCTGCCCCGACTGTCAATTAACTTAGCATCCAATATTGCTGTGGAAGGCGAAATGAATTGCTGTGCATTATTCTCCCACTCAGCCAGCACAATGGACCCTGGAAATGCCGCCTGTTATCTCGAAAAGACGTGCATTCAGACCCGCCAGGTACCCTAACCTGATTAATCCAGAACTGCAGGCAGAGTACTTCACCCAAAGCCATAGACTAGGTTCCTAGTCTCTAAAAAGTTGACATTCCCTCCTCTGCTGACCAAGCAGTGTGGTGTAGTACCAGGGATTGTAGATAGATGATCTATCGAGGTTTTGTCATACTCAAACTGAATCCTGGTGAGATAAGTGTAAACTAAATTGACCACTATGGCCAACTAGAATATTTTGTGCTTGGTTACAACAGAAAAAAAACATATCAGAAAAATACATAAATGACAGCCTAGAAATCTAGGCTGCAAAAGCCAGTAACCAAGTGAAGGGCATTACCCAACTCCAAAACAGCCCCCTACCTCATTTTTCTATCCAAACAAATATGACTGAAACCATATATCCAGTATAAGGCACCCCAGCCATCTAATTTGTAACATGCAACACGAACCGGCTGGAAGCTTTGGATTATATTTATGTCATTCAAGTAGGTTTAGCATAACACCTGTGCAAGGATCAATATCACTTCCTATTGTTATAGATTGCAATATAGCATTTGACACCTCCCCTCTTCGCTCCAGTTGCCACACTTGTACACACATGATACTGGCGCTAGCATATATAAATAACTATCAGAATATTACAGGCTCAATACAGTCAGTCCTGCGAGCATTTTCTGATCAGTGGTCACATGTATTATGAACTGAGAGCATGTGTAAAACCATAACATTGCTGCCTAGCCTGAGCCAAGAATAGAAGTACATCATCACTACATGTGGCAGTGCTGTTGAACTTCTCCATTTGGACTTGGATCAAAACAAATATTTAGTAAACCTTAAGTAGCAAGCTGAAGCATGTAGTAACATGTCTTACAGTTATCATATCTAACTTATCTATGTTGCAGAGGTTCAAAATGAATGCGATGCATTGGTCCTGGGCTCCAAAAGAAATAACACAGTGACACACTTGAACGTTCTGTCAGCGCTTGGCCTGCAGTCCCAAACCATCTAGGGCTAGGCCAAAACGAAACACCTACAATACATTGGCTTCAGGAACAGTACAATATAAACAGATAGAGGGTCCGCAACTTTCCTCCTACTTTAGAAGTCTCCGCTGTTGGGCAAGGCAATTGATGTACGACGCTTCTTCAGAGAAAAGTCATGAGAAGAGATGCACTTACCTTCAAGTTAAACACGCGAAAGTTTGCAAGTACACTCCAGCTAAGACTTCGAGGTGCGATTGCGAATAGCAAGAGCGCTACTGACACATGTTGGTCTTCAACATGGCAACTGAATAGCCGACTGGGTTCGAGATTAAAACAAGGCGTGACTTGCGTCTTTTTAGTGTCTTATAACTTAACAGGTGGACATCAAACAAGACAGAAGTAATGGAATTACCATATGATTATTGATGAGAAGTATTAGGTGATAAGGATACGATTGACCTAGAATATTTCATTGACATTGTACTTATATAGCATTTGGTGTAGAGAGTATTGCTTGCAGGGGATTTTGAAACCGCGTGTTATTATCCAATCAGGTTCGTCCAAACCTTGGATATCCAGAAACACACCGTGGGATTTGAAAGTAGAACAATGGTGACCATCAAGAAACAGGTACTCTCATAAGGTGCTTTGAAGAAAGTTTGTGATTTGAACAGCAATCATGGGGTCTCAGGCTAAATCCACACTTGATGGGCTTCCCAGGCAGTTTGTGGCATCGCTAAGGACACTCTTTGACATTTTGGACGATGACAAGACTGGGTATGTGAAGTTTACAGACATAGAAGCCAGATGGAAAGATGAGGGTGTCCATGGGTTGCCCCATGGAGTGTTGGAGTCTTTAAGAAAGGTAACCCCAAAAAGTGGGTTCATCACTTTTGAACGGTTTGTAGCGGGTCTCAAGATTGCTCTGTTAAGAACCAGACCTGATGTTAAAGCAAGAAATCCCACTGGCAACGAAAATCAAGTGGTAGGGGTGGCTGGCCCTAAGGTACAGCACCCATCACAAAATGGTACCCATGGGCATGGTCCCCCACCCCCTGTGCCACCCCAGAGAACCCATGGACCAACTACAGCTAAAGTAAGACCAAATAATGCTATGACCCAGCACAGGGCGTACAGTCTATCACAGCTAGGGGACAGGGGGGTAAGCCATGCCCCCCAAGACACCGAAAGTGCCCCACCCCTCCCACCCCCACCTGTTCACATGAGGAGCGGAAGCAACAGTGACAACTACCCACCAGCATTTCCCCAGCGCGAAGTCAAATCAACCTCATCTTTACCCGATCATGCAAAACCGTCCAAAAATGGCATTGTGGATAGATTACGAAATTGGCAGCGAGAGCGCATGGGACCTGGGAGCAGCGCTGCCGAAAGAGACCCAAGACGTCCAGATGATAGGAGAAGTTCCGGAGATGGGAAGGCCAACTTTGACAGAGAGTTTCGTAAGTATTGAATTAACTCAGATGGATGTCATTCAAGATTCTTTCAGCTAAGTGTACCTTACCTCAAATGATGACCTATAATTGTACATGGTGGCAAGTTGGTGTACATACATACATAGTGGTTAGCACACTTTGCTGCAGCGCAGACGATCAGGGTTCGATACTTGGTAAGGGTGCGAAAAAAGGAAATTTAAATTTCCTTGCTGCTTTCCAGTGCTTCGGATGGCACTTTAAGCCATAGGTCCAGTTGGCCAAGAGCCCTGGCAACTTGTGCTAAGGCTTTACCATTGTAAGAAATCAACGACTGAAAACAAAGATAATACTTTACTCTTTTACTTTACATTCATGACTCTTTTTTTCCAGGAGGAGGTTCTGATTCAATTATTTCTCTACCTCAGACATCTGTAGAAAAGTAAAAGGCAGTTAATGCAAACGGCATGTTTAAACTTAAGTACAAGTATAGAATCACAGATCTACTTCTGATACGGGGGGGGGGGGGGGGGGGGTGTGTAAAAAAAAACAACTTCATGTTTTCTTCTCAAAGGGGCAGGAACATAAATTGGCCTTGCACTGATTTGAGGTAAATTGGTATTAAATTCTAATTGGAAATTAAAGTTGAATTTTTAAGCCTCCTGTTGAGCTAGATTTTCATGAAAATGTTCTGGGCCATTCTTTTGTGAGTGTGTACTTAGTCAAATGAAAAGGCCTTTTGAGCATTATGAAGTTAGAATGCCTGTTGTAAACTGATTATTTATGGTGAAAAACTGGCTCATATGTTTGAGAAGTGTATGCCTTTGATGGCTATTGAAGTATCTTGATGAAATTCAAACAATTTTAAGTTCATACATCCAGATTCCAGAAGTTAGAAACTTAGAATGCTAATACAGGGCACGACGTTAACTTTTGCAGCAACTTGCCCCGTAGGGCAAGTGAGATTCAATTTTCACCTGCCCTACTCCAACTTTCACTTGCCCTTGAAAAATTGTATATAATAATTTGATTTAAAACAAGTAGAACATGGTTCTGGCATGTGAAAGCATATTTTCTAGGACAAGCTTGGATGGCAGACCCACGAAACTTGCACACATTCTCAAAAGTATACCTGAAATATATAAAACGTACTTTCCCAGTGGGGCAAGCAAGATGCAGTTTTCACTTGCCCGACAGCTATAATTTACAAATTCTACTTGCCCGGGGCAATGGGGCAAGCACCAATGTCGAGCCCTGTAATAGAATTAGTGATAATTTAAGGTGAAAACTGGCTTTATAATATTTTATTTATTTATTTATATTTGATTTATTTTGATATCCATGGGGTATCAGTGCAGACCGTTAGGTTGGTGCACATACATCCAAAAGCCAGCCGACTTGTTATTTAAAGTTTCCATTCTTAGGAGGTTGGCCTCCTTTCTTATTAGACTTGACAATGGCCAGTATTGGCTGGCTTGTCTTGGCCAGCCACTGTGTGCTTGCTATAGATCTGAAGAATGTCATGTTATTTCAGTAGTGTCCCATGTGAGTAATGCTGTGATTCTTGTGGTCACTGGGGAATAGTGGGGATAGGCCAAGGAATTTCACGCTATTCCTAGCAAGTTCCCTTGCGATGCTTATTTCAATTGGGCACATGCTCTACTGCACTTTGCAACATGTGTACCCCAGTGGCCCATAAAGGGATGTCCATATGACTGAGTGACACATGTCCACCTGTTGCTAACATTGAAATGCTCCAGAAATTCTGTTGAGAATTAATTACACAGCCAATTGTTTAAATGGCTTGGCCATAAATC
>OZ012695.1:37676395-37702512 GCA_963942565.1 Maea johnstoni
TGCTTTCCAGGTGGCCTAGAAGCTAGGCTGTTGTGATGTTGTAATTATATCTGGGTATATTTTGCTTTCCATTGTAAAATAGGATGCCCAAAAATTGTACAATTGCCAATTGTGGGCACCCAGTTTCTAAATCCTGGCTAAGGGCCTAAGCACTTGCTATTACTTGACTTATATTCAATGCTTGTTTCACTACTTGTAAGCCAGTACTGGGAATGCATTAACCCTTATGCTGCTGGTGGCTAATTTTGCCAATACAGAATTATGCCAAAAAATCTTGAAAGAAATCACCATAACTATGGCACATGGGTACTCATCTAAGCTGCCTCTGTGAGAGCTATTAAATGAATACCAACATGACTGGGTTTAGGTGGTTTTCAAAATCTTTGCAACTTTGAGCTCTTCACTATTGGGAGGGTTAAGATATCATGTCAAATGTCCATAACCCTTCTCACTTTGTCAATTACGTAACTTGAAGAAGCTAAAAGAGTCCTAAAAATGACCCCTGCCGAACTGTGGTTTTATGTGGTGTTTCCTGCCTGCATTATGCACATGACGCACATGATAACAAGTTTTTAGCGCCTGTCATACACTGTCCAGTGTTTATTGAGTTGATTAGGAAACATAAAACGGTCACAAAACTAGGGCTTGGCGCATCATGTCCATAAAGGACCCGACAGTGATTGGTATACGGCTCCCCTACAGGTACTTGCAACCTCTCACTCATCACAGAGTTCGTAATGATTGAGAATAAATGCAGTACTAGGTGCATTATGCGCTTATTTTCGTGTCCAACTCCATTAGTCGAAATTGTGCAGGTTGCAATTTGGAGCATAAGGCTATTTATCACTTTCGTGGAAACCATAGTCATTAAACTGAGGAGATTTTAACCCTTTTTATAGGCGTTCATGCTTAAGTTCCTCTAGAAATCGTCATCTGAAACTATGACACTTCATAACTTGATTTTAAATTGCCTTTTTTGATAAAATAGGCTTTGTAATTCAGGTGAACTTGGATATGACGGCCACTGTACGACAGATTTTTGCATATGACGGACAATATGCTTGGTCCAAGTCCGATGCATATCAAGTATTCGTCATATGTATACGACGGATTTTGCATATGACAGACCAATTTTCCTGGTCCCAATGAGTCTGTCATATCCAAGTTCACCTGTATAATTAGTATGGGCACTTGAGGAAGCTGAGTAGCTGAATCTGGGTGGGCAGAAATATTGCGAATGCTGTTCACATGCATCTTAAGATCTTGGCTAAGTCTCTGCCCGAGACGAATAGGGAATGAATTTAGTAATGATCTAAAGGACCTTTAAAGATTTCTAGAGCTCTATTCAATTAAGCACTGTGATGTTGTGTAACCATCAGGACTGTATCGTACCTCGGTATTGGCTAGAAATATGCATACAACTTTCTTAAAACGTCAGTCTCAACCATATAGATGAATTTCTTCATCTCAATATAATTCCAATAGCACTGTACACATATAAGAATATTATGCCTTATTTTTATATAGAGTATATTGCGGTCCCCCTTGAAAACTAGGATGCCCAATATATTTACAGTTGCCAATTTTAGGCAACCAGTTTCGAAACCTATCAGGACACCCAAAAAACTTTTGTAAGGAATTTCTTAAAATGTCAATCTCAAGCATATTATTGAATTATTCCATCTCCATATAATTCCCATGGCAGTGTATAAGGACATCATGCCTTATTTTGATAGATTAATACATGTTTATGGTTGAAATCTGAGTATATTGTGATTCCCGTTGAAAATTTGGACACCCAAAAATTCTACAATTGCCAATTTTGGGCAGCCAGTTTCTAAATCCTGGCTAAGACCCTGCTGCCGACTGGTGCGGGTTCTACCACTTATCTGTGATGAGCCTCGTTTCCTCATTTCCTTGGTCTGACCTCTATTGATTATTCACCTCTAAGACTGTTAATTGAAGCAGCACAGACCAGTTAGCATTGAGAGCTAATTACCTGCCGCATCTTAACCCATTCACTGCCTGGAGATCTACTTGATGAGTGTCGTCTGGACCTGTCATATTTTTGAAAAAAACCTTTGGAATGAAGCATAAATTCACGAAGTATTTGAAGGAGAGTTGTAGCCTACAACTTGTAGGTAGAGTTCAGATGAACAATTCTTCTTCAATTCTTTCTAAATATTGCTTTTGTTGGAGATATCCCCGAAATCGTCAGGCAGTTTTGGCTGCTACTTGAGTGAATGGGTGAACGACTCTCCCCCAGGGACTTAGCCAGGACCCGTCTTACCTGTCTTTTGGACAGGTAGTTTCCTAAAAACCTCCTGTTTGGACAGGCAAAATTCTCTATGAAGAATTTTCAATTTTGACTTTCTGAGTGTAATAACCAAATGTTTTCCTAACAAACCACCTTCTAGGACACAGCTGAATTGTAAATTGCCCTTTTTGACACACTAGATTATTAATTGTAGCTGGTATAAGGATTTGAAGTAGACTAGTAGCTAAATCTGGACGGACAGAAATTTTGAAATTGCTGTTTGGGACAGGCATTTTTGAAATCCTGGCTAAGACCCTGCTCTCCCCGCAAGGTACAATAACAATAACTTGTTTTTTCTTTGAAGATGACTTGAAAGAAGAAGCAAAAGAAATTAGTTTTCAAGTCTCAACAGCTTAGGTCATATTGCGACGAGATTGAGACTTTGATCCAGGAAGTAATTCCCTTCTCTTCACAAATAGTTCCAAGGGGTCTTTCAGTTGCAGAGTCACCAAAGACAGACTCCCACAACGCCGCACATTTGTATTGCGGCCAAGCCAACCCCCTTTATGGGGATCCTGTGGAGACTTGCACCTATGACCTCCAGCTTGGAAGCCAGGCAACATGGTCTTAGCCAGCAGGGCGTCTGGGTGCCTTTTTGGACACCCAAACCTTTAAAAAGAACCCCTCAGGACACCCAAATCTTTTAGTGTGGAATTCCTAAAAATCTCAATATCAAGCTTATAATTTAATTCTTTCATCTCCTTATAATTCCCATGACATTGTTTAATGATATCATGCCTAACTTTGATGAATTTATACATGTTTATGATTGAAATATAAGTATATTGTGATCCCCCTTAAAAATTTGGATGCCCAAACATTTTACAACTGCCAATTTTAGGCACCCGGTTTCTAAATCCTGGCTAAGACACTGCCAGGCATCGTAACCACTAGGTCAGCGCGGATCCCCCTGATTACCATTAGAGCTAGACTAGCAGTTCTTAGAAATTCCTCTTAAGATTTGGGTATCCTGATATGGGATTTTTTAGGATATGGATGTCCAAATGGTGCCCAGACACCCAGCATGCTTAAAACATAATGATTACCTGTTAATTTGCTAAATGCAGAGCAAGCTGCTTGCAGAAACTTATGTGTTCACCAGATATTAACGAATGCACTAACAATATAATTACATTAGCCTGGTATTAAACCTGATTAAACTGCACTTTTTGTGTGCTTTCATTCAAAATTTGCCTGTAATAAGGATACTCTTCAAAAAAACATCTGCTGTTGTTGCCAAGTTTGACTCTATGCTTGACTTATGAGCATGAGTATGCAAGATTTCTGGGTAGGGGGTTTGTTCTTTTACAGATAGTAAATATATATATATATATATATATATATATATATATATATATATATATATATATATATATATATATATATATATATACATGTATATATATACATGTATATCTACATGTATATATACATCAGGGACCGACATTAACTTTTGAAGGCACTTGCCCATTCGGGCAGAGCGACCCCAAGTTTTGCTTGCCCGAAAAAAAATCAACTTGCCCAAAAGAAAAATGTTATTTTGCACTTTTTTTATCATTTACACAGTGACATCCTAGTTTGGAATGACAATCTCAAAATGACGGCAGAGATCTTAGTTTTACTCAATAAAAAGCATTAATTTGTAAACTTAACATCGGCAAATAACTAAAGAAAAAATTCATGAAAAAAGGTACCAAATACGAAACTTTTCAGGTTGTGTGTGGGTATGCGGCTACATGTATGGAAGCGGCAACGAACTTACCTCTATTCCCCTCCTAAAAGATCGTTATACCAGCAATCCCGTCCCGTAAACAAAGCGCCATTTTGAAATTGACCGAAATCACGTTGATGATCTCGCCATGAACGTGATTTAGGTCAATTTCAAAATGGCGCTTTGTTTACCGGACGGGATTGCTGGTATAACGATCTATTAGAAGTGGCGTTGTGGTTAGTATTTAGCTTGACTTTTATCAATAATTCCTCGGGTTATCGATAGCGCTACTATCTTGGCGCAATGATCTAGTTGGCAATATTTCGAGCACAAGTAAGTGGGAATACGAGCTTGACCGTTCGGGCTTTTCAAGTCGGCCATTAACTTGCCCGAAATCGTTTTTTGCACGCTCGCACTTGCCCCGGGCAATCGGACAAGCGTTAATGTCGGTCCCTGTACATGTATATATACATGTATATATACATGTATATATATATATATATATATATATATATATATATATATATATATTTATATATATATATATGTACATAAGATTATCTCATTGATTTGAAAGAAAACAAAAGGAAAATATCAATTCTTATTTTTAAAAATCAACATTTTGAATTGTTGAGGAGAGGAAGGGGGGGTTACTAAACCCCCAAACCCTTCTGTATTTCCAACATTTCGGGTGCTACAGGCTTGAATGGGTTATACTCTCCGTTGGGATATTTCCTATTCCATGCATGTGTGGGCTAGTAGGCAGATTGTGTAGTTGAAAGCCTGTGATTGTGCTTTAATTGGGCAGGAGGCCCAGACAATGAGTATCCCCTGTGGCTATTTGGCTACTCAGAGCAGGCTGCCGGTAGGGGAAATTGACCACTTCACTACTGTTCTGTAATAACCCAACCTATTCTTGTTATGTTATAGATGTATGTATCTATATATATATATATATATATATATATATATATATATATATATATATATATATATATATATATATATATATATATATATATATATATATATATATATATGTATATATATATATATATATATATATATATATATATATATATATATATATATACATATATAATTATATATATATATATACATACATACATACATACATACATACATACATACATACATACATACATACATACATACATACATACATACATACATACATACATACATATATATATATATATATATATATATATATATATATATATATATATATATCAGCATAAGGGTTGAAGAGGTGTCTAGGTTGACTTTGAGCACATTTTGAGTGCCATTTGTTTCTCTGGCTCAGGGTCTTAGCCAGCAGGGTGTCTGGGTGTCTTTTGGACTCCTTAGTACATGAAAAATACCTGATTTTTAGGTAAAAAGACTAGATTTTGGTATGTGTTTTTCATAAATACTAAGTTAAATTTCTAAAATGTTTAACTACAAAATAATAACTAAGACATTTCTTGAAGAATTATGCATATAATTACTTTATTTGTTAATGTGCATCATCAGTGTAATGATTTTTACTTTTTCAATCAGGGATTTTGGACACCCTCAATTCTTGAAATCCCAATTTGGACACCTGTTATGAAATGCCTGGCTAAGTGCCTGCTCTGCCTTACTAAGTTACTAGTTACACTATGTTTGGCTCTTTGCCTAAAGATTTATCTCTCCCCTTTGCCCCTGTTCATTTGGAGCTTTTCGTGGAAGTTCTAAGTGTAAAAGAATACCCACCTAAAAGGTTAGAGATATGGACCTGATGGCAGATAGTAACGTCATTGTATCGGATCAAACCATAAATAATACATATTTTTGTGATCCAGTTTGTGCTTAAATCATTTTATTTCGACACATCTTCCATATGTTACGATAAATGATTTGAAATATGGATACTTGGTTGTCAAGGTGCTGACAAAATGGCCGCCACAATTTAGGCGATCTTGACAGTGAACGAGAGAGATGCTCAACAAAGCATAAAATAGAGCGATGGCCTCCATGAATTGTAGACAATTACTCTGAGCGTAACTCCCTCCGAGTTGAAAAGAGGTTGAACCCATTTGCAGTAATATCATGTGTTGATGAGTTTAGCTGTTGTCAAGAAGTGACCGTAGCCTGGAAGTTTTCACCCCTTAGTTGTCAAGGCCACAATGGTTTTCATCTTACCCTTCCATGGCCCCTTCTCCTTTCCCCCTCTCCAAACTCCCTCCGAGTTTAAAAGAGGTTGAACCCATTTGCAGTAATATCATGTGTTGATAAGTTTAGCTGTTGTTGAAAACTGGCCCTAGCCTGAAAGTTTTCACCCCTTAGTTGTCAAGGCCACAATGGTTTTCATCTTACCCTTCCATGGCCCCTTCTCCTTTCCCCTCCCCAATCTCACTCTGAGTTTAGAAGGGGTTGAACCCATTTGCAGTAATATCTTGTGTTGATGAGTTTAGCTGTTGTCGAGAAGTGACCGTAGCCTGAAAGTTTTCACCCCTTAGTTGTCAAGGCCAAAAGGTTTTCATCTAACCCTTCCATGGCCCCTTCTCCTTTCCCCCTTCCCCAATCTCACCCTGAGTTTAAAAGTGGTTGAATTCATTTGTGGAGAAGTAGCCTAAGAGTTTTCACTGCCCATTTGTCAGGGCCTCCTGGTTTTGACCTGACCCTTCCATGCCGCCTCCCCGTTGCCCCTCCTCTCTGCCCCTTCCCTCTCCCCCTTCCCTCTTCCTTCTCCTCTCTCCCTGCTCCCCCAATCTCACTCAGAGTTTAAAAATGGTTGAATCTATTTATGGAGAAGTAGCTTGAAAGTTTTCACTGTTAGGTCAACAGACCTTCCATGCCCCCTCCCTGTTCTCCCTCCCCTCTCTCCCTTCCCTCTCCCTTCTCCCACAATCTCCCTCTGAGTTAAAGAGTTATCATGTGTTGATGTGTTTCGCTATTGTCAAGAAGTGAACATAGCCTAAAAGTGGTAGCTGCCCAGTCGTCAAGGCAACATGATCAACATTTTTTTTTGTAGGTTAGGCGACTCCAATTTAATTACTTGTCTTACAAGCTTTTTTTGGAAAAAAAAATTCTGTCAGACTCCAAAAAAAAAAGAAAAAAAGTCGACTTGGGTGTCTTATGGACAAAAATGATTTAGAAATTTTCTGTCAGACTCAAAAAAAAAAAAGAAAAAGTACAAGTTTTAAGAATAATCATCGTAAGGGTGATTCAATCAACTACAGGAATTTATCAATGCTAGTAGAGCCTCAGATTTGAGGATGTATATCTCCCACCCTTTAGGTTACAGGGATTAATTGATTGATTGATTTTACTTAGTTGAGAATAGGCTGTTAGAAACATCTCGCAACCAATCCTAGTCGGCAGACCCTAAAAAAAATTAAATAAATTAAAAAAACACATTTTTCAACCTTTTTTTTATTCCAAAATGGCCCATTTCCTGCATCCGGAGTTCGTAAGACAAGGAATAAAATTGGAGTGGCCTTATCTTTTGAAAAAAGAAATCCTATTGCTCTTTGGGTATGAAGGCCTTATGAGCTAGAAAATGACATTGACATGTTATTTCAATACGCTACCATATACTGCGTTGAATTTGGTGTATCATTATTATTATATATAATATTATATATTATATATATATAATGTATTATATTATTATATCATATATATTATACATTATCATACATTTGTATAGGATTAGTTGTTGCGATCCAGTTTGAAAATAGTATAAGCATGAATGAGTAAGTATGAACAAATCATGCGGATGCCTGAACTAAGCACTTGTAAATCTCACATGGGAGATTTGTGGGTTATATAATGCCCCTTGTGCTGAGGCTAGACATGGCAAAACTTGAAAATGAACAAGGCTTGGAATGCTTAAATACTGCATAATTGGTATTTTTATGCTGGTATTTAATTTTCACTATTTTGGCGCTCCCCATGATAGTGCCAAAGTAACATTCTTCAAAAAATATCTATATAGTAATAGATACTGTATACCGTGTTAATATTGCGGCAGTATAATTTATGCGTACTTTGCACACCCATGGGGTCCGCATTTATTAAACTGCGCACTATGGATTGGACAATAAACTATTTATCAACAACAACAACAACAACTATCATTTGGATATTGGATCCCTTGTACCGTACAACACCCTAACATGATAGCTTGCCATTCATCATACAGACCCTTTGCGGCCTTTGCTGGTACTCTGTTTAATTGCGATGTAGACAACTTGCACGCTCGAGTGTGATCAAACTTGCTGTTAACCACTAATCAGAGTTACTCATTTCAACCAACAAAACACTGTTCACGGCCGCCGGTGGCGAAATGAAGATTGCACTTGCCTATAACACTGGCTGCATTTGACCTCCTCAAGGGGCTGGCCGGCTTGAATATATCAGCACCACCCTTCCCAAAAGCCGGGTAGGTTTATCAATGCGCAATAATTAAACTGCACATCCAAGGCAGTTACCTGCTGAGCGCATTACTTTATATGCGCAACATTAACACGGTATACAGTATATAGTTTCGGTGCTTGAATGCGCAAATTTAAAGTAGCGCAAATACCCTCCAGAAGGGCTATAAAGCGATATTTTTAGCACTCCAAATTAAAGCTGTATACAGTATATCATTTCTATAACATTTTCATAGATTATTAATGTTCATAGCATGACATTTGCAAGCTGTCTGTAATTGGTCTCTGATGACCAGACCTCGTCCACAACGTCTCAGAGAAGAATGGCAATATCTGTGGCACTGCTGTCTGACTGGGATCGGATGGTAATTGGGGTCATTTGAAAGGCACATAAAAGTGTAGACTTGCTACAAGCTCTTTCACTGATCTAACCTGAGTTGATTTCACTCCAGGATTAGTTCTGAATCAATCCTCAAGGGGGACACACTTGAGCTCTAGTCTGTGTTCTCAACCGCAACACATGAAAACAGTGCTTCCATCTATAGTTAGAGAGAGACATCAAACCTACTTAGTATGTATAGTGGTGGGGGCATTATACTTGACACAGCCTGAGAACCAGGCGAAAAAAAGTGATATGGAATGCATTGAAAATGCATTTCAAAAAAGATTGAGCATGAAATATTTTTTCATGCGACAATCTTGGATTATTCATGTTTCCCTGTGGAGTGGTGAGACGTGACAAACTTGAAAAAAACAATAGGTATCACGCACTAACATAATTTTCAGAACTAACTTGCCATACCGGACAAGTAGTTAATGGTTTTGACTTGCCCGAAATAATTTTTGACTCGCCCAAAATAAGTTATATAACATATGCTAGAAAGGCATGATTATTATTTATCATGGATTTGAAGATTTAAAAACCATTTTCTTTACAGTTTTGTTGAATTGTTTGAACATTTCTGGGTATTTGGGCCATTCACTATAAAAAAAATGAGTTTAGTGTTCAGAAAATCAGCTTGCACATTCAGGCAAGTAAAAACTAGAAAATACTTGCCCGAAAGTCCTTTTTTCAAAAATTCACTTGCCGGGGCAAGCGGGCTAGTGCTTGTGTCGGTGCCTGGGTATGGAACGCTTAACCCTTCCAATACTGAGACTGCTTTCGTCCAAAGCAGAAGGAAACAACGATTTTTAAAAACCATCTAAACCCTGCCATGTTGGTATTTATTGGATAGCTCTTGCTGAGTACTCTCAGATGAGTACCCATGTGCTAGGGTTTCAGTCATTTTTTCAGTGTTTTTTTTGCATCAATTTGTATTGGCCAAATTAGCCAGCAGCATAAGGGTCAAGTATATCATTACTTAAACATGATCAAATCTGGTATATGACAATCATTCCTATTCCACCTGTGACATTTGCAAGCTGGCTTTAATTATTCTTCCACAACCAGACTTTGCCTGCGTCCTCTGAGAGAAGAACGGAAATTTCTGCCGTACCAATGTCTGACTAGGATTTGATGCTAATTGAATCCCTTGGGAAGCAACAAAAACAATATGGAATACACTAAAATACATCTAACCCTTATGCTGCTGTTGGCTAATTTGGCCACTACAAAATGATGCAAAAAATGTGAAAAATGACTGAAACCCAGGCAAATGGGTACTCATATGAATACCAACATGACAGGGTTCAGATTGTTTTCAGAAATATTTGCATTCGTGTGCTTTGGATGAAGGTAGCCTCAGCATTGGAAGGGTTAAAAAGATTTGCATGCATCTTCATGTGACAATCATGCTTTATTCATGAATGTTTCCTTGTATAGAGGAGAGAAATGGCAAAAATGAAAAAAAAATGGTAAAAAAGCATGCATGGAAAAATGTTTAGAACAAGCTCAGATTGTACGTGTGAATTATTCATGTGCAAAGTTAAATGTTGAATGCATGAAATAAGAATCATTCCTATGCACAAATCTTGCATGTGACAATACTGGGTTATTCATGTCCGTAGCATGACATTTGCAAGCCATCTGTAATTGGTCTGCTACGATCAGACTTCGCCCGAACCATCTCAGAGAAGAATGGCGATTTCTGCTGAATAAGGAGAAAAAAAATATTGAACGCATGAAGTATGAAAAAATAATTTCAAAGCACAAAGCATGTGACAATACTGGGTTATTCATGTCCATAGCATGACATTTGCAAGCCATCTGTAATTGGTCTGCTACGATCAGACTTCGCCCGAACCATCTCAGAGAAGAATGGCAATTTCTGCTGAATAAGGAGAAAAAAAATATTGAACGCTTGAAGTATGAAAAAATAATTTCAAAGCACAAAGCATGTGACAATACTGGGTTATTCATGTCCATAGCATGACATTTGCAAGCCATCTGTAATTGGTCTGCTACGATCAGACTTCGCCCAAACCATCTCAGAGAAGAATGGCGATTTCTGCTGAATAAGGAGAAAAAAAAATATTGAACGCATGAAGTATGAAAAAATAATCTCAAAGCACAAAGCATGTGACAATACTGGGTTATTCATGTCCATAGCATGACATTTGCAAGCCATCTGTAATTGGTCTGCTACGATCAGACTTCGCCCGAACCATCTCAGAGAAGAATGGCGATTTCTGCCAACCGCCTGACGTCTCTCCAGTATTGGATGCTAATGGGAACCATTGGGACGCCGTTTCTCCTTTCTTTCTTTCTGTGATTGCGATGGAAGTAAGTCAGAGAGAGGACGGGTTGAGGAGATTTATGAAACCAATTATATCGCGCAACTACGTCTTTCGTTCAATCTCGTTGGCCCATTTTTACGGCAACTAAGTAGCCTATCAAATCAATGCGCGATGCATTAGGGGACCGCAGCTTTCAACATTGATCAGATAGGTACGCCATCACACCAGGCGCGGAGAGTCAAGACTTTCTCCTTTTCCCATTTCATGAATTAGAAATTGAAAGATAGAATAGGTACAGCAAGGATCGTTGAGGGACGATTGTCAATCAGTTGACGCGAGCAGGGAGCATCCGCCTGGCGCCTGTGCTGCTAGTGCTGTCCCACAATTCATTGCAAAATGTGAAATAATCGAGAAAAATTGCACACATCTATATGGTCTGAGCCAGGATTTAGAAATTGGTTGCCCAAAATTAGCAATCGTAAAATTTTTGGGCATCCTATTTTTCAAGGGAGTCCACACACCATAAACAAGTATTCACATAATGAAATAAAGCATCATATTCATATTCAATGCCATGGGAATTAGGCCTAAAAAAGTTGTTTGTTTCCTGTAACCCTACCCTAACAAGTATTAATTTTTAAAAATCCCTACCCCAAAGTTTTTTCTGCCCTCCCAACTCCCAATCAGCGTAAAACAGGCATAAAACACCCATTTTTGAGCAAAATAATAATGCAAAGAATTTTTTTTTTATGGACCTACCTACCCTATTTTTTTCAGACCGTTACAGGAAACAAACAACTTTTTTTTCTTGGCCTTATATTGAAGTGAAAAAAATATAGGGTTTAAATTGACATTTCTAGAAATTCATCACAAAAGATTTGGTTATCCTGATCCGTGATGGGGTGATTCACAAGGGTTTGGGTGTCTCAATGACACCCAGGCGCCCTGCTGTCTAAGACAGTGCTAGATGCCACTGTGTACTCAGTGCTGTTCCACAATTCATTGCAAAATCTGAAATAAGCAAGAAAAATTGCACACATCTTTATAGTATGTGGGAGGAACCTACGTCAGCAGTCAGCTATGTCAGCAATAAACAATTCAAAATGTTAATTTTCTTGCTTAGAACTACCACTGTTAGAATAGTTTTCTTTCGATGCAAATCTTTCTTTTAAAATGAACCTTAATCCCGTTCCCGTCCTCCCTTATACCTATCATACAGAAGAACACACACAAGATCATGTGTGTGTTTAGTTGTGAAAGCACTGTAAGAGCAGCTAGTTTGTATTGGCCCAATTATGCTGCTGGTGGCTAATTTGGCTGTTAAAAATGATGCAAAAAGACATGAAAAATGTTCGAAACCTTAGCATATAGGTACTCATTTGAGAGTACTCAACAAGAGCCTTCAAAGATAGGGTTTAGATGGTTTTCAAAAGATTTTGCATCCTTGTACTTTGGATGAAAGTAGCCTTAGCATTGGAAAGGTTAAAATGAACTTCCCATCCTCCTTTATACCCATTATACAGAAGAACACACACAAGATCATGTGTGTGTTTAGAAATTGTTTGTTACCTGTAACGGCCTGGAAAGAAATGGGGTAGGTAGGTCGGTAAAAAAGTTTCTTTTTTCATTATTTTTTTGGTCAAAAATGTGTGTTTTATGCATGTTTTACGTTAATTGGGAGCTGGGAAGGCGGAAAAAACTTTGAGGGAAGGGATTTTTTGGAATAAATACTTGTTAGGGTAGGGTTACAGGAAACAAACAACTTTTTTTTTTAGGCCTAAGAGCTGCTAGTTTAGCATGCATGACAACCACGTCTCATATCTCACAGGATTAGCCGATGACTGTGCCGGCTGATTGCCTGCCCACCCTCTAATGGATCCCTGTCACCTTTGATGCTGCTCTGGGCATTCTATGGCTGCCACGGGCACGGCCAGTTGACACCCACACCAGAAACAATCAAGATTAACCAGGGAGGGTCTGCCCTGATGGCTGAGTGGTCTATTGCTGCCACGGGCACGGCCAGTTGACACCCAAACCAGAAACAATCAAGATTAACCAACCAGGAAGGGTCTGCCCTGATGGCTGAGTGGTCTATTGCTGCCACGGGCACGGCCAGTTGACACCCACACCAGAAACAATCAAGATTAACCAACCAGGAAGGGTCTGCCCTGATGGCTGAGTGTTCTATGGCTGCCACGGGCACGGGCAGTTGACACCCACACCAGAAACAATCAAGATTAACCAACCAGGAATGGTCTGCCCTGATGGCTGAGTGGTCTAACTCTATGGCTGCCACGGGCACGGCCAGTTGACACCCAAACCAGAAACAATCAAGATTAACCAACCAGGGAGGGTCTGCCCTGATGGCTGAGTGGTCTATGGCTGCCACGGGCACGGGCAGTTGACACCCAAACCAGAAACAATCAAGATTAACCAGGGAGGGTCTGCCCTGATGGCTGAGTGGTCAGGATAAGGGGGCGTGATGGGCGTCCACAATATCTGAGTAGTCTAAGGCATGGTGCTCGGACTGCTGGCTGTCTCTAACTGCTGTGAGTTGTCACAGAAACAATTACGAATAACCATTAAGAGGAAGAAAAAAAGAGAAAGGCTGAAAGAGGAAGAAAAAAAAGGAGAGGAAGAAAAAGGAATGTAAGAGAAATAAAGGGAGAGAGGAAGACTGAAAGAGAGAGGACTCAGAGGAAGAGAGAAGGATAAAGTGGTGGGGAAGACAGCTGAGCAGGGTCGGATACAGGGGGGTTCAACCGTGTTTGTATGTGTGGAGAGTGAGAGAGAGAGAGAGAGAGAGAGAGAGAGAGAGAGAGAGAGAGAGAGAGAGAAAGAGGGGGGGGAGGGAGAGAGAGAGAGGGGACAAGGACAGAGACAGACAGACAGGAAAGGGAGGAGAGAGATGAGGTGCGAAAGGGGAAGTGATGCAAAAGAGAGAGTGAGTGAATGAGAGAGAGACAGAGAAAGAGATAAGGTTCGGAAGGGGAAGGACAGAGACAGACAGACAGGGAAGGGAGGAGAGAGATGAGGTGCGAAAGGGGAAGTGATGCAAAAGAGAGAGTGAGTGAATGAGAGAGAGACAGAGAGAGAGATAAGGTGCGAAAGGGGAAGGACAGAGACAGACAGACAGGGAAGGGAGGAGAGAGATGGGAGATAGAAGAGAGAGAGAGAAGGGGTAGTGAGAGAGAGGTGCAAAAGGGGAAGTGATGCAAAAGAGAGAGTGAGTGAATGAGAGAGAGACAGAGAGAGAGATAAGGTGCGAAAGGGGAAGGACAGAGACAGACAGACAGGGAAGGGAGGAGAGAGATGGGAGATAGAAGAGAGAGAGAAGGGGTAGTGAGAGAGAGGTGCAAAAGGGGAAGTGATGCAAAAGAGAGAGTGAGTGAATGAGAGAGAGACAGAGAGAGAGATAAGGTGCGAAAGGGGAAGGACAGAGACAGACAGACAGGGAAGGGAGGAGAGAGATGAGGTGCGAAAGGGGAAGTGATGCAAAATAGAGAGTGAGTGAATGAGAGAGAGACAGAGAGAGAGATAAGGTGCGAAAGGGGAAGGACAGAGACAGACAGACAGGGAAGGGAGGAGAGAGATGAGGTGCGAAAGGGGAAGTGATGCAAAAGAGAGAGTGAGTGAATGAGAGAGAGACAGAGAGAGAGATAAGGTGCGAAAGGGGAAGGACAGAGACAGACAGACAGGGAAGGGAGGAGAGAGATGAGGTGCGAAAGGGGAAGTGATGCAAAAGAGAGAGTGAGTGAATGAGAGAGAGACAGAGAGAGAGATAAGGTGCGAAAGGGGAAGGACAGAGACAGACAGACAGGGAAGGGAGGAGAGAGATGGGAGATAGAAGAGAGAGAGAGAAGGGGTAGTGAGAGAGAGGTGCAAAAGGGGAAGTGATGCAAAAGAGAGAGTGAGTGAATGAGAGAGAGACAGAGAGAGAGATAAGGTGCGAAAGGGGAAGGACAGAGACAGACAGACAGGGAAGGGAGGAGAGAGATGAGGTGCGAAAGGGGAAGTGATGCAAAATAGAGAGTGAGTGAATGAGAGAGAGACAGAGAGAGAGATAAGGTGCGAAAGGGGAAGGACAGAGACAGACAGACAGGGAAGGGAGGAGAGAGATGAGGTGCGAAAGGGGAAGTGATGCAAAAGAGAGTGAGTGAATGAGAGAGAGACAGAGAGAGAGATAAGGTGCGAAAGGGGAAGGACAGAGACAGACAGACAGGGAAGGGAGGAGAGAGATGAGGTGCGAAAGGGGAAGTGATGCAAAAGAGAGAGTGAGTAAATGAGAGAGAGACAGAGAGAGAGATAAGGTGCGAAAGGGGAAGGACAGAGACAGACAGACAGGGAAGGGAGGAGAGAGATGAGGTGCGAAAGGGGAAGTGATGCAAAAGAGAGAGTGAGTGAATGAGAGAGAGACAGAGAGAGAGATAAGGTGCGAAATGGGAAGGACAGAGACAGACAGACAGGGAAGGGAGGAGAGAGATGGGAGATAGAAGAGAGAGAGAGAAGGGGTAGTGAGAGAGAGGTGCAAAAGGGGAAGTGATGCAAAAGAGAGAGTGAGTGAATGAGAGAAAGACAGAGAGAGGGGAGACAGAAAGAGCAATGCGAATGAGAGAGAGAGAGAGAGAGAGAGAGTCCCAACTGAGCATGCACCAGTAACTAATCAAGCGACAAAAAACCAACACGTGATTAAAATCTGATGACATGGCCTAATAGATTTCTTGCCTGGCTACCTTGTGCGTTGAAATGGATAATGATGTGCTGGCTAGATTCATCTTTGAACATAAAGTTCAGCGGGCAGTTGAAGTGGATGTTCTTGTAGCCAAGTAGTTAGGAAATGTGTGGTTTAATTAGGGGCCTGACTTCCACTTGAAAAGCCCTATTTAACCCATTGATGCCAGTAGCAGTCGAAAAATGCCCCAACAATTTTGACGATTTCTCCCTAGAAAAAGCACTTTTGAGAAAAAAAATTTGAAGAAGAAATGATCATTAAAACATTGCCTATATTTCTCGTTCAAATCTTTTGCCAAATCCTTCTTTATTCCTAAGTTATTGTCAAAAGTACCATAGAAGCAGACGTCTAAATAAGCATGGTTTGGTTAAGCACTTGGGCATGCTCACCTTTCAGTTGAAATGGAGATTTGTCATCGGCACGTCTTTTTCAAGATTAATTAGGAAACATTTTAGAAAATATTTTTTGCTGACCTTCCTACCCTAAATATTTTCAGACCATTACAGAAAACAAACAATTTTTTTTTCTTGGCCTTACCACTGAGGGCCTGCCCTGATGGCCAGGTGTTTAAGGCGTTGCCACTGACTGCTCGCTGTCTCTTACCACTGAGGGCCTGCCCTGATGGCCAGGTGGTCTAAGGCGTTGCCACTGACTGCTCGCTGTCTCTTACCACTGAGGGCCTGCCCTGATGGCAGAAAAAGTAAAGAAATAAGAAATTCCAAATTCTGTATGGGAGCAGGTCGTGCCTTTCATTTTAGTCTTTTCTTGGTTGAAGATATTTCAACGTTCATTCATTTATTTATTTATTCATGTATTTACTTCTTCATTTATTTATTTATTTATTTATTCATTTATCATTTATTTACTTATTCATTCATTTTTCTTGTTGTCAGGCGCGGGGTTCAATGGTGAAAAAGTATGTACATTCCAGTTAGATTCTGAGGCAAGATTTTCTAAAGCTATATGAGAGAATAAAATCAGAGCTATGTATATACAGATCTATGTACACACACACTCTCACACATATAATTATATATAAATATATATATATATATATATATATATATATATATATATATATATATATATATATATATATATATATATATATATATATATATATATATATATAAACACATGTATGATGTATGTTATCAAGATGCTGCTTTGAGACCCTAATTGCAAAGTAATGCTTTGTTTTCCCATCCTCTGATGTGTAATCCTATTGTATTTGTAGCACCCTCGACAGATATCCCGGCCCAGTCTCAGGATGATGCCTTCCCGACACGCCGTACCCAGCAGCGGAATCGCAAAGAACCACGCAGGCACACTCTGGCTAACGGCATAGATTATAACATGGTGAGTCGAATCTTTGTTATGCATTAACATGGAACTTCAGCGGTAGTCACAAAGATGCAATATATGCATGTGTGGGGGACAAAATGTCAAAAAATCTCCCCACAAGCAAACCGCCAACATGCCAAATGAGCACATTACTGGTGATGATGTAGCGATGAGCAGTTACAGGTAACATATACTGTATAAAGGGTAATGTTAACGTGTGCTTAATCTTCCCGAATTTACCGAATGGGTTTAAGACGGGAACAATAAAAACGTTATCTTTAATCCTTTTTGTTGGTATGCTGGGGCAAGCGATGTTCGTATTCAGATTGAGTAATACAGCCGTATATTTAAGTAATTCGCTTGCCCAGCAGATGGCGACTTATGTTATCTGAATAGTGGCGGTTTTTATGTCTTAAAGTCAACAAATAACGATACACAGTAAAACATATTCATTTGGCTAAAACATTTATGACAGCATGTGAGTAGTAACTCACAATCATATCAAACAGACATTTTAAAGCTGTCCAGTATAAGGCGCCCCATGTATTAATGGATAAATTCAGGCGGACTGATAATTTGAGTGTATTCTAGTACTGTTTGCAGTACTCACAAAGTTTCCCAACCTGCCCACGAACCGGTCCGACTTGGATTTATGCTGCTTTAATTGCTATTAATGCGCAGAACAATAGAGCCAGCCATGTCAGCTCAATTGAGCTGGGATGGCTTTGTTGTTCACCACGGCACATTCAGTGCATACAACATTCGTCTGCACTAATAGATTCAGAAGCGAAAACACACACTTTCGGTAAATTTAATATCAGTGCAGCCATGTGCAGGACGGGAAATTAAAAAACGGGAAAAAGTAGAAAACATCATTTTTCGGGAAATAAAAGTCCCGGGAAATATACCCGTTATACAGTATATGAATCGGATTGAAGTACTATATCAGTAATATTTTTATCGATTATGGAATCGGTAAAAATTCTTTTCAATATCTTAGAAAAAGGTTTGTTAGTAAAAGATGTTTTTTACCCCAAAAAATGTCATAATTGAAAATTAGAGATTTTTGTAAAAGGAGTATACCTAAAAATGCAAAAGATGGGCTGGATAGGTCCTGGCTAAGTGACTAAGTTTGTGTCCCTTTTCAAGTGTACCAGATGCTTCCCAGGGAATCCTAATATTTTCCTAACATTATCCTTGGAATTCTTAGCTATTCTCAGCTACATTTGATACTGGTTGCCTTCAGATTAGGGTCTTTGCCAGGATTTCAAAAATTCCTGTCCAAAAACAGCTATTTTTAAAATATCTGCCCGTCCAGATTTAGCTACTTATCTACTTCAAATCTTTATACCAGCTACATTTAATAGCCTAGTGTGTCAAAAAGGGCAATTTACACTTCAGCTATGTCCTAGAAGATGGTTTGTTAGAAAAATATTTGGTTATTATGTCCCAAAAGTCAAAATTGAAAAATCATCATAAAAGTTTTTGCATGTCCAAACAGGAGGTTTTTAGGAAACTGCCTGTCCAAAAGACAGGTAGGACGGATCCTGGCTAAGTCCCTGCTTCAGATTTTTTTCTGATAGCTAAATAATCAGATAGATATTGTCTGGTCCCATAACACTCATCAATATCTGTAGGAGTAACAGTGCTCTATGTTAAATAGTTTGATTTTAGATATTACCATCAATTCTCAGAAATATTGGCAACCATAGGAATATGGACCACTATAATTTTTTTACAAAAAATTTGATGGGGAATCTTGGCCACCCTCAATCTACCTGCAGTCACCATTACACCAATTATGGGCCACACCTTAAATCTTGCTGATACAACAAAATGGTGTCTCAGTCTTGATCTTTATATTCTACAAACATGGACCACCATCAACCAACAAAAATCGTAAGTTAAAAAAAGTGTCCTAAATATCCGAGAACTCACCATAATGACAATGAGTAAGGGACTAATTATTTTACAATATATTGAGAGTTGTTGATAGTGTTCTTAAGAATTTTCTTTCAAATCTTTTCCCAAATGTGCTTTTTTCTGTGATGCAAAAACCTGAAAAATTATTGAAATCTTGGCAAATGGGTACTCCTCTGAGAGTACTCAGCGGGAGCTTTCCAATGAATACCAACATGACAGGGTTTAGATGGTTTTCAAAAAGCTTTGCTTCCTTGTGCTTTGCATGAAATTAGCCTCAGGCCTAAAAAAAAGTTGTTTGTTTCCTGTAACCCTACCCTAACAAGTTTTTATTCAAAAAAAATCCCTACCCTAAAGTTTTTTCTGCCTTCCCAACTCCCAATCAACGTAAAACATACATAAAAAACACAAATTTCCGACCAAAAAAATAATGCAAAACATTTTTTTTTCGACCTACCTACCCTATTTTTTTCAGACCGTTACAGGAAACTAACAAAAAAAAAATCTTGGCCTTGAAGCATTGGAAGGGTTAAGGCATGCATTCAAAATGTGAATGCTCACCTTGACTTGTCCATCTTGTAGCCTCCATTATTACTCACTGTACCTATTGAACCTGAAGAACCAGGTTATTCAAAGCTTATCTTGATTACCATCGATCAGAACAATTAGATTAGTTTGTGCAAAAGTGAAATTTCAAGGTGTATTTGTTTGCAGAGAGATTTAGGGCATCAGCATTATATACTAGTATATATTGGCTATGGCAAGTAAAAAGGAGAGCAAGGCTAGTAAGGCCTAAAAAAAAGTTGTTTGTTTCCTGTAACCCTACCCTAACAAGTTTTTATTCAAAGAAATCTCTACCCTTAAGTTTTTATCGCCCTCCCAACTCCCAATCAACGTAAAACATGCATAAAACACACATTTTTGACCGAAAAAAATAATGCAAAAAAACAACTTTTAACCGACCTACCTACCCTATTTTTTTTCCGGCCGTTACAGGAAACAAACAATCTATTTTTTTAGGCCTAAAAGTCATCTCTGACACGATGTAGATATAAACATTCTCTCTCTCTCTCTCTCTCTCTCTCTCTCTCTCTCTCTCTCTCTCTCTCTCTCTCTCTCTCTCTCTCTCTCTCTCTCTCTCTCTCTCTCTCTCTCTCTCTCTCTCTCTCTCTCTCTCTCTCTCTCTCTCCATATATATATATATATATATATATATATATGATAGTAGTTAAATTGCACTGCATTTACGCTACTTTGTTACTAAGCTGTAACTGCTTTTTTTTCGGTCAAAAGAAAATTATGCAATTAACCTGAACAATGACTGAAACCCTGGAACATGGGTACTCATCTGAGAGTACTCAGTGAGAGCTATCTCAAGCGCACCAAGATAACAGGGTTAAGCTGTTATCGAAATCAACAAGTTATTTACTCATTCTAGCGAGATTATGAGAAGATTTTTTATGACTTACCTTTCGGAGAATCACGTAGCAATTGAAACGTTGCACTGAAAAAATCCTTGCAGGGATGAAATAAGATATTGTAATTTTGTAATGTTATATATTTTCATCGTTTTAATATTCACCCTCACATCCCGAGGGTATCTTGCGATCAAACATACTTTGACAACCAATCAGATTTTAAGGATTTGACGGTGTACGATTTCCTTTAGGGCTTACGGGATCATGGATTTATGAGGTTTAAATTTCAAGCTATGAATCGGTGAAAACAACTTGTGCGTTTACTCAGGTGTGGTAAATTGTGGATTCTCCTAGGGTTTCTACTAGGAAATCAATAGAAAACTCCACATGTGGTCATTGCAAATATTTCTAGAATCAAAACAGGCGAACTGGAAAACATTTGTGTGATTTTCTTGCTAGTTATTGACGAATTAACCTTGATTTATCATGATAATTGTCATGTATCATGTATCATGTATCCATGTTAACAATTTTCAGATGACCTTTTAAATGTGAATGGGTTAAGATGACCTTGCCTGCAAGATATGGACCTGGCTAAGTTGTGAAGTTCTGTAGAAGGTCAGGGATACTTTTGTGGAAGTTTTTGGGAACAGGTTTATTAACTTGAAATATCACAGTTATTTTCAAGGTCATTTCATGACAGAGTTCGGCAACTGATGAGATAAATGCTAAGGCTTCTTTCATGCAAAGCACAAGGATGCAAATAATTTTGAAAAACATCTAATCCCTGTCATGTTTGTATTCATTAGATAGCTTTTGCCAGGAGCTATATATTTAAAAAATTCAAATATATAGTTTCTGCTTTACCAGAGTACTCTTAGAGGACTACCCATATGTCAGAGTTGCAGTCTTTTAAAAAAATTTTTTTAGTGTTTTTGCATCATTTTGTATCGGCAAAATTAGCCACCAGCAGCATAAGGATCAATATGTTAAGCCCTACCTTTCCGTCTAGCTTTTGTGGAAGTTTAAAGAACCTGGCAAGTTTTCTGAGAAAGAGCAGTTATTTTCAAGTTCATTTTAGGGCATTGGGTTTGGCAACAGATGTGTGAGTATGTCACTCAAACCCTTCAGTACTCACTTTCACTTCGGTACACACACACACACACACACACACACACACACACACACACACACACACACACACACACACATGACAAGTTAGCAATATTCAATCCTGTCTTTTCTTGTCATTCGCAGCTGGCATCGTTCAAACATGAATGATCTCTGCCAATGACTACTGATCAATAAAAAATGTGAAATCAATTTCACATCTACGTCATGCACATTGCAGTTGTGAAATAGTTTCCTCTTCTTCTACAGTGGAGCAGATTGTTTTGTTGTTGTGATAAATGAATTGGTTATATGAAATAAAGGATAATTATTATTGTTATTATTATTATTAATATTATTATTATAATTATTAATATTATTATTATTATTATTATTATTGTTATTATTGTTATTATTGTTATTATTATCATTATTATTTTTATCATTTTTATTACTATTGTTATTATTATTTTTATTGTTATTATCAATATCATTATAATTATCATTATTATTATTATCATTATTATTATTACTATTATTATTACTATCATCACTACTATTATTATTATCATCATTATTATAGCATTATTTATCATCATCATCATCATCATCATCATCATCATCATCATCATCATCATCATTCTCATCATTATAAGAATGATACGAACATGAGTTTGTTATAACCAGGCTATACTTCCCTCAGTTTATTGAAATTTTATTGAAATGTATTATAACATAAATTATAATTGGTCTGACTTGTGAGATTTTATATTGAAAAAAAAGTAGAGAACCCAAGTTCTGTTATTCATTTGCATCAATATATATGTTTGCTCAGAGTACAGCCTCTCCTCATTAAATCAATGATCAGCTAACCAGATGTTTGTATGTGTGTACGTCAGCAGAAGTGGTCGTTTGTTGCACTCACCCTCCATATTTGGCATGGATTATCGCTATACTATTAGTACTGAACAAACAGGCGTTTGTTGAGTAGGCAAAAACACTTCCTTCCCAGCTATTCAAGATCCACATCTGTTGGAAGTCTCGTGTTGTTCTATCAATGGATTTACAATGAGAATTCGGAATGCTGGCCTTGCCTGCCCCAATACAATAAAAGGCAGCTTTAATTCAATCCTATTGCTATGTGTTCTTACTTACGGTTTTTAACCCATTCATGCCTGGAAATCTTCTTGATAAATATAGTCTTTTTGAACACCCAAACCCTTAAAAAGCACCTCTTAGGACACCCAAATCTTTTTGTAAGGTATTTCTTGAAAAGTCAATCTATAGCATATACTTTCATCTCCTTATAATTCCTATGACATTGTATAAGCATATCATGCCTTATTTTGATAAATGTATGCATGTTTACGGTTGAAATCTGAGTACTAGTATAATAATAATAATAATAATAATAATAATCTTTATTTCACGAGAGTAACACAGTCAAATACAAGATTTTATTTTCGCTGCGGCCCTCAGATTTAAGGATTATACATTCAATTCTTCAGGCCACAGAGTTGAAAATTGTTCTTCAAGGTATAGTTTCTTGAAGGATGAGAGAGATGGTGCCATTTTCATATTTAAAGATAAGGAATTCCATAATACTATGCCTTGGTAAGTGAATGAATGTTTAAATAGCTCGATTTTGATCGGTGGAGGAACCAAATTATGAGATGTATTCGATCTTGTAAGGTGACCATGTTGATCTGAGCAGAACTGAAACATATTTTTCAGGTATATTGGACTCTGTCCATTGACAGATTTATACATTAGAATAGCAGTATTAAATTGAACTCTGTTAAGGAAAGGTAACCATTTTAGTGTTTTGAATAGACCCCTGCTTGGATGAGAGTAATCAACATCAAGTATATATCTTGCAGCTTTCTTCTGTAGCTTAAGCATTCTTGTTTGAATTTCGGAGCTAGAGTGGCCCCAAATGGTATTACAGTAATCAAAGTGGGGAAGTATGTACGCATTGAAAAAAAGATTTCTTGTTTTAAGATCCATGTACAATTTCAGTTTTTTTAAAGCGAAAATCCCTTTTGATATTTTCTTACATACATGGTTGACATGTTCGTTCCAATTTAAAGTATTAGTCACTAATATACCCAAAAGTTTTTGTTCAGTGACAAGTTTTAATTTTGAGTCATTCAGAAAGAGGTTGAGATTAAAATTCTCAATAGATCTTGTTTGTTTTTGTTTGGTGGATATCACCATGTATATTGTGTTCCCCCTTAAAAATTTGGACACCAAAAATTTTACAATTGCCAATTTTGGGCACTCAGTTTCTAAATCCTAGCCAAGACCCTGTGTTTGGTGTCAAGTACTTATGGTTTTGACTGCTGTTTTTCTATATCGGGAAACCTGGGAGCGGTAGGCAGGGACTTAGCCAGGACCTGTCCTGCCTGTCATTTGGACAGGTAGTTTCCTAAAAACCTCCTGTTTGGACAGGCAAAAATTTCTATGAAAATTTTTCAATTTTGACTTATGGGGGGCAATAATCAAATATTTTCCTAACAAACCTTATTCTAGGGCATAGCTGAAGTGTAAATTACCCTTTTTGTACACAATAGGCTATCAAATATAGCTGGTATAAGGATTTGAAGTAGATAAGTAGCTTGATAAGTAGGCAGAAATTTTGAAATAGCTGTTTTGGACAGGTATTTCTGAAATCCTGGCTAAGACCCTGGGCCGGTAGGTTAAGGGGCTAATTGCGTATAATGTGTTTCCTTGTAAAATGAGACTTGTTAAACTTCAAACAGATTATCACCTGGAGTTCTCTTTCATCTCCAAGTCTCAGGTGTTATTCACAGGTAAACTCTCCCTGAACCAGAGTCTGTGAGTACAGATCTAAAGAAATCTACCACGCAAAAAATATTTAATTTCAAAGCAATTTGAAATTATGGTATAGGCTATCCCATACCTAGGGGAAAAGGGAAGAATTATGAAAATTGGATCTTATAAATTGCAGTAATATGATAATTAGTGATGGGTAGAATTATGTTAAAAGTTTCAGATAGTATGTGCACTACAGATCTAGTTTACGTGGGATACATCTTAACCCTTCCAATGCTGAGGCTACTTAGTTCCAAAGCACAAGGACTCAAAGATTTTAAAAAAACCATCTAAACCCTGTCATGTTGGTATTCATAGGATAGCTTGCACTGAGTACTCTCAAATGAGTACCCATGTTCCAGGGTTCCAGTCATTTTTTAGGTTTTTTGCATTATTTTCAGATTAGTCACCAGCAGCATAAGGGTTGGCTTCTTTGAAGTGCATTTATTTAATGCACGCCTAATCATCTGAAATCTGCCAATGTTGGTTTCATTTGCTAGCTGTGGTGTCAAAAACCTATGGGTGAAAATGGGTTAAGTCTTGGATTTATTCAAGAGCAATTATTTATGCATCTCTAGGCATAAATGGGTTCAATCTTGTAATCTTTTATGTAACCAAAATTCCCTGAAATCAAAACAACAGTTTTCACAGGGACATCCAGGCATGAATGGGTTGGATCTTCAATTACTTATGTGAGGCAAATTCTCTGAAATCACAGGGTTCTCAAGGCATAGATGTTTCAATTCTTGCTTGTAATAATGTATGTGTGTAAAATTCCCTTAGGCCACTCCAATTTATTTACTTGTCTTACGTGCTCAGGAGGTAGGAAATGAGCCATTTTGGAATAATAAAAAAAGTTGAAAAATGTGACTTTTTTTATTTATTTTATTATTTTTAGAGTCTGTCGACTAGGACTGGTAGCGATATGTTTCTACCAGCCTATTCTCAACTAAATAAAATCAATCAATCAATTAATTCCTGTAACCTGAAGGGTTAGAGGTATACCTCCTCAGGTCTGAGGCTCTTCTACAGCAATGATAGCTTCCTGTAGTTGATTGAATCACCCTTACAAAGAATATTCTTAAAACTTTTTTTTTTTTTTTTTGGAGTAGGACAGAAAATTTCAAAACCACTTTCGTCCGTAAGACACCAAAGGTGACTTTTTTTTTCTTTTTTTTTGGAGTCTGACAGGATTTTTTTTTCCAAAAAAAGCTCGTAAGACAAGTAATTAAATTGGAGTGGCCTTAAATCAAAACAAAACTTGTCACAGAGATCTCTAGGCATAAATGTGTTAAATCTTGCTTGTAATATTGTGTATGAAATGTTGCCTTCATTCAAGAGTAATCTTTTATGTATGCAAAATTCCCTGAAATCATAACAAAATTTGTCACAGGGATCTCTAGGCATAAATGGGTTCAATATTGTAATCATTTATGTATGCAAAATTCTCTGAAATGTACGTCTCGGTCTCGTAAGTTTCATTCACCAGCTGTATCGTCCTATCCCCTGAAGGATGAGTGACATCTGGTAAACCTCAATATTGAAAATCCATGTTCCCTTATCTTCTCCAGTATTGGTAAACACTTGACTGGGAGTGACAGGGAGTACACTGTACAGGGGCAGTACAACA
>OZ012695.1:37702712-37748981 GCA_963942565.1 Maea johnstoni
CATTATGTAGTTCTGTACTTTTGAAGCAAGCTAAGTATCAGTTTTAAATGATTAAATTGGGAATGAGATGTGAATTAAATATTATACATATCAAGCTACATATTTCTTATGATAATTAGAAAAGATCTATGCAATAACAAATACCTGTATCAGATGAATATGTATCAGCTCCAAGCAGTGTCTTAGCCAGGATTTAGAAACTGGGTGCCTAAAATTGGCAGTTGAAAAATATTTGGGCGTCCGAAGTTTCAAGGAGGATCACAATATACTCATATTTCAACCATAAACATGTATAAATTCATCAAAATAAGGCATGATATCATTAGACAATGTCATGGGAATTATAAGGAAATGAAAAAATTTAATTATAAGCTTGAGATTGAGATTTTTAGAAATTCCACGCCAAAAAAATGGGTGTCCTGAGAGGTTCTTTTCAAGGGTTTGGGTGTCCAAAAAGGCACCCAGACGACCTGCTGGCTAAGACTATACTGTATCAGATGAATATGTATCAGCTCCAAGTATAAGTAGCCAGGTGGAAATCTTAACCCTTCCAATGCTGAGACTCCTTTGGTTCAAACTCAAAAGGTATTCGGTTTATAGTCTTGTATCCACCGAAGTGCTCACACGACCTTCCTCCCCTAGCAGGCACTGTACATACAGAAACCATTTCAATCCCCCGGGGGGGCGCAAAGTTTTTTAAAACCATCTCAACCCTGTCATCTTTGTATTCATTGGATAGCTCTCATGGAGTACTTTCATATAAGTACCCATGTGCCAGGGTATTATTTATTTTCCAAGTATTTTTGCATCATTTTTTATTGGCCACATTAGCCACCAGCAGCAAAAGGCTTAACCCTTCCAATGCTGGGGCTACTTATGTCCAAAGCATATAGACGCTTATATTTTTTGAAAACCATCTAAACCTTGTCATATTGGTATTCATTGGATAGCTCTCACTGAGTACTTTCAGATGAGTAACCATGTGCCAGGGTTTCAATTATTTTGCATCATTTTGTATTGGCCACATTAGCCATCAGCAGCAAAAGGGTTAAGGGATTCCGAATCTTAAGACGATCTATGAAACCGGAGTATTTTTAAGAACCATATTCATTATTGTCAGGTAATGGAGTTCTTTGGGCATTAACCCTTCCAATGCTGGGGCTACTTTTGTCCAAAGGACAAGGATGCCCTGTCGTATTGGTATTCATTTAAGGTCTTACGACACTTTTAGAAAACTCAGTTTAATTTTCCTGAAATTTTGCATAAGGAAAGAACATAGCACAGTGATCCTCAAAACAACTTAAAATCATGGGGTCATCAACTTAGTTTTTTTTTCACAGATTTTTGAAAAAGTAATGCAATTTATGTCACAAACATCACTTTCTCCAAAATTGGTGTCTTTCTTTGCTAGATTCATCCCTTCAGAATACTGACACTGCCTGAAATACTGTTTTGCCATGTTGAAATTATTTTTTTACTGTTTCAAAGGAATTATTGGGCAAAATCAAGAAATACTGTTAATGCCCATACTTATATAAGATATTGTTAAGAAAGGGAACCCCACTTTATACACATGGATTATCACACATTATTCCTGAAAATGTGTCAAAACAACAAATTCAATGAATATGGAAATCACTGTAGCCAAAAATAAAAAACTCATAGGATACTGTTTATAATAGGCAGGTATAATCAGAATTGGTACATATTCAATAAAATTTAATTTCTTATCAATATTTCCAGTGACGTCAGGTAAATTGTAATAAATTATTTTAGTTTGTCCAATACCCAATAGGTGTCACCGGTATAAAGTATCGTAAGACCTTAATAGCTCTCGCTGAGAACTCTCAAATGAGTACCCATTTTCCAAGGTTTCGATTATTTTTGAGGTTTTTTGCATCATGCTGTATCGGCAAAATTAGCCACCAGCAGCATAAGTATTAACTATTACTTGTACAGCAACTGTTTGTCCTGAATATAGATCCTCTCAGGTAATAAGTTTGAATCTCCAATAACAATGTTGTTATCTGACCATTATTTTTTAAAGGTGCAGTGGGAGATATACATGTTTCTTGATTAGGAACACCCACATCATATAGGATGCTGTAATTAATTTGCAAGATTGTCTTTCCTCCTTGTGCTATACTGGTGAACCCAGATGCAGGGTCTTAGCCAGGATTTAGAAACTGGGTACCCAAAATTGGCAATTGTAAAGTTTTTGGGCATCCAAATTTTTAGGGTGATCACAACATTTCTGATTTCAACCATAGGGATGTATAAATTTATCAAAATAAGGCATGATATCCTTATACAATGTCATTGGAATTATATGGAGGGGTGCATTTTAAGGGTTTGGGTGTCCAACAAGACACCCAGACGCCCTGCTGGCTAAGACCATGCCCAGACGTGTCTGAGAATCTCTCTGAATTACTTAGCAATTGGGTAAAGATTTGAAAAATATTTGAAGGAGAGTTGTTGGATAGTGTCTGATTTAAAACTTTGCATCCTTGTGCTTTGGACGAAAGTAGCCACAGTATTGGAAGGGTTAAGCATTCCAAAGATAACCCTTCATTACCAGTAGTCAGCTGACTCACTTAAGAAATAATTTATAGAAAATTTTGTCCAAATCCAAACCTACAACTATCCTTCTAATATTTTTTAGTTTATGATTTATAACCCACCATTGTCACAAAAATATCAATGATCCAGATTTCAGTTTTTAATGCAAAATATGAGATTTTGAAATAAGATAATTTGTGTTTTATTTGGGAGTTCTTGGTATGAAAGGTTTGTTCCTTTATCACCCACCAGAGGGCAGTGTGTGATTTAGTTTGTCCATCAGTCCCTAGAGGGCTATGCATCAATCCATCCATGAGCTATTATGTGATATATGAATTTTTTAGATTTGTAAATTTTACTAGATGTTATATGACTGTATTTTGTGATACAACTGTAGAATTATTTTGTATTGCTATACCAGATTGAGTACACCAAGAGATTACTTGGGAATCTTTTATATACCTTCAAAAGGACAAGCATGAAACTTCAAGTCCTCAAAAGTGTATCGCGCTTAAATCTTGAAACAATGATAATTTTGAAAATCCAATTTTTGATGCGAAAAAAGCAAATATCCTGTAACATGAAAAAGGTCAGTGAAAAATGTAAGAGTTGTTTGTTTTTAATGTAATTTACTCAAATATACCTCTTACTTTTCACAAATCAAATTTTGTTGCATTTAGAGGGTTTAGGTGAGTCTCAAATAGTTGTGCAATATTGTGCCTTGGACCAAAGTAGACTCAGCATCACAAGAGGTATATGCAAGGGCCAATAGAGCGTGTTCAACTTAATCCTTCCAATGCTGAGGCAACTTTCGTCATAAGTACAAGGAGGCAAATATTTTTTAAAAACATCTAAATCCTGTCATATTGTATTCATTAGATAGCTCTCATCGAGCACTCTCAGATGAGTACCATGTGCCAGGGTTTCAGTGATTTTTGAGGGTTTCTTGCACCATTTTGTATTGGCCAAATTAGCCACTAGCAGCAGGAGGTTTAACCCATTTATGCCTGGAGCAGCCAAAACTGTCTGACAATTTTGGTGATATCTTCCTAACAAAAGAGATGTTAGAAAAATATTTGAAGGAGAATTGTAAATCAGAACTCTGTCTACAACTCTCCTTCAAATAAATTGTGAATTTCTGCTTCATTTCAAAGTTATATTCAAAAGTATGACAGGTCCAGACGACACTCACCAAGTAGATCTCCAGGCATGATTGGGTTTAAGAGGTTCAAGTTTGTCATATTCCACCGAGTTATTTTCATGAAACACAAACTTTGCTATGCTACTTAAACACACAATATTAAGATGTTTTGTGACTACTGTAAATAAAGTTTATATCTGGACAAATGGTTATCTTGTTATATTTAATATTTTTTTCCAGCCACACTTTTACTGCGACATTGTAGTGAATATCCACTTGTTTGTTACTCTCAGTGAAACATTCCTCAAATATATGGTAGAATATTGAATCTTTATTTGCCAAACATTTGCCTATTGAGGTAAATTTGAACTATCAAAATTCGGTCCTTGTATTATTGGCCTGTGCTAAGAGTAGAGGTTTTAACTCTTTATGTTGGAAAGTATGTCAAATAGGAGTGCGTAGGAACACTAGTGCGAGATGACCAAATTCATTTCAAGTTGGTACTGGCTAGCCTATCTTGAGAGACCTCTGGGCTCCAACAAAGCTCAAAATTTATCTTATTGGACGTCAAAATAATATCTTCAATTAAAAGTTCATTTTCATACATTACAGGCCTTTTGTGGGCAATTTTTAATTTCTTTTATGATAGTCCAACGTAAATACCATGATACTCAATTTTGGCCTATTTGCCATTCCACTTGGCAGCCAGGTTTTGTGGGCTAAGTTCCAATGTGGACAGCAACTGTTAAACCCCTGGTCTAATTCCAAAACAATGCTGATGTGAACTATATATCAGATATTTTAGCACGATTGAAATTACTACTACCGTGGGACATGCTAAGAGTAATCATCATAGGCTTAACTGCCGTCAGAGAAGACTATGATTCGAACTCCATTTACCATATCCCAATTGCAATTAGATGTTTGAGTAGGTAGGTATACACTGCAAGGTGCCTCAGCCAGCAGGGTGCCTGGGGCAGGCATCATTTTGACACCCAAATAGTTGAAAGTCGTGAACTCATGACACCTAAAAACTGAAGCCACAAATTATGTGAGAGTCATTTTCGAGCATGTTTCATATCAACTATCATCCAGACAAAAGTTTTTATGGGGAAAATGCTTGCCCCATCACATGCTGGTTCCCCACTCCATGAAAACATGTTTACGCGTAATTAATAAGACTAGTTAGAGAATAAAGCTTTTATGTGTAATACCTATTTTTATAAAATGATAATGAGTAAACAGTAATTCAGGATCAATGATTTTATTGATGGGTGATACATACTTAATATTTTCCAAAAATGCTGCTGAATGGTATCACATGTGTAATTTGGGAGATCTAAGAAAAGATAAACACAACACACAGATACAATAGACAGTTTATTTCACTCACAATAATACTTATCAGGTAGTGTGAGGCAGGTTTCATTATGACATGGATGTTGTTGAAAAACAAAAGCCAATTTCTTGCCCAAATAGAATTATCAGTAGGAACTTCTCATCCCAACTGAAAATATTAGTATCAATATTCCCCAATAGGTGTCGCCACTTCCCAGAAGCATTCCTAACTGACCTGCTAATTAAATTAACACACTTAACATGCGATGATTTTCTTTCATGATCAAATCATTTTGTTGCAGGTTAGACAATGCAAAAGAGACAATAATGAAAATTCTTCATTTTTGAAATTATTATGATAGTTTGAGAACCAGCCCCAAAACATGATTCCTTGTCGAAAATGGCTTTATCCATCTTGGAAGAGGTGAGAAAAGTCAATACAGATACACTGTTATAAAGAGAATGCATATCATTTGAATTTACAGATAGTGTTATTAAGTTTATATCCTGTCATATGGTTCAGGCCTAGAACTAATGTACAGTAAGTTGGAGACAATTTACCCTGAAAAAAATGGCGAAACAAAGTATATGGACAACCTTGAGAACAAAATATTGCAGGGCTTCAAGGTCAAAACATCAAAAACTGAACAATCTGATGATGAATTGATAAAATAATTTTATGTCAGCAATGTCACTAGGGAAGTATAGAAAGAGTTAACCCTCATGCTGCTGGAGGCTTATTTGATCAATACAAAATAATGTGAAAAAAGCTGAAAAAAGACCGAAACCCTGGCAAATGGGTACTCATCTGAGAGTACTCGTTGAGAGCTTTCCAATGAATACCAAAATGATAGGGTTTCGATGATTTTCAAAGATTTTTGAGTTCTTGTGCCTTAGACAAATGTAGTCTCAGCATCAAAAGGGTTAACTGTTAACCATATCTATATATCTATCTGTATATATACTATTAGTTATCAACTGTTTTGGAGTGTGATACAACTTATATCTCGCAATCAGAGGGCTGTATCACCCGAGGCGCAGCCGAGGGTGATACAGCCCTCTGATTGCGAGATATAAGTTGTATCATACTCCAAAACAGTTGATAACGAATTTATCTCATGATTGCCCCCTCGACCTCTGCCTAGGTAATAAAAATGAACAGAGAATTGTCTGCTAAAGGGGCATCTTGCAATATATAGTGCATGATGCAACCACCAATTCTCCCAAACATCTTGCAATGTTTGGGAGAATTGGTGGTTGCATCATGCACTTAGGGGGGTAGGGAGAATTCGGAATTGCATCATGGGCATAGTCATCTAAAACAATGCTCAACTCTCCCTACCCTAAAAAGCAGCAGGTTAATACAAGAATGCTTGGAGGGTAATACAAGATTCTGAGAGGTTAATACAAGATTCTGAGAGGTGAATTGAAGGAAGTTCATGATACAGCTTCATATCATGGGCCAATTGACCAATCAAAAGCCTAGGATTTTGCCAATCATGAGATAATGATCCAGATTTCTTCAAATACTTTCTGAAAATAACTTCTCTGATATTTTGTATCGGGGGTGCTATTTTTGGCACTATGGGCATGAACTGGTTTACTCATCATCCTCAAAATAGTCATCTCAATCAATAATACAGTTACTTGAATGATAATTTTGAAAAATAAGATTTTTACAAAGCATTTGAAGGAAGGTTGATGGTAATCTGCAGAATACTTTTTCTTTGTCAAAAATTCTTCCTCAACTTTGCATTTGCCTGCAAATTTTGACCAAAATTGCCAGGCTGTTTTCGGCGGCTGTGAGCTTCAATGAGTTTAACACTGACACTGAGTTTGAACTCATACACAACTGGAACTTTTTCAGGGTCAGAAATACCAGCCTAAGGCCCTGTTGACATATATTACATACAGTCCACAACCGAAATTCCCTAATCAACAGCAAGAAAAGATCCTTATTAAAACAATCACACACAACACATCTATAAGTATTTATTAACCTTGAGCAAACCCACAGCTTATGTGATCTCATACTATGATAGTCTTAGCCAGGATTTTGAAAGTGGATTCCCAAAATGGGGTATCATAATATTTTGAGGAATCCAATATTTTAAGGGAGAGCATAATATCTTCAATTTACAACAAAAAAGAATGCATATTCTCATTAAGGAAGCTGAATAATACCTAGAATTCACATTGGACTGAGAATTTCAAAATCATTTGCTTAAAATTGGCATTTCAAGAAATTCATCACAAAAAAATTGGGTGTCCTAATGTGGGTTTTTTAAGGGTTTGGTTGTCCATATGACATCCAGACACCCTGCTGGCTAAGACACTGAGTGATCTTATATTTAACCCATTCATGCCGGAAGCGGCCAAAAATAGACTCACAACTTTGGAGATATCAAACAAATAGAAGCACTTTTCATCAATTTGACTCAAATATCTCAAGGAGAAATGTTAATTAGAAACCAAATATTTTGGTGAAGTATGCCTTATGATATTCCCAAGTTAATTTTAACAGATTCATATACTCTAGAAACACTCCAAGCATGAATGTGTGAAGAAAAACTCAAAGAAGCGATCCACGTTAGAACTCAGGGTTCAACAGAACCCTGCCTACTCAGGAAGTCAGGCGGGGCAAGTTGGACCCAAGATCAGATAGTCCTGCCAGGCGCTCAGGTTGCCTGGCCAATTTGATAGCAATTACCTTGTTTAACCTTGACATAGAGACAATAAAAAAATCTTATTTTTTTGAACTTTAGGTTTGATGTCATTCTTGTATATCTTTCTCCCTCATTTTATTTCCACCTTTACCTTGTATGACTTTACAACGTTGCTGTCAACTATAATTCAAAAGATCCTGAGCACTATCAATTCAATGAATATACCTTTCAATTTCCATTCTAATGGTAGATAGTCAAGCAGGGCAAGTCGAGGGCTTGTTCAGCTTGCCCGAATTGTCATATTTCCATGATTAGATAGTCATGACTATGCGGCTATCTGTTATGTCGAGCCCTGGAACTAATTATGTTTATGGACCTTTATTAACTTATTCATGGAGAGTTACTTGGCTATATCCGTTACTTATGTTATGGACCATGATTTATTGATTCTCGTATCACTCAAGATCATAGCTTGGGCTATCCAGGTATAAGTGGGTTAAAAGCCAAGAAACTGGGACAAAAATTGTTGCGCTACTCGTATTTATAAACAAGATCAAAATAATTTTATACACCCATAAACGAACATACATTTATTTGTATTTACAGGTTAAAATACTCTTTCATGGTATCTGTTCATACATGATTGCTTCCAAACATAAATCCAATAACCCTGAGAGCCACTGAACCAATGACTTAATAAATATTCAACATTTTCAAGTGACTTTATGAGTATGTGGATCCGATATCAGAACTCAGTGCTGAGAGTTGACGACTTGATATACTGTTTAGGACAAGCTAGCCAATTGGTCAAGTTGATCCAATAGTTGTTCAGCAAAAAATGAACTTGCCTGTCAAATATACAAGCTTAATACATTACCTCTAATATGGTTGTTTGTATCAGGGTGCAACTGAGCACTGTGATGTACATGTAGATATTTCCACACCTTCTTTAGATTATTGTACACCGATGTATATCTTAATTATTCTAGTTAAATACATACGATATGCATGTACTTAAAGAAAGAAAAATTTCAGGATTCTAACTTGCCATACCGGGCATTTAAGAATTATTGCCTGAAGCCATTCTACTTGCCCAGGAAAGTAAATAATGAAAACAACATTATTCAAAATAAAATTCAATGACAATATGGCCTTTCACTACAACTTTTTGAACTGTACAATGACAAAGTAATATATAGCAAGAGATAATATATTAAAGTACACAAGCAGTCCAAGTCACCTTTAGAAGCATTTAAAATCCCTGGTTCAAATTACATTCACAATATATATTATAAACCCGCCTCTTCAGTTCAATCAGATTTGCAGTCAAAATGAACATATCTTCTATGCAATGACAACTGAGTTCTAACCTAGCTTAGATGTCACTTTTCTTTGTTGAACCCATTCAGTGTAGTCTGGACCTTTCATACTTTTGAAAATAAATTTGACATGAAGCCTTAATTTGTAAACTATTTGAAAAGTTGTAGATACAGTTTTCCTGACCAACGATCCTTCAAATGTTTTCCAATAATTGCTTGTGTTCAAGAGATATCATCAAAATAGTCAGATGGTTTTGGTTGCTACAGACTTGAACGGGTTAAATAATATTTGTTGCCAATTTCACAGCTAAAACATTCTTGAATGTGTTTGAAAGTTTTGAAATAACAGCAAGAAAATTTTATGATAAAAAGCAAAACACACAAACCACTGTTTTCACCTCAGACTATGATGATTGGTCACCATACACATAAACAGATGACCACAATTGTCCTAGTCCCATGGTCAAGTGAGACTCAGAATGAAACTGGTAGTACATCGTATATTCGACATCATACTGGTAATGTCCTCCATTCTTATCAACGTCTGTAGCGTCAATTACTTGAAGATATTAAGGGGTCGAAATTTTCTGGAGCCAGGAGCCCAGGGCTACCTTGTAACTCCCCTGGAGCTCTCTCAAATTTCTCCAGGGAGCCCAAGGATGTAGTTTGATATACATTGATATACCGTTATGAAGCTTATGTTGATGTTATCGGGCTCCAAGGAAAAAGTCTTAATTTCGAGCCCTGATATTTTGAATAGCCTTGAAATCAACACACATTCCGCTCCATCCCCAGCCACTGGAATGATCTTCCATCACAAAGCACCAAGAAGTGTTAATGGGTCCTACTTGTTCCTACATATCCTTCTCATTAAAGGTAAAGGTATTCGATTTATAGTCTTGTATCCACCGAAGTGCTCACACAACCTTCCTCCCCTAGCAGGCCTGTACACACGGAAACCATTTCAATCCCCCGGGGGATATTCCAGAGCAGCTGGCAGCATATAGTACACAAGCTCTAAGCACTGCCTTGTTAATGCTAGGTACCCATTTTGCAGCTAGGTAGACTGAAGCAATATGGAATAAACTGTCTTGCCCAAGGACAGACCAAAGTGCCCCAGCCGGGAATTGAACCAGCGACCTACTGATTACTAGTCTGACACCTAACCAACTGAGCTATTTGTCCCCATATTATTACACTCCTTCGTGTCACACAAGACAATGCATTCCAACTCAGGTGGAATCTGCAATCTCCACCTGTATATTCAATGTTTGAGATGTAGGGTCCGACAGAGGAACTAGCTCAAAATAGCATGATTAATTTAAAGAACTTCTTGGAAGGCTAGTAACATACATGTTTAAAATCAGACATACCAGGCTGCTGATAATAATGGAAGCTATCACTATTGTAGTATTTTGAATATCTGATGTGTTAAATGCAAATTGATACATTTACATTATCAATCAAAGGATTCATTTATCAATCTGAATCATGTTGTTGATTTTTCATTGAATTGTAGTTTGGGGCAAGGTCTTAGCCAGCAGGGCGTCTGGGTGCCTTTTTGGACGCCCAAACCCTTAAAAAGAACCCCTCAGGACACCCAAATCTTTTTGTGTGGAATTTCTAAAAATCCCAATCTCAAGCTTATAGTTGAATTTTTTCATCTCCTTATGATTCCCATGACATTGATTAATGACATCATGCCTTATTTTGATGAATTTATACATGTTTATGGTTGAAATATCAGTATATTGTGATCCCCCTTAAAAATTTGGACGCCCAAAAATTTTACAACTGCCAATTTTAGGCGCCCAATTTCTAAATCCTGGCTAAGACACTGGTTTGGGGTAAGTGATCTTTTCCATCTTAATCAGGTGCTAAGAGAAGAGCTCTGTCTCATAATTGTCGGACCCTGAGAATTTTTTTGTGTTTTTTTCCTAGTTGCCTGCTGCACCTCCACTGTCACTTTCCTCATCAGTCATTGTTATTTCTGAATTGCTTATTTTCTGCATTTCTTGTCGGGCCTGCCGACTTGACTCCAATAACTCCTGAAGTTTCGCATAAAGTTGATCATTCTGCTGTTCTAATGTATCTAAACAGGAGTCCAACTCATCCAGAGTACTGTTCAAATTGTCATATTCTGAAAATAAAATTATATATTTATGGCAACATTTAAGACTTTATGGATCTACAACTTAAATCATCACAAAATATGCAGGATTCTTAATGTTATAAATAAAAGATGCAATTATATAAGATTAAATGGAAATGAAATATATCTTGCAATTTCTGTAAGAAAGACCCTGATGGTGGTCATACATTAATACTTATACCATAACTATTGTTTTAATATTTATCAATCCAACTCACATCAATCATGTGGTGAGAGAGGTCACATGAATTAGAAACTAGCAGAAATCCATTGTTAGTGAGGTGGGGAGATAAATATTAAACAAAAGAAATGAAAACGAACTATCTCATGGGCTGCCGCATTTCAAAACACAGAAAAAACATTCTAAAGAAGTTCGTTGAAATAAAGCGGGTTTTCAACAATGTTTTATATCAACAATGAATCTTTTTTGTTATGAGAAACCCAAGGCAAATCAAGTACTGTCATTAATCACACTGACAGGCAAGATGTAAGGGCGGTATTTTCGAGCTTAGTCGGCAACAAAAGCAAAGTTTCCGACACAAACCTTCGCTATACTCTTCTACCGCAACCTCGAGGTTTTCGGCACCGTCTGGATGATGGTATCCTGCAGCATTCGTACCATTTTGGCGAGGGTCATTATTTTCTTCCGCCATCTTCCTCATTTTCGCGCAAAATGACGTCATGAAAGGCCCACGTACCGTTGTCACAGTAAATCTGATTGGTTGTTTACAGGTTAACTCTCAGTGGCCCTATTTTACTCATACAATCTTTAAACTACAGGGAGAATTTTCTGTCGATGTTGAGATAAAAGGTTTACAGTTTGTGACATTTTTATTTGCTTCATATCTTATAATCTCATGAAAACCAAAGATTCGTGGATTAAACACCACAAAATCATAGATCAACCTTATCCAATGGTAGACTCGCTTACTCAAGCTTCTTTGTCACATGACTTGCTGTGTAGCATCATAGTCGCCATTGCATAGCATCATAGTCGCCATTGCATTTACTCAGTCCATTGCACGTCACAGGTAAGAATCCAGCAAAATCTCTCGCTTTAAGTATTCATCTGAATGATTTAACGTTATAGAAGCACGGGTATGATTTCAGGGAACGGGAAAACTATCGTCAATTTTCAATAATCGATCAAACGTTCCTATTTTTCACCTTATAAATGCAGGCCATCCCGATTAGGAGCCGGCCGGCATTAGACAAAGCCAGTGTTTTATTTTAGAATTTACAGGGTTGATGACTTCATGCAGAATTTATTTTCTGAAAACTGGATGTGATGTGCAGCGTAACTATAATTTTGATAGCAATTAAGACTGTAGTTGGATCAATCGGTTAATTTGGACTGTTTGTTGCCAAGAGTGGTCTTGACCCAGTTGTAAAATATAAATAAAAAATGGCTTCCTACGTATAACTCTTACGCCATTTCCTTCATCGGCATCAAGGAAGCCATTGTCGAGAGTGCCCGCTGTTGCAAGTCATAGGGACCTTCAAGTAACCTCTTAAGTACTCCTTTGTTCCTGTGTAAAACATTTTATTTAGTGACGATTGCCATACCATAAATATTTGCACCCTACTCACTAGTCTGAGAACATGTGAATGATGTGTGATGTAGCCTTGTAATGACTTGTATTTTGTAATGTAGGTTTCAGGCAAGTTGTTTTGTTATCTTCAACCATTTGAAGTAAATATCTCAACTTCAAGAGATGATGTGTGAAACATTTTCTGACACCTAGATTGCAGGCTAAGGGTCTGAAAAAGGTCTTAAAAATGTCAGAAATAGTGGTCAAAACACAAGTCCTGGTTATTATTAGATATCTCATACTTTAAGCCTCTAGCCTGAAAAATCAAAGGGCACAAAGCAAAATCTATATGCAAATGCCCCTGGGAAAGTCAAACCATGTGAAATATGTAGTACCATTGGTTTGTTTACATAAATCACATGCTGAAAAGAAAAAAGGATTCACACCTCTAACACCAATTTAAATGACCCCTGGATCAAATGGGTTATTCATGTCAATTTTATGATTTCCAATTTACATGTGATTTCTGTAAACAAACTGAATGCACTCCCAATGGCTGAGCCAATGGTGATCAACATCTCAAGTGGATTGTAGGGGTGCAAAGGTATTTAAGCACAAGGCAAGTTATTGGAAGTGTCATTCTGAAGGAAGGTAATACTAGCAGGGGTCTGCCAGTTGAATGGACGTGTTAAATCACACTGAAAAGTTATAGCTTCTATTCAAGGGTGTCTTACAAATATCTTCAATTAAGATGTTGTACCAGCATGCTGTATTTTGTATGAATATACCTGCAGGTTATATCTCCCTAAGAAAAAATGGCATCCGTAATGCTGAACTATTATTTACAAAATCCAGATCAGCGACAATCACTCATTAAAGATCATACTGGCATTACTGTGTCTCATAATTTAGAAGAAAATTGCAGATTTTTCTGAATTTACGAAATGCAAGTTTTTGCATTTTGTTAAGGTGTCTCTCATTGACATGCTTTTAAAGATGCTTTCTTTGCTGTACAAAATCTCACCATATAACAAAACACCCATGTTTGCATTTATCCCAATGAAAACTATATTTACATTCTTATTTGTTTCTCGTTCCAGTCCCAACCTAAATCAAGATGGCAGACAATGATGTTGAGAACGCCGAGGAGCTTTTGGACTACGAGGATGAGGAGCATGAGACCCCAGAGGCTGTGACAGACACCGCTGTGGCCAAGAAAGAGGTCAAGGGAACCTACGTGTCCATCCACAGCTCCGGCTTCAGGGATTTCCTCCTCAAGCCAGAACTCCTCAGAGCTATCGTAGACTGTGGCTTTGAGCATCCATCAGAAGGTGAGTTGAAAAATTCTGACATTGTGTCAGGCCCTTAGTTAGCAGACAGGGTGTCAAGGCTTAGCCAGGTGCCATTTAAACACCATAATCCTCAAAAAACACAAGTGATTTGTTAAAATATCAGTCAAGATGACTTCAATATGAGTATCATTAGCTATTTCTAGCCCATCTCAGATTTAGTTGTTGTATTGACTTAACTTTATAATAATCTCTGTTCAATTTGCCTTATATTATAATTATGGTTTAAAAAATATACCAAGACACTGTTGACTATTATATGACCTGCTGTTCAATCTTTTTCACTTCAGTGCAGCATGAGTGTATCCCACAAGCCATTCTGTCTATGGATGTACTGTGTCAAGCCAAGTCTGGTATGGGTAAGACAGCCGTCTTTGTGCTCGCCACCCTGCAGCAGTTGGAACCCGTGGACGGACAGGTAAGATACACAAGTAGGGCCCAAAGTAAGGGGTGCCAGGAGCCCAGGACTCCATTGAATTCTCCTGCGACTCCTTCAATATTTTGCAGGGAGACCTAAGATATTCTGGTTTCTATACAGAACACCTTTAGGTAGCTTTTGAAGATGCAGTTGGGCTCCCTGAAATAAAAACTTAATTTCGAGCCTGGACAAGTATTTATGCCTGTACAATATATTAAGGACTTACTTTAACCCAGTCGTGCCTGTAGTGCCCTAAAATGGCCTGAAGGGTTTGGCGATAGCCCCAACGCAAAGTTATAGTTTGAAGTGTTATCAAACATATATATAAATTTTTCTCACCCCAATATAAGTCTTATGATTTGGTAAAGGGATACTATGTATTATTCAATGAGTAAGTACATTTATTGCTCGTAATCTGGGTATTTTGTTGTCTGTCTTGAAAAATACTAAATAGTATTCCCGAAACTTTGCAATTGGTAATTTTGGCCGCACTGTTTCTGAATACTTGCCTTCAAAGGTCGTACAACGCCCCAATCAGTTCCTACTATCACGCGCAAGAAAGATATCTCCAAGTATGAATCTGTTAAAGAATAGAAATCAACCTATAGCAGTTGAAGAGGTTTTCTAATGCCTTGTGGTTTATTTTCGTTCCAGGTCTCCGTCCTGGTACTGTGCCACACGAGAGAGTTGGCGTTCCAGATCAGCAAGGAGTACGAGCGCTTCAGCAAGTACATGAACAGCGTCAAGATCGCCGTCTTCTTCGGCGGCATGTCCGTCAAGAAGGACGAGGATGTGCTGAAGAAGAACTGCCCGCACATCGTCGTGGGCACACCAGGCAGAATCCTGGCCCTCGCCAAGACCAAGGTCCTCAACCTCAAGAACATCAAGCATTTCATCCTGGACGAGTGTGACAAAATGCTCGAGCAACTAGGTAAGTGGTGTAGAAGTTTCCTTGGCTTTATAATAGTGATCATACTCTTAGCCTGCAGGGCGTCATTTTGACACACACACCCGCGCAAATCATCTCTCCGGGCACCCCTTTTTGTGCGCAATTAGAATGTCAATTCAAGCATGTAATTGACTTCTGCCTTCATATATTTCTCATTATAATTGTTTGAGGATTTTGCCTTATTTCAATAGCTAAACATATGTTTATGGCGGTAATCCAAGTATTGTTTACTCATTTGAAAAATAGTATGGCAGAAATTTTACAACTGTCAATTTTTGGCACCCAGTTTCTAAATCCTGGCTAAGACCATGCCTTCTGACACACATTTCTTATCAAAGCAATGATAATTAATTTTCCTCTAATAAATTAACATCCTGTACTAAATAGTTCATTTTTTTCTTGACTTATAGTACTATCTTTCTTTGTATTACAGATATGCGTCGCGATGTACAAGAAATCTTCCGTATGACACCGCACGAAAAACAAGTGATGATGTTCAGCGCGACGCTCAGCAAAGATATCCGACCTATCTGCAAGAAATTCATGCAAGATGTAATTACACCGTGTTATACTCCTCGTCAACTCCGATCTCATCGCATTTATGCAACGTGAAGGCTTACCAGTGGAGGTCACATGTTAAACAGCCCATGGAGAGCCTTCGTAATCTCAGTCAGATGGCCACCAATCTCGTATTAGATCTCTCTGAAATCCTCATGAAAATAGTGCTGCCACCTACATCTTGCTATCAAAATTATTATCTTAAAAATCAAATCAAAATCACTGTCATTTGTTATGAGTGTAAAGAAAAAAAAAATGATTAGTTCAATCATTATCTGATACAACAAATACACAGCTCACAATTAGAATGGAAAAAAGTGTGAAAATGAAGGACTTTCCGTATGGAAAAAAGAAGTCGAATCAAGTTTTTGATGCACACATATATATAAATATATATCACACAGTGATAGGTAGGGCCTCACTTTTCATTGCACCATGCACATCTCTGTATGGTGCAGTAACACGTACACTATTTGGTTAGTCAGGAAACAGTGTCTAGGGAACGCTCGCCCCCATCTCGGGGGTGGGTGGATCGAGATGCACAGCCCTGAACTCTCAAAGTGACGGGTAGCTGTATCTCCAGTTAGTTTATAAAAACTAGCTAGCTCCCAAAATTCTGCAAACACAAACACAGAAACCTCGAACAAGATATATGCTTTTCAAAAAAAAAATGGTGGCAGCAGATTTCTGCTTGTAAAATCATAGTTGCAAATCATAAAAACCTAAAAAAAAAAATCAATATTGATTAATTGCGGATGATGCTAATTAGGAGATTCTCCTTCGAGGAAAAAGGCTAGGAGCAGGTGCTAGCTTGCGATGTAGAGTTGGGAGCAGCAGCTGCGTTGGTTGGTTGGTGCTGGGAGATTATTTTGCTCGCCACCCGTCCTGGAGATGTGTGCGGGAAGAACAGGATGGATAGCTGTCTGAGGAGCCGACCGGGCGGCCTGCCTGCGTTCTCTCTTCCTCCTCCTACTCCTACTCCCCCAAGGGACCGCGAAGGACAGCCTGAGGTGGTTGTCTTGACTTCTTTGATCTGTCGTCAGTCTGTCCGACCGATTGGCAGGCCAGACCGCCGCCACTCAAGTAGGGAGTAGCCTGCAAACAGAAGTCAACCATGTCCTCCTTGCGTTAATATCGCCCTTTTGGCTCGGATAGCTTCAAAAGAAATTTGCTATATCATTTCGGCCCATCATCCAAAAGTTGGAAAGCTTTACCAGAAATTTGCTATATCATTTAGGCATACCTATAATATTTCGGCTCATTCAAAGCTTCTAAACCAATGTATTTTATTTCTATATCATTTAAGCTCATCATCTAAAACTTGGAAAGTTTTCCCACAAATGTTACCTTTATCATTTAAAGTTGAAAAGTTTCGTTAATGTATTCTGTGTCATTTAGGTTCATCATCCAAAAATTGCAAAGCTTCTACACCAATGTTTATTATTTCTGTATCATTTAATATTATCATCTAAAAATTGGAAAGCTTCATCAGAAATGTTACCTATATTTAGGCTCATCCAAAAATTGAAAAGCTACTCCGGAAATGTGATCTATTACTATATTATTTATGCTCATCTAAAAATTGGAAAGCTACTCTAGAAATGTTATCTATATTAGTTAGGCTGCTCATTCAAAAGTAGGGAAGTTTCTCAAGAAATGTTGTCCATATCATTTTGGCCCATCCGAAAGGTGTCTGTTCTTTTAAGCTTCATTATAGTGTTAATTGCTGAAGGATTGATACTCAAAATCAGTCTCCTGTTTTTATGGAGATAGTTCATGTTTTAAAAAAATAAAGCCATGGGAAACCTTGATTTAACCTTGATTTAATTTTGTAAGACTTCAGGCAATAATGTTATTCCAGTCTGTTAATAAATGCTGTATGTTGGGCTTTTGGCACTAAATTTTATGATGCTTATATATTGCAACTACTAATATAATCATTTATTATCATTTTTGTTATAATTATTATTATAATAATCATTACTATAATAATTATTATTATTATTTGTGCCCCTCTGCATGCCGGGAAGGGGCTGCTGTAACCATGCCATTCTGTCGTTCTCTTATAGCCCATGGAGGTGTATGTTGATGACGACTCCAAGCTGACATTACATGGTCTGCGGCAGCACTACGTCAAGCTGAAGGATAACGAAAAGAACCGCAAGCTCTTTGAGTTGCTGGATGTACTAGAGTTCAATCAGGTAAGCACCTTTGGGAGATTTAGAGGAAGAAAATTTCAATTATTTGCTAGGAGTTGATAGTGTAGAATTTTTTGTCTATTGGGATAAATATTTATAGATAGCAAATTATATTTTGAGAAATATTTTGATTGTAGTGAGAGTTGAAATTTGTGTGTATTGTATTATTTTTGTCTTATGGACATCCTGCTGACAATTAATAATCAGAGTTCTCAGATCTTCGGTATGGTTAGGCAGGACAGGCAGTTTCCTAAAAAAGTCCTCACTGCCTAACCAGACATGTTAGTTTGTGTATAACATTTGACTCATGATATTTTGTTTTTTGTAGGTGATCATCTTTGTGAAGTCAGTTCAGCGCTGTATGGCGTTGGCCCAGCTGCTGGTGGAACAGAACTTCCCAGCTATAGCCATTCATAGGATGATGACACAGGAAGAAAGGTAAGGGTCTCCTCAATCGAAATCTCAGGATATAGATCACTGCTTTTATACCTATTCTCTGCAGGGCTTGACATTAAGCACTTCCCATCGTCCGGGACAAGTGATATTGACCGCCGGACAAGTACTTCTGTTCAGTTACTGTTCCAGCTGACCAGTGGAATTATCAGATGCATAGTACCCTTAGTGAGGCCGGGCAAGTAACACTTAGCCTGGGCAATTGAAAGCCTCATGGCACTTGCCCGTGGGGCAAGTGCCTCAAAAAGTTAATGTCAAGGCCTGCTCTGACAGCTTATTTAAGAAAATTGAAGGAGAATTGGTAGAGCTAAATCTACATCTCTCTAAATAACTTTATGTTAAATGAATAAGTTGATTGGATGTGTCAGATAGGACTTAACAATTGCAAGGCCATAGATGTGCCAACTAGAACTTTTACAATTGCAAGGCCATAGATGTGCCAACTAGAACTTCTACAATTGCAAGGCCATAGATGTGCCAACTAGAACTTCTACAATTGCAAGGCCATAGATGTGCCAACTAGAACTTCTACAATTGCAAGGCCATAGATGTGCCAACTAGAACTTCTACAATTGCAAGGCCATAGATGTGCCAACTAGAACTTCTACAATTGCAAGGCCATAGATGTGCCAACTAGAACTTCTACAATTGCAAGGCTACAGATGTGCCAACTAGAACTTCTACAATTGCAAGGCCATAGATGTGCCAACTAGAACTTCTACAATTGCAAGGCCATAGATGTGCCAACTAGAACTTCTACAATTGCAAGGCCATAGATGTGCCAACTAGAACTTCTACAATTGCAAGGCCATAGATGTGCCAACTAGAACTTCTACAATTGCAAGGCTACAGAACTATGTTGTAATAAATAGCTAAATTAGACAGTCACCTCCCAAATGGAAAGGATTGTCCTTAAGAAATGAATTGAGGTCATACGGAATGATTATTAACCTCAATATTTTGTCTCTTTCCAGATTATCACGCTATCAGCAGTTCAAGGATTTCCAGAAGAGAATCCTGGTTGCCACCAACTTGTTTGGTCGTGGCATGGATATTGAAAGAGTAAACATTGTGTTCAACTACGACATGCCAGAAGATTCAGATACATATTTACATAGGGTGAGTAGTAATTATCAGTGCATTTCCATATGTATGGATAGGTACCAGTACTCAATACTAAATACTTGTACTAAGATAAATTTATTTTATTTGACAAAACATTTGAGAATTAGTTCTTTCCTTTTGTGGTTACTGAGGTGGCAATCAGTTTCATATGTCTACTAACTAAAATGCAACTGGATTTACATAACACCATCATGATTTCAATTAATTCAATTTCATTAATTAACCCAATGAGTGTCTAAAAGGTCTAAGGTGTTGCCACTCACTGCTCACTTCCTCTCACCATTGCTCGTATTGGAGTCCTAGCTGTGGCATGTAAGAAATATTCTGGTGACATACGGTTCGCGTGTGCTAGGTTCTTCGCTTTCCTCCACCATTTACAATCACCCAGCTAAATAATTGGCAAAGCCAAAATATGTTTGAGAAAGTGGCAATGATTGAGATCGAATGGAAATCCTGATTTCTTGTTTATATGTGTGTTTTAGGTAGCAAGAGCGGGTCGTTTTGGTACCAAGGGTCTGGCCATCACCTTTGTATCAGATGAGAATGATGCCAAGGTATTGAACGATGTCCAGGACAGATTTGAAGTCAACATCACAGAGTTACCAGATGAAATTGATATATCTGCATACAGTAAGTATATAAGGGATTCTTCGTAAATATTTGAATCTGATCTATCTACTGAGTAACATTTTTCCTGATAACAGCGCCAAAATAACATCCTTCAAGTAAATGATGAAACTAAAAGTTATTGTTTAGTTTGAATGCGCGAATTTAAAGTGGGACCAATACCCATCAGCAGGACTGAAGCGAAATTTTCAGCACTCCAAATTAAAGCTGTATACAGTATGTATTGATATTCTTATACAAAAAAATTCATTCCTGTTGTGTTGTGTCCATAAAATGCAGGCTCAATTTAGGGAACTCTTCTCTAAGAAAGCCTTGTTTGGTAAATACTTCAATGATGAATGTCACCCGGAGGCCGACCCAGCAACTCTCATTTATGTCAATTCTGTGCGCTCAGATATAAATCCTGGCTAGACTGTCCATTGGAGAATGCATTGATCGCTTGATCAAAATTTTAAAATTCAATAGTGTTCGCTTTTCTCTACATAATACCTTAACTCTTTACCTTATGGTCTTAGCCAGCAGGGCGTCTTTTGGACACCCAAAACCCTTTAAAAGCACACCTCAGGACACCCAAATTTTATTGTGAGGAATTTCTTAAAATGTCAATCTCAAGCATATAATTGACTTTTTTCATCTCCATGTAATTCCCATTACATTGTATAAGGATATCATGCCTTATTTTGATAAATTCATACATGTTTATGGTTGAAATCTGAGAATCGATGTACCCCCGAAAAATTGACGCCCAAAAATTTAACAATTGCCAATTTTAGGCACCCAGTTTCTAAATCCGGGCTAAGTCCCTGCTTTACCTTACCTAAAACCGATGTGATCTGACAATATTTTCTTTCCTCTTTCAGTCGAGGGTCGTTAGAAGCAGCTATCGCAGAACAATCAAAATATTCCACGATGCTACTATCATCATTTCTATCACAGTAGAGGTCACCTAGAAGATTGCATACAGTGAACAAGGGCCATGGACTTAATTTCAAGAGCTTGAATGTGACATTGTTGTTATGAGTGAATGGTATCATTGCACTAGCAATCAGTCCAAGTTTGAAAAGCAAGTTCTGTTGTTTAATGAGCACAGCAATTACTGCTTCTTTGTTGTGGTGAATAAGGAATTGAGGTCTCTTATGTGGACAAGTCGGTAACCTTTGTAACCTTTGTTTAATCAAGAACGAATACTACAAAACAAGTTAATCATTACGAAATATTGTGACTTTCCTGCCTTCTCAGATAAGATGGGAAGCAGGAATAGCTAATTCGAACAAAATAAGATAGTTGATTGACTTTCTTCAATTACGTTTGATTTTCGTCTCAAGTTTGCACCACAGCCTACCTTGTACTTATGTTCTTAATGCTTCTGAAAAGCTCAGTGGATTTGCTGGTTTGTCAACAAGTGGATATGTTTTAGTAGATGTTGGTTTTTATGGTAAACATAGCAACTTTGTAAATAGTCATTTCATAAATCAAGAAGTGGGTAGAGGCACCGCTTTCATTTCACTTAACGCAAGGCGTAACAGGGAATAGAACATTGTTTTTATATAATTATTTGTATTTTTTTTTTCTTCTGAATAAAACTTAAAAAATCAACTGTTTTTTCAATTTCTGTAAAAAAAAAATGGAAATCCCAAGCTTGTAGTGTTTGTACGATATTTTAATTTAAATGGTGGGGTTGGGCACATGATAAAATACAATCAGCTGCATTTTCTTTCTCGTATCCCGGTAGTTTTTTTCCTCGCTTCATCGGGCTGCAACTATATTAGTTGAAGATTATCATGTTTCTAAAGAATTGGCTGGTAATCCAGAATGACTTGTCACCTGGTAGCCATTACTGTTATTAACACTTCTACAACATCACTGATATGGGCCTAACAGTCCGTTTTAATAAAAGTTCCGTTTTGTGAGGGTTTTTAACCTTATGTTGTTCCAGCGTAGATCATGGCATCAAGTGTGTCAGATTGTGAAAGGTTATTTTGTAATGCTGGAGAAGTCCGATTTTATGTAAAGATCAGATATAAATAAAAAATTCTATTTGATATGATGTATTCATTTGTTGGTGTTGTTTATCACATTACGAGTGTCGAATAAGACTTAATTCATTCATGGTACATGTATTTTCTTTGGAAAATGAAGTAGCATTATTGGTGGTTTCGTTACATTAAAGTTATTGTAGACTAATTGCTTAGTAATTTTGCAGTAGCCCCACCTGTCCTTAAAATAACGAAATCAAAAATCTTGGTGCTGCCAACTATACGTAGGCACTAATCCTGCCATCACCACCTTCATCCGACTAGGCCTGATATTTCATTAGAACAATATCCAGAGTTTTTCGCAACTAGGGTTGGATGCCATGTGTCGGCAGTAGAATGGGTGTAGTAAGGGGGGGTGGGGGAGGTTGACTGTAACGTGTTCGTGTTCGGCGTTCATTTACACTACAGGTCTGTAGTGTAAATGCACGTCGCCACCGTCACGTATTATAATTGGCTTCCAATTACTTGTGACGTCATCAAAACTGTAAAATCGCTAATTTCACTGATTTAAAAAAGGTTATTTAATTTCCTAAAAGTGTATTCTTAGTAAAATTGGTCCATTGAATGTATCCATGCTGTTTGACCAAAACAGATTGGACGCTATCATACATAACTGGAAGAACCAAGTTTTCTCTAATGAAACAATCCATGGCGTTCCACGAAGGCATTCGACGTGTTTGAAGCCGCCTATCGGCGGGTTCCGGAACCTCGCGTCCAGTCAGTACAATTATCATACGGTATCAATAGCCAACACTATGTTTAACAAATGCTACACGTGCTGATTTTTGCATCTTTCTGTTCGAACAACTGCATAATTATTTGGTGAAATATGCACACAAGCTATAAAGCATTCTTTTTGGAACCCTTCAGGAATATTTTGGAGGACCAAGTATCATGTTCCTAGCTCTTTGCATGGTGACTAAATTAACATTTTTCTTGAGACAAAATCCTGAAAAATTACCATTTTTAGCCAAATTTCATCCTATTTTAGGATAACGCTTATTTTTTTGTTGAACCTGCCGCAGGTATCTTTAAAAGTATGTTCTCTAGTATACATGCACAAATTGTTTTGAGCCCATTCAATATATGGAACATTGCTGGCAATTTGCTGCTAACCTAATATTATGTGTTCTCTATCAATAAGGTTTATGTTGCATGATATATTATGAGATAAGTGCAATATACGGTATGGTGCCAATTTTCATTAATTGTGTATATCTCAAATTCAACAACCCCGATACAGGATACACAGTATACCAATATCATGTTCTTATTGGGACACATCAGGGATATTTTTGGCCAGGTTCCATAATCCTAGCTCTTTACCAGGCAATTTCATTGACGTTTTCCCTAAACGTAAATCTTGAAAAAAGACTTTTTTGGCCAGATTATATCAGTTTTAATGTAAACACTAATTTTTTAGTCATATCTAATTCCACCACATTAAAGAGTATGTTCTTAAGCATATATATACGAACTATCGTGTGCTTAGGTGGACAATATATATTTTTTGACGTGATTTACAAAAAACTCATTTTTTGCCCCAAAAAACACCTTAAACCGCAAAAGAAATACTGCCATCCACCGATACCTTATGGCCCACCCTATGAAGATACGATTTAGCATGGATGGCAGCTTGTAACAAATTTTGCCATCAAAATCATTTTCTAGAGGCTTTCTTGGATTTGGCCGCCAGACTAAAAAAAAACATTACTTCCTTCCTAATTTGCATGTTGGCTGATAGCTTATAGTTGGCCAGATGCACACCCTTTCAAGTCAATTTGCCAATGCCTTCTTGGTTTGTTCTATGAAAGTCGAGATGAGACATGTCAGATTTTATTAAAGCTTCTCGCCTGACTATTTTACTTAAATTTCACATTGTTTTTGTGAACCTTCAAAGAGCGTTTTTTAATTATCGACTATGCTTTTGTCTTGATGTGTTGTTCATGTAATATTGATATTATGTAGCAAAAGTTACACTCAAATACCTATTTTGGTGTATACAGTATTACTTTGCACCAATTATGTTGAATTGTGTACTGTATCGAATTTACCGCGTCATGCTGTCACAACTTGTCACATCTTACATCCGTGCCCTGTCATATGGAAAGGAAGGAATGCGGTTTTATGTCGCTTTCAACAGCGTATCGTGACGAGATAGAACATGGAACTAGAAAGAAATTCCCTTCTCTCACAAATAGTCCCAAGGGTCTTTTAGTAGTAGAAGATCCATAGATAGCCCTCCACAACGCCGCACATTTATATAGCGACCAGGCCAACCTGTTTGGGGATCCAGCGGAGACAGGACCCTGAAAAAAAAAACCTCCATTTAGGTTTTTAAGAGCATCAATTGCCCTGATACACATCTTATGGTGATTGCTGTATTTGATTTTGTTTGTATTATATTGCTTAAATACTGTGACAACTGTGTCTTATATTTGATAAAGTGATGTCATTACTTTCGCCTCATGGGCAAGGGAACAGGGCATGGTTAGATACACATCTTTCTTAACAAATTTGTGATGAAAAAGAAACCTGAAACCGGGAACATATCTTTCAATTTCAATTGGAAAATGAAGAATTGGAGTTAAAAGGTAGCTTGATTGAACTATATTTATCGCACCCTCGCCCTTTAGTTGCTGCGCCTCCATAGACATCCCGTCATGATGCTGACATTTGTATACTAACCTGCATCCAAGCGTTTGGGAGGGAGAGCTGTTAATTGCTAAGACAAGGAAGACCCTCTTCATAGTCAAACATCTAAATTACTTAACCCTTGTGCTGCTGGTGGCTAATTTGACCAATATATAATGATGCAAAAACCTAGAAAGTGGCTGAAACCCTGGCACATGGGTACTCAGTGGGAGCTATCCATTTAATACCAATATGACAGGGTTCAAAAAATTGCATCCTTTTTCTTTGGACAAAAGTAGCCTTAGTATTGGAAGGGTTAAAATTACTATTTATCTGATATAAACCTGTTAACTCTTATTGGCGGGGCCATCGGGCCCGCCTTTACTGGGAAGGTGTTTTGAGATGTACATGGGCAGACGTCACGTGATCTAAATACAGAGGCCGGACTGAATATAATTCTCTATTCTGATTGGTTATAATATAAAGGTTTTCCCAACAAAAGTATTATATTAGAACAGTTATCAACCATTTAGTAGATAGATAAAAATAGTAAACCACTAACTAACTTCAAAGTGTTTTTATATGGTGGCATGCGCAAAGTATTTTTTTTCGAAAATGTGACCCAATCACGGTCGACGGATGACAAATGCGGAACTGTGGTCTATTATTACACATGAGCGGCGATAAAACAAGATCCAAAGACGCCCATGAGGTGTAAAAGGTACCTAATTCCGCAATGTGCCAAAATTAAGAATATTTCTTTCAATAGAAATATTGTAAACTATCTATGAAGTCGATAAAGTTAAAGTTGAACAGTATTATTCAATCAAATAACTTACAAAAATCAATTTTGATTAACTACTCTAAGCATATTACTGTACTCCTTCTCTAGCTATAAGTAGCATCATTTGGCGCGTGTGGGGCGAGCACAATTAACAATTGTTCCGCTTCCCCTCTCACTCTGGATCTGTAGTCAGGTCGGGAGCTCGAGGGGTATGCTATATTTAAACGAGGGGATTTGCCCCAATACCCTCTGCACGGTGTGACCGAGGGGGCGCATAAGCTCGTTTTTTTCAAAATTAAAGAATACCCCTATAGCACTGATTTCTGGCCAAAAAAGCACCCCTATCATAATAAAAACGCTGACTTTTTCCAGGAAATAAACACCCATTCTTTTATCAAAACACTGACATTGGATGAACAAGAACACGTCTTTCAACTTAAGATTTTATAATCCTCTGCCTGTTTAGCGGCAGCAGGTAGCGGCAGCAAACTCGCAGGCTCTTTCACTTGGGAGTCACTCGGCGTCAGAGTCGTGTATACTTCGTGGATTGCAAGGGGAATTTCACCCCCCGCATACTTCGTACCTGGATACAAAAAGTACCATTCTTTTACAAAATCGCGGACATGCGGAGGTCTTAAAAAGACCCCTTCTTCCGTGAAATACGTATTAACGCGGGTGCGCCCCCCTCTGTACCTTAATGCTCCCACCCAGGAATCTTTCATGGTTACTATCTGCATGGCGGGTACTTTCCAGTTAAGTACACATTCATAAATCAAGAGTTGTTGTTTTGTTTTTATTGAGATACTAGTCGTGTAGCAATCCAACCGGAAGACGGTATCGTCGCTCTGGCAGAGTGCTATATGGTAAGCTAATGCGAGATGTCCGTAGTCCGGCCGTCCATGTTTGAAATTCTGAGGCCGGACTGAATATAATTCTCTATTTTTTACTCTCATTTGCCCTCATTTAAATCTCACATCACCATTATGCTCACTTCGTGAGGTCATTCTTGCTTGCTGTAAACATTAAATTTTTAATTGAGAAAAAATTATGAATATTGAAAAATATGCTTGATTGTTCATTATTCATAATTCAGTTTTTTAATTTTTATTAATCACCTTATAAATATAAAAAAAATATTTTTCCACAATGTAGTTAAATCGTTTTTGATATTTTCAATTTATTTCTGGATATTGAAAATTTTTGGGATGCTTAATTGGCGGGGCCCTCAGTCCAAGCCTATATGGGAAGCTGATTTGAAATGTTCATAGTCCGGACGGCCATGTTGGAAATCCTGAGGCTGGACTGAATATAATTATCTATTCTGATTGGTTTTAATATAAATGTTGGCCCGGTACATTACCTTTGCCACGGAAAATTGTGCCTTCATTATTTTAATTTAGCATGAATTTTTCAAATATACAACATATTTTAAGCGGACATAAAGTATATTTTTCGGTATAGGAAGGAAAATTACTAAAGAAAAAATACCATGTGTATAGAATGAAATCAGGAGATTTCGTAACCAAACTGGTTCGTAACCAAACTGATGCGTAACCAAGAAGCTTCGCACCCAAGAGATTTCGAAGTCTCCAGCTTGCGCCTAGAATTCCGATATTTGTTTCAATTCTACAAAAAATGATATAAATCTAGTCATTATGAATTATTTTCCTCTATAATGTTAATGTTCTTTATACATCCGGTTCCCTCACTAGTTCATAAATAACTTGGCCCCGCCTTTTGACTATTGATGCTTTGCATCAACAACCGTACTTGTTACCCTTCAAGTGAGGACACTCTCTTTGCTACCTCAGTACAGTGCCAACATTTAATTCTTGCATTAATTAGGCGGACAGCCCAGGCATACCAGTAATACACGACCGCACACCCAATTGCCATCCAGTTTCCAGGGTATGGATACTTGGATAAGTTTTGAATCGCAAGCTAAATTTGCTACTGATGTGCTTGGCTTATTGTTTGGACATGCTATCCATGGGTGTTTGTACAACCAGGCAATGGCAGACGTCCAGTCGACTGGTGCAGGAATTAAATGTCTGTATTGTAGTGTGCAATAGGTTTGACACCTCTTGGAAGCCGTAAACTGAAGTGGCGCACTGCCCACCTTATAAAAAGAAGTATCTATTGATACCATACATCTAAAAGATCCTCTTTAGTCCCTTACTGTCTGTCCCTTACCCTTCTTTCATATGGTGTAATTGTTGTTTTGTCATTGTTCTTCAGCAGTGAAAAAGGACAGCTTTTTGATATCTTTATAGCGCTTGATGGCCTTTGTGTGGTGATGTGCCTATCAACACTGATTCATTCATTCGTTATATTATTCCTTAATTAACCTTAGCTGTTTGCATATAAATCTCTTGAATGGCTACTCCATTCTGCCAGTTAACTTCTGCGATGACCACAAGTGTGGAACTCAGGTGGAAACCAATCCACTCACACATCAGTTATTCAATATTCTTCTTCTTCTTCTTCTTCTTCTTCTTATTATTATTACTATTACCATTATTATAATTATTGTCATTATCTTATCATTATTGTTATTATTATCATTATTATTATTCTTATTCTTATTATTATTATATATATATTTTATTATTATTATTATTATTATCATTTTTATTATTATTATTATTATTATTATTATTATTATTATTATTATTATTATAATTATTATTATTATTATAATTATTATTATTATTATTATTATTATTATTATTATTATTATTATCGTTATTATTTTCATGAATATTTCCACTGTCAATAGTATAATAACAGATTTAAGTCACTTCATCGCGAGCACAAAAGAGTGTATTACAATACAGCCATTTAATTCCTGCACCAGTCGACTGGACGTCTGCCATTGCCTGGTTGTACAGACACCCATGGATAGCATGTCCAAACAATAAGCCAAGCACATCAACAGCAAATTTAGCTTGCGAATCAAAGCTTCGACGTTCAATTGTGAGGTTATCCAAGTATCCGTACCCAGGAAACTGAATGGCAAATGGGTGTGCGGTCGTGTATTAGTGGTATGCATGGGCTATCCGCGCATTTAATGCAAGAATTAAATGTTGGCACTGTACTTCAATGTGTTGATGCTATACATGTAAATTTCATCTTGCTTACAATCCCAATATTCAATTGAAAGAACGTGTTCATTTAGTATATGAATATAGATTAGTCTATAATCTGAATTTCTCGTAATCAATATCTTCATTGTAAATTCAATGGGCAATGTACTTGTATTCTGCTGTATCGTTGAAATTAAAACATCTATATCGATGACATCTTGGAATTAACTCGTGCAAAATACCATATTTGTATATCCTAATATTGTATACATAAACTAGACTGACATTTATACTTTGCTAAAGTCCAGTTCAGTTGGAGATGCATTGGATTTTGGATTAATTTGATATTCATTCTAAAATTCCATCTTGCAGCGTGCGAGTGAGATGGTGTTACGCCATTAGGTAAAACGAAATGGCATTCACAGGAGACAGATGATTTCACGATTTGATTTTTTGATACACATACAACGATATTTCCTTCGGAAACATCCGGGGGCGGGGCTAAATGGTAAGTTATTGGTCCCGCCACAGCTGGGAAAAGGATATCGGAACTTGAAATTATATTTATGGTAAGAGTGAACGAAGGATCCAATAATACAATAGGTATCATATCTAGACGTTCTAAAAATAATAAAATATTTACTGAGGGCTATCCCCCCCCCCCCCCCCAAAAAAAAAGGGGGGGGGGGGCGGAACGCGCCCCTGAAAAGTCATTGCGGGTGATGGTAACGCGTTTAAAAAGTCACAGCGAGTGGTAGGTCAATAATATTGCAGGCATATCGTAATGTGGATGTTCTGTATTGCACATGCAAGCTGCCCATATACAATATTAGAAATCAATAAAGAGGGTAGTACTAGGGTTACGGTACACTACTGAACTAAAGGAGTAGTCTATTCTCCAAAAGAGAAAATTAGTATCAAGTATATATAATAAATTCTTTATAATATATACTTGATACTAATTTTCCCTTTTTCTTTGTTTTCCAGGCATTTCAAGCGTCATTGCTCATTGATTTGGGCCAGGAAGAATCTCAAGACCGAACAAAAAAAAAGAAGAAAAATTGTAGGCCCATTTTCTGAGCTGGAGCAAGTTCATGTGCCTTGTCTTCCCAATGTTTATACATATCTTTGATTAGACAGTAATACAGACTAGTTTAAAATGTAACTGTGTACCCTGCATCTTTGCCAGATTCCGTATTTTAAAGCAAAATACATAGGGATGGGGTGGAAGAGTTCATTAATTGAAATCATTGGAAGGGAGGGGGCAATCAAAATATTGGGGGGTCAATTGAAATTGAAAATCATGGAGCTTGGGCGTAACAATAATATTAGAAATCAATAAAATAAAAATGTGGGGGGATGGTAATAGATTGAAGCATTCTGCCCCTTTTTCTGAGTGCAGCAAGCAAGCCTCAGGGAAGATCCTTACCATTGGAATAAGTTACCCTATTATTACTATTATTATTATCATTATTATCATAATTATTATTATTATTATTATTATCATTATTATTGTTATTATTATTATTATTATCATTATTATTGTTATTATTATTATTATTATCATTATTATTATTATTATTATTATTATAAGCAATCATGAGTAAGCTGAGGATTCTATCAAATAATTCCAACATGTATTTCGTATTGTATATTTTCATACATGCCGGATCACCAGCAACGGCATGTAATCTCATTAAGTTATCAAACACACGCACATCAATAAGGCAGACTATTATATAAGTTATTTTTATAATAATTATAATGATAATTATAATGATGATGATAATAATAATAATGATAAAAACACAATAATTACAATTATCATTATTATTATTAGTAGTAGTGGCAGTAGCAGGAGTGAATTTTGCAAAAATAGCAATGATCATTTTTATTTATTTATTGATGATCACTGAGGGTGTTTTTTATGTTTGTGTTGGTGGGGAGTGGTTAGGTCAGTAAGTGGCAAAGGCAGAAATTATCCCTCTCATGTAGCCCACAGAAACGGCTGTTATTTTGGTGATAACTCAGAGAAAAACGTACTTAGGAATATATCTTACATGTAAGTAAATTTCATGAGAAAGGCTTGTGCATGAATGCTTAACCCTTCCAATGCTAAGGTTACTTTTATGCAAGCTTCCAAAGATTTTTGAAAACCATCTAAACCCTATCATGTTGGTATTCATAGGATAGCTCTTGCCGAGTACTATCAGATGAGTACCCATGAGCCGGTGTTTCGGTCATTTTTCAAGTTTTTTTTGTATCTTTTGGTATTGGCCAAATAAGCCACCAGCAGCATAGGGGTTAAAGATCATGTTATTCTATCAGAGAAAGACACAGCATATGAGACAGACAAAGATATAATGTATACAATGAAGAGGCTTGTTTATTTATATTGCAAAATTTTATTGTACATTTTGAATCGCCGCTCGCATGAGTAATACCTGTACAATTGAAATCAAGAACACTTTCACATGAAATATTTACAATGAAAAACCCATGCATACCTTATTTACATGAAATTTACTATATCATCAAGCACAAATGGTATCTTTGGTTAAATTGCATCAGTAGAACATATAATTTGTCAATTCCATGCACCTCAGCATATGCCCAATAAATTGCCTCCCTACTATTAACCCATTCATGCCTGTAGTGGCAAAAAAAACGCCTGATTATTTTTGTTGATATCTCTCTAAAAAAAGCTTATTTTGGAAAATATTTGAAGGAGAAATGTTCATCACAACGCTGCCTCTAATTCTCCACCAAATATTTTGGGGATCAATTTCTCATTACAAAGTTATTTTCAAAAGTATCTTAGTACCAGACGACAATTTGATAAGAATTCTCAGGCACAAATGGGTTAATGGAAAGGAAACTCTAGGAGCAGCAGACTAATGCTACATTCACACGCCTTGTTCCACTGTATCTACGTACACATAACCGCTACATTTATTCCCTAGTAGGCCTGTTCATTTGTTGAACCATTTCAACCCCCTGTTAGCGCGCAACCTTGCTGACCATTTAATCCCCTAATGGTTCAATGAAATTCATTAAGCTCACATGCTAAATAGCTGTATCACATGTGGGTGGACTGAGGCAATGTGGGGTAAACTCTTGCACACAAACAAAGTCACCAGGTCCCTCTATCACAGCTGAGTGGACTGAGGCAATGCAGGGTAAACTCTTGCACATGGACTAAGTCACCAAGTACACCAGGTCCCACTATCACAGCTGGGTACACTGAGGCAATATGGGGTAAACTCTTGCATATGGACTAATTCACCAAGTACACCAGGTACCACTATCACAGCTGGGTACACTGAGGCAATGTGGGGTAAACTCTTGCACATGGACTACGTCACCAAGTGCACCAGGTACCACTATCACAACTGGGTGTACTGAGGCAATGTGGGATAAACTCTTGCACATGGATATTGTCAAAAAATAGCTTGACAAGCAATGAAACCATGTAAGCTTGTTTACTGGGGTCTTAACAGTTTCTGCCACCATGCCATTATGACCATAGTCTTAGCCAGCAGGCTGTCTGGGCATCATTTGAAAACCCCAAATCCTCAAATATCCCCCTTCAAGATACACATTTTTCGTGTTATTTCATAACAGATAACTGAAAATTCTTACCGCAACATAATTCAAATGACAAGTGAGACCCTCATTCTGACTAGGCTTAGTGAGAAGTGCTGATGGTTCCCATACGGTGTCATAAGCCTTTCTGCAGTCTACACGCATACGACTGACCAAACATACAAACACAGCATCTTCCTTCCATCCAGGCCAGAAACTTAAAATTTATCACATACATTTTGCATAAAAATGACCAAATATGGTTATTAAAACTACAACGTATTTCCCTTTAATTCATTCAAGATTCAAGGATTTAGAATTCAAAGGCCAATAGGGGGTGGGATGGGGGGGGGGGGGGGGGGGGAGGAGAGAGGGAAGATTGATATGAGGAAGACAATGGGAATCAGAAAATGGGAAAACAATGGGAACAAGAACAATAAGGAGGATGCACTAGGGAAGATTGATATGAGGAAGACAATGGGAATCAGAAAATGGGAAAACAATGGGAACAAGAACAATAAGGAGGATGCACTAGGGAAGATTGATATGAGGAAGACAATGGGAATCAGAAAATGGGAAAACAATGGGAACAAGAACAATAAGGAGGATGCACTAGGGAAGATTGATATGAGGAAGACAATGGGAATCAGAAAATGGGAAAACAATGGGAACAAGAACAATAAGGAGGATGCACTAGGGAAGATTGATATGAGGAAGACAATGGGAATCAGAAAATGGGAAAACAATGGGGACAAATACAATAGGGAGGATGCACTAGGGAAGATTGATATGAGGAAGACAATGGGAATCAGAAAATGGGAAAACAATGGGGACAAATACAATAGGGAGTACTCACTTGGGAAGGGGAATGCGAGGAAGACGATGGGAATCAGAGTATGGGAAAACAATGGAGTAAAACAATAGAAAGGCACACTTGGGAGGATGACAATGGGAATCAGAGTATGGAAAAACAACGGAGTAAAACAATAGGAAGACACATCTGGGAGAATGACAATGGGACATGGGAAAAATAAGAGGGTGGGAGGTAAGTTTATGTCAAGAGTACCATTAATTTCCTTTGGTAAATCAGCAACCTTTGCTAACTCTACTGCTCAATTATCTGGGTTTTAGAACAACACATCAATACATCAAACAGCATTGTAACTTTTCTTATTGTTTTTGTTTGGAGGCAATTATTCTAAGGCAAATTATCACTGAATTGCAAATATTAATCTTCTTAAAAGAAAATTCAGATGAAATATTTGTGTGTTAAATTGATGCAAAAAAGAGACATGCATCTATGGCTTTAAGCCAATAATCATCCTTTCACAAGCTAGTTCCAATTCTTTTCATATATAAATGACATGAGTGCCATTCTTACAATGTTGTTGCACATACCAATTTCAACAAAAGAACTGATGCCAATAACCGAAAATGACCAAAACATCTGAAATCTATAACCGTCATTCCTTGTTTCAAACGGATTTCACTTCTTACCACATACAAAAATAAATAGATATATTCATTGAAGAGGAGAACATATATTCCATACAAAAATCAAATTTCTGTAAGTAAATTCCACACCTTGAAGGAGAGTAATAACAATCATCCCGACCATTGTCATAAAACATGTAAAATCCAAAGGCTATAAATATAAAACACAGATGCATCCAATAACAAAACGTACCCAAACTTTGAGGTCTAAAATAACCTAAGTTAAGATAGGGATAGACACAATACCATATAAGACCTCAAGGTCGTAAGGACATAACCAGGGTGAAATACACATGGTGACTGGCATGAATGAATATATATATTATATATATATATATATATATATATATATATATATATATATATATATATATATATATATATATATATATATATATATATATATATAAATATATATATATATATATATATATATATATATATATATATATATATATATCTATATATATTTATATATATATATATATATATATATATATATATATATATATATATACAGGTTTCCTTAACCGACCACTTGTCTTCCCTACAGTTCATACACACACACAATATATATATATATATATATATATATATATATATATATATATATATATATATATATATATATATATATATATATATATATATATATATATATTTATACACACACCTGGTAGTGGTGAGGAAGGGAAGGCACAAGAAACTCCATTCATTTTTAGAGCACCTTTCTTTTTTCCTGTTAAAACCCACAATGATATTTAATAATTGTATTCACTAATTCTTTAAACAAAATCTCTTATTGAAAAATATAGCATGCACTTTTCAGTCACACTTATTACAAAATCACATTGCCTTTCCAAAAACGCTCAACTGTTTAAAATGTATCACAATTTCAATGGTTCCCCTGCGATATATGATGAGGTGAATAATTGGATGACAAGAGTTTAGTTGTCCTTTACTTTACTGGACATGCCGACCTCACAAATCCTTACTTGATATGCCGTGATATCTGCGATAATCAAAAAAAAAATAAGCGCAATATATTTTAAAATTGGAAGGAGATACTGTTTTCCATTTTAGACTCTTTTAAACTATTTAAACTCTCCTGGTTCACACTAGGCTTTTGTATGCCAACACTCTATGCAAAACTCTAGCAGGAGTTTACATTGGGTTTATGTAACACTATAAGTGTACATCCGGTTTTGTGTATACACTAGTTTTTGGTACGCCAAAATCGAAATGTAAAACTGTAAGTGTACATTGGGTTTTAGTCTATAAAAATCTTTCATTGAAAAACTTTGGGTTTTGATATGCCAAAACTCTGAGTGTACATTTGGTGTTGGCATGCCAAAACTCTATGTAACTCTCTATAAGTGTACACTAGGTTTTGGTATGCCAAAACTCTATGTAACTCTCTATAAGTGTACACAAGGCTTTGGTATGCCAAAACTCTATGTAACTCTCTATAAGTGTACACTAGGTTTTGGTATGCCAAAACTCTATGTAACTCTCTATAAGTGTACACTAGGTTTTGGTATGCCAAAACTCTATGTAACTCTCTATAAGTGTACACTAGGCTTTGGTATGCCAAAACTCTATGTAACTCTCTATAAGTGTACACTAGGTTTTGGTATGCCAAAACTCTATGTAACTCTCTATAAGTGTACACTAGGTTTTGGTATGCCAAAACTCTATGTAACTCTCTATAAGTGTACACAAGGCTTTGGTATGCCAAAACTCTATGTAACTCTCTATAAGTGTACACTAGGCTTTGGTATGCCAAAACTCTATGTAACTCTCTATAAGTGTACACTAGGCTTTGGTATGCCAAAACTCTATGTAAAACTGTAATTGTATGTTGGGTTTAGGTATGCCAAAATTCTATAAATAAAAACTCTCTGTGTACATAGGGTTAGGTATTCCAAAACAATGCTTGTAGCTTTTCACAATGCCCCTACACAGGGCGTCTAAGGCACAATAGTGAGCTATGAAGGTTGGCACTATGGTAAGCCATGGTAGGCAACAGTTTTTAACCCCTCAACCCTTATGCTGCTGGTTGCAGCTTATTTGGTCAATATAAAATGACACAAAAAAAGCAGAAAATGATTGAAAACCTGGCATATGGGTACTCATCTGAGAGTACTCAGAGAGAGCTTTCCGATGAATACCAACAAGACAGGGTTTGGATAGTTTTCAAAGATCATTGCATCCTTGTGCTTTGGATGAAAGTAGCCTTAGCATTGGAAGGGTTAAATTTGAAAATCAAGGCTACCCATAGTACAACATGGAATATGTGGAATAACCCACCTATACCTGCCTAAATCGCCAGACTAACTTGGTGATAATATTCTAACAAAAGCATGAAAATATTTGAAGGAGAGATGTTCTTCAGAACTCTTTCCACAATAAATATTCAAATATTTTGTTAATGAATACTCAATTGCAAAGTTAATTCTAAAAATATCACAGATCCAGATGACACTTGTCAAGGGTACTTCCTGGCATGCAAGGGTTGACTCATTTTTGGCTCAGGTGCCCCTTTAAAGGTGGTGTCTACATCTATGATACTTTTGAAAAGTACTAAGGCCACTCCAATTTAACTACTTGTCTTACAAGCATTTTTTGGAAATAAAATTCAGTCCGACTCAAAAAAAAAAAAAAAAAAAAGAAGTCAACTTTGGTGTCTTACGGACGAAAGTGGTTTGGAAATTTTCTGTCAGACTCAAAAGAAAAAAAAAGTGCAAGTTTTAAGAATATTCATTGTAAGGGTGATTCAATCAACTACAGGAATTTATCAATGCTGTAGTAGAGCCTCAGATTTGAGGATGTATATCTCCCACCCTTCAGGTTACAGGGATTAATTGATTGATTGATTTTATTCAGTTGAGAATAGGCTGTTAGAAACATCTTGCTACCAGTCTTAGTCGGCAGATTTTAAAAAGAATGAAATAAATTTAAAAAAAAACACATTTTTCATTTTTTTTTCAAATTCCAAAATGGCTCATTTCCTGCCTCGGAGCTCGTAAGACAAGTAATTAAATTGGAGTGGCCTAAAGAATAGAAAATGAATTCCCAAAATATCTGTGTTGTGGATTAACTTATGATGAAAATTTCCCCTAAATATATTTTTTTAAATGCTGGAGAGGTCTCGCGAAAAATATTCGGCATTTTGGGCATTACAGGCAAGAAAAGGTTAAGGCAATCTTTATGTTAAAAAAAAATGAATTGAATAATCATGGTCAACCGTGGTAAAACCTGATTTACGTATGAAGGAACTGACATATTTTGGGGTCTAACTTGCCATGTAGGGCAAGAAGATAATAAATTTTACTTGCCCAGCAAAAAAAACAAAAAACACTTGCCAAGGAAAAATTTGAAATCTTGTTTTTGTACCACTAAAAGAGAATAATGCATTGAGGTTGTTTGTCACTATCAGTTTTCAAAAGCCTGGGTAAAAAGATTCAATTTCTTTTATAGACTTATTATATTGAATCATTCAATCAAAAAAGATATTGAAATTTTCAACTTCTCGTGTCGGGCAAGTATGTAATGATTTTCTACTTGCTCTAGAGCCATTTTTACTTGCCATGGCAAGCAGGCAAGCATTTATGTCAAGTAATTTATGGGCAAGTAAATAATGATCATCTACGTGCCATTTTTACTTGCCATGGCAAGTATGCAAGCATTTATGTCGGGTATGGCGTGAGAGTTGCTTTAAACTGTGCATATGTCTCATACACCCTGGTCAGTCTGTGAATAGCCGTTCTTCTTTTGGCTACGCTAGCTTGGCTCCGAATGCTGGTATTTCTTATTATCATACAGTGCTTTATACACGCCCAGCGTCCCTCGCAGTAGGGAATCAAAGATGGCGTCCAACTGTGTATATGTCTCACACACCCTGGTCTGTCAGTGCATAGCCGTTCTTCCTTTGGCTCTGCTAGCTTGGCTCCGAATGCTGGTATTTCTTATCATACAGGTCTTTATACACGCCTAGCGTCTCGAGCAGTAGGGAATCAAAGATGGCGTCCGCGAGCTGCATCTTCACGGCAAGCTCATCATCGTCGTAGTTGACCCACTGAGGCTCCTCCTCCCGAAGCTCCTGGACCAATAAATAATCCACATGGTCCTTCTTCTTGCGACTGCCCCATTTACTCAACGGCTTCACGTCACCGCGATTCAGCTCTCGCAGGCCGCGAGAGTCCTTCACGTGCCTCTGTACGATCCCACGAAGAACATCCACGGTCGTGGGCGGGTCCTTGCCCTTGTAGTATTTATTGGTTGCCCGCTTGGGCTTCTGCCACGGCGGCTCTTCGATATCGTCCTCGTCCTTGTAGATATCCTGGATCATCTCGCCGGTCAGCTCGAACATCAGCTTCTTGTAGACCCGCCGGCTGTTGCTCTCGATGTCGTGCCCCCGGTCCTCCTTGGAGAAGAGCTCCGCAGGGGGGCTGACGTTATCGAGAGACTCTCCGTAGCGTCTGCGCTCCCAGTAGATGTCTATGCTGTTGTCGACGATCTTCGTCACCTCCTGGGTTTTGTGAGGAATGGCGTAGAAGAGTTCCTCGGTCAGCTTCTGCAGGTCCAGCTTGGTCAACTCCTGCCGCGGGGACGATCCTGAAATACCCACAAATAAATGCACCATGAATAATACTATATCTACGATGATCTCCTAAGAAATGTGCCATGAATAAAAATATATCACATTAAGATTTATATTACGGTAGAATATGAAATTAACTGATTTTGGGTTTTTTCCCGAGATTTTTTATTCTGAAAAACCAATATTGAAGGTTATTATTCTAATGACAGGAATAATACAGTAAAAGTATGGTACAACATTTCCAGCTTTCATTCTATCGAACTAACCCCACTCGGAAAGGTTCGGCAGAATAAACCACTCGGATTAATTTCCTGTTCTACAGTATCATATTATCTTTGATCCTGCCTTGGGGACGATTCTAAAATGTACCCCCCCCCCCCCCCCCCCCAAAAAAAAAATAAACAATGAATAATATAATTTAAATTATCATTGCTTCTGCAGTGGGGATGATCATGAAATATCCCCCATAAATGCACCATGAATAATGATATACCACACTAAGCTGGGATTTATATTACCATAGATCATGTAAACAATGCCAAAATATCAAACTCTCTCCATCATCAGAAATAATTGCAACAAGTTAGAATTTACATTATTTTGTTATCAAAGAGCACGCCCCAAAATAGTACATTTGCCAATTTTAGGCACCAAGTTTCTTAAATCTGTCTACAGTGTCTCACCTGAACCCTGCTGTAGCTGCTGGGGCTGACCCTGCGTACCCGTACCCGTACCCGTGCCCGTACCCGTACCGGGGTATGGTGGGGGTGGCTTGTTCGGGATCTGACGATGCCCTAGACCAAAGTCATCATCAAACCATTCTTGGTCCACAAACAAGTCGCTCTCATCCAGCATTTCCAACGCGGCCAGGCGGTTGTTGAGGTCATCCTGCAGAGAAAATAATTTTACACATCAGTCTGACAGTTTTGGCGATATCTTTTTTTTTTTTTTTTTTTTTTAAGAAACCTTCAAAACTGAAGGCCTTTTTTGTTTACTTTCCTGCATGCCGAGCTGTACGGCTATGCTTCATACATTTTTTCACTGTGATATACAGTACAGATATAATGGCATACAGCATATAATATATTGTAAAGCATCTGATTATATAATAAATGTGAAACATCATATTCATCAATAGTAATGTTTTTTATTTGTTTTTCATGTACTCTATCATTAATCCACATCTTTTTTCAAATTGATCCTCTTTGTGTCTTAATCTGAATTTCAATCTTTCATAATTAAACATAATTTCTGTTTTTTTTTGACAGAGAAGATTTTTTTGCCATCTATTTTAGCATTAAAGATACTGCACACTGTAATATCTGAATGTGATGATTTCAAAATTTAGAATCAGTGCTACCAGTATGTTTATGTTAGATATTCAATATCTGAATGTGATATCTCCAATATCTGGATGCGACAATATCAAAATTAATGAAATAATATATCCAATATCGCACTGTGATACTTAAAGCATCCTAATTTGATATCTGTACTAACTGAATGAGATATGTATACCACTCTGCACGAAAACAAAGAAAAAAGTAAACCTACCAGACTAGAGGAAGCAGACTCTCCAAATATGGGCGAGACTGGTCTCGCAATGGCAGGAAGTTCATCTTTGGCCGTGGCCGTGGTGGTGGTGGACGTCTCAGCCTTAGAAGCATCCCAGAACGAGTCTTTCTGAGCCACCACCGCCCGAGAGACAGTAGGGGCGTCATCGGACATCTGACCGTCAATTTCATCAGTTGCGCTCCTTGAGGGCACTTGTGACGGGGGTGGAGTCTCTGACGAAGGTGTAGATGACGAACCCTGGGACGACCTTTGCTGATTCTTGCGGATCTGCATCATGACGTCTATGGTTTCTCCGAGCAGCGCTTTCATGACGTTCTCCGTCGCGGACTCGGTCTTCGTCTGTGCATCTCTGGCCACGTCCGTCTCCTTCTGCAGGACCTCCTCTTTCGCTGTCTCCTCCTTTTCCTTTGCCTCCTCCTCCTCCTCGCGAGCCTCCTGAATCTCCCGCTCTTTTGCAGCAGACTCCTCCTTGAACTCTGCGGCGTCCAGATCTCTCTGAAGGTCATCGCGTTCGCGCGTCAAAAGATCCAACAGGGGAGTGTGAGGTTTCTCTGGCTTTTTCGGTTCGCAAATACCCAGGTGTTTTTGGAGATCCACAGTGGCGCCCCCACTATTCGCGACTCCCGTTTCTGCCGCGGAGACTGAGATTTTGTCTGCTCTAGAGGGGGAGCTGGGAGGGGTGTGCGCCTTGAGGATTCCCCCCATGGTCTTGAGTGAGTCGGAGACCACCATGCTCGTCAGGCTGTCGGTGATTCTATCCACCATTTGGTCCATGTCTTGCGACGGCTGTGGCGTCTCGTCCACCGGTAGCTCGGGGACGTTTCTCGGAGTGACAGCTACCTCGTCCCTGGGAGATGCGGGCGGGGTGAACTTCTCCACGGCTGCCGCAGCCGAACTGATGACGCGCACCAACTCACTGTCAGTTGCCTCTGAGATATCCTCGTCCTCCAATAGGGAGCTCTCGTCATCTTTCTTACTAGCAAGTGATATATCGGCTGATTTTTCAGTCGAGGGTAAAGCCTCCTTTGTGATGTCATCAATGCTAGGTTCCTGATCTTCCGTCACGGTATGATCTGACGCTTCGCTCAGAAGGTCTTCCTCAATAGAGGTCTCAGACTGATCAGCGGATGCAACAAATCCCTCTGGTAGGTGCGAGATCTTCTCGGGAGGAACGAACAACCCGTGGCGCGGAGGACAGTGGAAGTACACCACACCATCCTTGGTCCCATCACTGCCACCCTCGGCTTTGTCTAGCTCCACACCGCCCCAGTATCCCGGAGCAAAAGAAGTAGTTCCCTTATATCTCAAAGTTCCAGGTTTGACGTTTGCGACCAGGATACGGTCACCTACGTTGAAACCACTCAGGCGATCCTCAAGAGTCACTGATTTCGACGGCTCTGATTTTTCCGAATGTTCAGGAATGTCCGGCTGAATTGAATGAGGTAGGGAGGGTGTCGGTAAAGGTACTGATGTGTTCTCATCTTCTTGGGTAGCTCTCACTACTCCAATATCATCTACACTCTTTCTCACTTCCCCATAAGAAATCTTGGCCTCATGAGATACCTTATCCGCAACCTCAGAACCTAACTCACGAGAAATGCCCATCTCGTGAGATGTCCCAGCAAACTCTTTACTCTGTTCGGCTTGAGATACGCTCTCGACTCGAGCGTCTCCCTTCAGATCAAAGTAGAGATTCTCCGACTGCTCACTTATCTCACTTCTCACGGAGAGCTGCTCACTAATCTCACTTCTCTCATCCTCAGTATGGAGACTCTCATTTACGCTTTCTTCCTTGTCATCTTGCTGAGAGGCGTGAGATTTACGGGATGAATGTCTGCTCTTCACGGAGGCTTCTGATTGGAAGCTGAGAGAGGAATCTGAGAAGTCGTCGCTGTAGGTGCCTGAGGATTTCTCACTAACTTCTTGCGAGTGCCGGCTCAGTGAGCTGCGCGTCAGTTGACTGGAATGTGAGCTGTGCTGCGAGTGTACGCTCTCCTGTGAGACCATAGATTTCTCACTCTTGTGTGAGATCACCGACTTGGCACTCTCTCGTGAGACGTCTGATTTCTCACTCCTCTGAGATACATGACTCTTGCGCGAGACATCCGAATTGAGGCTCTTAATAGAGATGTTGGATTTTACCGATCTGTTGCTCTTGAAGGACACATCAGAGCATTGGCTCTGCGAGAGAACATCATGGTCACTTTCTACCTCCTCCGGTATAGATTCATCCGATACAGACAGCGCTCTTGCTGAATCTGGAGGTACACTCATTTCTTCCTCCTGAAGAAAAGATTCTTTTTGATTTTTCTCATTGTCTTGTCTTTCTAGGGCACCTAAAGACAAAGGCGGGGGGATATCCTGTGATTTTTGAGATGAATGAAGCTTGAAGTCAGCTTCAGATCTATCTGAGACTGGTTCTGACTGGATAGAGCCAGCTTCGGATCTGGCTGAAACTGGTTCTGACTGGATAGAGCCAGCTTCGGATCTGGCTGAGGCTGGTTCTGACTGGATTGAGCCAGTTTGGGATCTGGCTGATGCTGGTTCTGACTGGATTGAGCCAGCTTGGGATCTGGCTGATGCTGGTTCTGACTGGATTGAGCCAGTTTGGGATCTGGCTGATGCTGGTTCTGACTGGATTGAGCCAGCTTGAGATCTGGCTGAGGCTGGTTCTGACTGGATTGAGCCAGCTTTGGATCTGGCTGAGGCCGGTTCTGACTGGATTGGACTAGTTTTGATTTTGGGTGAGGCAGGCAGAGTTTGTGATATGTCTGACTGTGATCTCGAGGAGATGGACTCTGATATATCCTCCGAGATGCTCTCCACCGAGCGCGCACTATCCGGCACCACCGTAAACTTTCCTTCCTCCTCCCCGTCCAATTGGTGAAGAGGTAGTTTGAGGCTCTCCTGCAGTGATTCTGATAACTGCTCCTGGGGGGCGCCACTGAGAGATCTTGCCGAGTCCGGGATATCCTCCGGGATGTCGGTGTCTGTCCTCGCTGTGTCCGGAACTTGGGTATCGTCCGCACCGCCGGAGATCTCAAAGTCATCGGTGTAGGGCTGTTCGGTACCTGCAATTGGTGGCTTGCTGTCTCCGATCGACGTGTTGAAGTCTTCCGAGTATGACAGTGCAGAGGAGGACCTGGCGCTGAGTGCTGCCCTCTGCTGGTCAAACTCTGCTTGACCCTGGAGTGACCTTGACCTTGGGGAATCATGCGTTTGTTCATCTTTTCTTAGCGACGAATCGAGTCCCTTGTTTGCAATCCCTGACCTAAAATAACATACACATTTGATTTAAATAGACACAAAATTGGCATGTAAGTTGTCCCTTCAAATGAATATGTCACATCACACTGTTTGTTATATGCGTTTGTCAAAATTTACTGGTTCTGTTGTCAGAAATGTCAAAGGTATTGTCTGTCAAATTGTCTCCAGTTTAATTGGCCACATTTGCAAAGTTGTTTAACTCTGTTTAACTCGAATAGTTTGTAAAAATGTTACATGTTTTATCTCCTGTCTGCAAAAGTTTTATTTGCTAATCGAGTACTTTTGTTAGTAATAGAAATAAGGAGCGGTCAAATTGCAAATTCTGTTGGTAGAAAATTATATGTTGTTATTTTTAGAGCTTTTTTTTTTGCTTTTTGTCTTGCTTTTTTAGAACTTGCACCCTTTGCACCTATGCAGCTCATGAGCATGTGGATATTCAATATATACTTCAAAATTATGATAAAATCTGAATCTTATATATAAATATATATATATATATATATATATATATATATATATATATATATATATATATATATATATATATATATATATATATATATATATATATATATATATATATATATCCTACCTGTCTGTTTTTATACTACTGCTGACAGGCGAGGGCAGGTCCTCCTCGATTTCGTCTGAGAGGGATCGTCCTAGAGGGCGCTGCGGAGTGCTGGAGCGATCACTGGCAGACGAGGAAGACCGAGAGCGAGCCACGAACGATCCTGACAAATCATGCGCCCGACCCGTTGATGACAGAGATCTCTGGTGGGGACTGGGAGGTGGCGATGACTCAATGATCTCCGTAATCCTCTCCAGGGATGGACGTCTGTGCGTCCCCTCGCTGCGGAAAGATGGCGGCGTTTGCTGGCGAGGCAATTCTATTAATAGAACGAAAACAATGATTATGATACAATGCTATTAATAGTAACAGAGCAAGGATATTTTTTTTATAAATAGAAAGAGAACTATTCTATGAGGATAATGCTATAAATAGAACAATACTATACATAGGAAGAAGATAATGCTATAAAAAAGAAAAAGGACATTGCTATAATTAGAAAAACAATAATTATATAAATAGAAAAGAATGATTCTATAAATAGAAAGAGGACAATGCCATAAATGGAGAACAATCTATAAATAGATGTAGGTCAACCCTGTGTGAAAAATGAATTCTAAAAAAACAAACAATGTTATAGAAAAGTGAATTTAAGGTTTACCCCTTTCATGCCTGAAGTGGCCTGACTATATTTGTGATATCTCTCTAAATTAAGCTTTAGGCATGAGAGATTTAAAGCTCGAGAATGATGGTGGTACAATAAACGATAACAATAACTCAACTAATCCAATTACTTGATATGTATAATGTTCTGTGAACCCCTTCCAATTCGAAGGCCTCTGAGATGCGAACTCCTCAAAGATGTGAACACAATTTCTGAGTTCTATTTGTTCCTAACACATTGAGATCAATGAGATGTGAACCCTTCCCCACCCCCCCCCCCCAAAAAAAAAAATAAAAAAAAAATAATAATAAAGTATTGTACAGTAAAACCGCATAGTGCTACACCTCCTGATTACAACACAGAATTTCCAGGTCCCATGTATTCCCACTACATTGAGAAAAGACCTGTAAGATGTGAACACCTCCTGATGTGAACACTTTTGACCTGGTCCTAATTTATTCACACCCTCAGCTGTTCCTCCGAATAAAAATTTTCCCCGAAAAACTTATACTCACCATCAGGCATCGGCGAAGTTGGAGACATCTGATTGGCTGCGGTGTCAACAACATCCTTGGCCTCGTCTACGTTTGATTGGCTGGAACGGCGACTGCTCTCTGATTGACTGGAGCGGCTGCTGCTGCTCTCGGACTCGATTCGAGGTTTTGGCTCGGGGGTCTTCGTGACTGTGCTCAACTCCTGCTGTTTTTTGAGGCGTTTATTCTCGGCCACGCGCGGTTGTTTGATTTGGGGTTTGACGCTGACCTTCGACGGTTCTAGCTCCAGTTCCTTCTGCAGATCGCCCTTGATCTGGCAAATTATGTTGTCATATGACTGCAATAAAGTAGCGATGAATTTATGATCTGGCAAATTATGCTGTCATAAGACTGCTATACAGTACGATAAACTCAAATTCAATTCAAGATCTGGCAAATCATGTTGCCATAAGACTGCAATAAAGTAGCGATAAATTGAAGATCTGGCAAATTATGTTGTCATACGACTGCAATAAAGTAGCAATAAATTTACGCTCTGGCAAATTATGTTGTCATACCACTGCAATAAAGTAGCTATAAAATTCAAAATTAATTTAAGATCTGGCAAATTAAGTTATCTTACTACTACAATAAGTAAACATAAACTCAAAATCAATTCAAGATCTGGCAAATTATGTTGTCATACGACTGCATTTAAGTACCAATAAACTAAAGATCTGGCAACCCATGTTGTCATATGACTACATTAAGATATCTGTCACTATCAGATCTGGCAAATTATGTTGGTGACTGCATTAAAGTATCAATAAATTTAAAATCAAATATTATCATATGTTATCATATGACCATGCTATCATATGACAGCAATACAATGTTGTCATATGACTGTCGTCATACAACTACAAAAAAATATCAATTAAGGTCAGATTTGGCAAATAATATTGTCAAATGACAGCAATAAAGTAAGTTTATTAATATATATATATATATATATATATATATATATATATATATATATATATATATATATATATATATATATATATATATATATATATATATATATATATATATATATATATATATATATAT